>CALNHX010000470.1:0-333071 GCA_940337035.1 Agriotes lineatus
GTTTTAAAATATACCTTACAGTTTATTTTTCTTCTGAATAGTAGGGTAGTATATTCTACCTAAAAGTAGCAATTTATACCAGAGAACTAAATTTTTTATACCTTAAAGTAACTGATTTTAAAATATGTAGAGGTTTTAAAATACACCTTATAGTTCGTTTTTCTACCTTATACTTTCTTCTTTAACCTAGTAGTTTATACCTTTTAAGGTATAATTTTATACCTTTGATTAGGGTATATTAAAATCTGTCGAGGTATATATTCTGTATTCTACCTTGCTACAAGGAGTTTTCAAATACCTTGAGGTGGGATATAACTAATACCTTTAAAAGTATAATACTCTACTTTTAAAAATAACAGTGTATGGATTAATAACGGTAAAATTAAGGTCGTAGATAAAATATTGTATGCAACGCATGCTAAAAGTAGTTTATGCACGAGACATGTTATGAAACTCAGCCTTCGGCTTCGTTTCGTCAGTTATGACACAAAATGACGCAAATCCTAACCTGCTAACCTCGAATTTGACATTGACGTACAGTGTCACCAACATATTATTCGTACGTTGAATTTCCACAGCTCGCTGAAGAACAGTTTTTTTTTGGATCCCTCGATACTTGAGCATCCACTGCCTAACCTGCTACATGACCTACATACGGCCTAGATAACTCCGCCTCGGATATGGTGCACCAGACCAAAACTATACCAGAAATTATTGCTCTCTCTTTGTGGGTGGGCCAGAAACTATTCCAGCAAGGCGGCAAAATTTAAATACGCCATTACTACGATATTTGAATTAATCAAGGATATGCCGTTAACACCAATACAAATTTTGCATATACATAATTTGCCTTCATCAGAATCTCGATTTTAAAGTTTTGAACCGCATACATCGTAATATGCAAAATGTTTAGAGGTTCTGAAGTTTATAATAATTATGGAAAATTCAAACAAAATATTTGCGAATAACGAATACATTTTAAGTAATTCAAATAGCAATATTGTTTAATAAGTATTGTCAATCTTACAATAGTCGTGCTCAATTGCAACAATTTACTTTGGTTCAAAATGCTTTTCACGCATTTTAAATGATTTGTTGGTGTCAGTTTGACGTATGAGTTTACTATTTACGCACTTCTCAAAAAGCGGTCAGGTGACACCAGCGCCTCCTGACGGGTGGGCCGACCTCTAAAAATTATTTGATTTGACAGATGCATTCAGAAAACGTTTCTATTAGTAGTTTTTTTATGCCTTTGGGAAATTTGTGTCTACACACTAAATCGGCACAATTTGAAACAACACTTCTTCACATACCGACCCATCATTAATTATAGTTTGGTTCACAACCTTGCCGAGTGGCGACACTAGCGCCCTTCGACGGGTGGGCCAGTCCCTAACAATTATTTGACCGTCGCAGTTTTTGTTAATCAACGCAGGCGACGTATTTGACAGGTGCATTTAAGAAACTCCTCTATTAGTGGTTGCTTTGTGACGCCATTTCTCAAGCGACAAATAAAAATGTGAAATGTCAAACAAATTGACAAAACCTCTAGCAACATGTTTCTCCATAGTTGACTAGATGTATTAGCTTTACTATGTCACAGAGGGCATTATAAGTTTTTCCCAAAACTTATGTAACAGGTTTTATGTCCAGGGTAGTTGGACTATACATTGAAAAAATTAACTAGCAACACTGCCGAATGGCTACAACAACATTATGCAGACACCTAGGCATTACGCAACGCATTGACCTCATTCAGGAACCTTGGGTTGTTAACTAAGAGATCTCTGGACTGGGCAACCCAAATGGTACCATTTTTATGAATAAAAACACAATAAACCAAGGTCCTGTATTTTGTGCCGGGCCACATTCAAGGTCTTCTGCCGCACCTGAGTGACCGTGCTGTCACTACCGTTCAGATTAGCTGTGATGTCAGAAAAAAATGATATAATTCTAGTTTCTCCCAACAGATTCAGATGATCTCTCTCCTACCACAGAGATTATGGACGTCATTGTAGTGCACAGCCATATCCGTCGACTTAATGCAGCTGACTACTACACTGTAGGTTACGCAGATGACATACCCATTTTGCATAACGGCAAGTATGAGCAAGTGTTATGCAATCTAATGCAAATGGCACTCAGGCTAACTGAACAATAGTGCACGGAATACCCCTTGTCAATAAACTAGGCAAAAACTGATGTGACTCTGATCCTTAGAGCACCACGACTTTTCCAAATAGCCTTAACTTTCTCAGACAAAGTCAAATATGTGCGTGTTACATTTGACAAAAAGCTGAATTGGGGGTAACATATGCAAACAAGAATGGAAGAAGCCAGTGTGGCCTTTTGGCATTGTCGCCGCGCGTGTTTGAGCATTACGGGTGCTATACGTTCTCCCCAACTGCAGTTCTGAAAGCTGTTCTGAGCATCCTGCCACTAGATACTAAATCTTTACATGGAAAAGGTGACGCTAAAAACGAGTGAAAAGGTTAATACACGATCAAGGCACGAGAAGCATCAGAAGATCTTGAAAAAGGCTGTCCATAGTATACAACTATTTGGAGCAATAGTAGACTCTCTTTTGCCTAAGTTTATTTTTAAGAACTTCGCCATTGAAAAGCCTGAAACTGAATCTGAAGCAGCTGACATATCGATCTTTACAGATGTGTCTTGCTACACGATGAATCTTTTACAAACTAAATCAATGGTAATTAATGCTCAAATAATTCTTTCCGAAAACAAACACTGTACTTCAGTAGTTCTCGTGCGGTGTAGCAAAGACTAACCAGCTATTTCCTGAGCAGGATGGGGTGGTTTGTCCGTAAGTGCCACTGGTTTGCGACGGTCCAAGTCAGAAGGCCTACAGATGTTGGTGTAAATCTCTAAACCACATAATTGCTTCTATAAATCAACAAATAAAAATCAGAAATTGATTTAACCCAGTGTTTATTTACACAATATACAACCACTTCTAAACATGACATGATATTTGCATCAGCGGAAGTGTTTAAAGAAAAGAAAAGAAAATGGCGAATGCTCACAGTTACGTGAATACCGAAACAATTATCGAGGGTCAAATCTATAATTTTATATATTTGAATGTATCTGTGTGATGCCATTTTATCTGAAGGTTTTATTTGGTGGCTCTTGTTGTTTGAGTATCTTGAGAACGAGAATACTTAGGCAGATTTGGCCGTTTTGCTGTTTGTGCATCCATATTCACTAACGTTTCGCAAGACCTTGCAGCTTGCAACATCAGAGTGAAAGTCACACTAAGAACCGAAGGTCGGTGTGGAGCTATTTATAGTCCTCTGTGCCAGGCGCGCGGAGTGGCGTGACGCTGGTTGGTCATCCGAGTGCAACGTAATCCGTGGGGCGTAGCCGTATGACGCAGAGTGGTTGTAATGCTTTAGATCGTGTATCACAGGGGTCCACGTTTTACTAAGCTTAAAGCCATCTTCCCTGTTGATATTATTTGGATGTTTTTCTATTTCTATGGCTTCACGTATCACTCGCGGGAAGTAATGAGGTATTCTGGCAAGTACTCTGGCATGCTCAAATTCTAAAGTGTGCCCATTTGTAATGCAATAACTCCTCGCATGTATGGCCTACCTAAGATACATAAGGAGGGCGTGCCGTTGAGACCATATGTCAGCGCGATCAATTCTCCTACACATGCTTTGGCAAGACATTTAACCAGTATACTACAGTTTCTAACTGGTAAAACAGACTCCTTTGTCAATGATTCAGCAGATTTTGTCCAGAAACTAAAGAACATAAAGTTAAACAAAGATGATCTCTTAGTCAGTTTCGACGAAGTATCACTCTTCACGAAAGTGCCGGTTGATGAGGTGCTAGTAATGCTCAAAGATCTCTTGCCTACAGACCAAGTTGGACTTGTCGAAATTTGCTTGAAAAACACTTATTTCAGTTGGAACAACAAAATATACGAACAAGTCGAAGGAGCGGCCATGGGTTCACCGCTATCACCTGTTATTGCTAATATCTACATGGAAGCTTTTGAAACCAAGGCTCTCGAACAAGCACAGCTAAAACCGACTTGCTAGTTGAGATATGTAGATGATACCTTTGTCATCTGATCACATGGACCCCAGACATTAAATCTGTTTCTAAAACACCTGGATTCCGTACATCCCAACATACAATTCACAATGGAAGTAGAGGAAAATTGCAGTATTCCGTTTCTAGACGTCCTGGTGAAACGTAAATCAGATGGCAGTTTAGGAAATGCAGTCTATAGAAAGAAAACAAACACGGACAGATACCTAAATGCTGACTCTCACCATCATCCAATGCAAAAAGCAACAGTTCTCCAGACTCTGGCGACAAGAGCCGTTCGTATCTCAGACGAGGAAAATCTAGAGAGAGAAAAGCTACATCTGTTTGACTCTTTACAAAGGAACAGATACACAACTACCGCCATACGAAAAGCACTAGACAAGACTATGACAAAAAAGGCTAAAGAAGAATCTCCACCTCTGGAAGGCTTAGCATTTCTACCTTACGTTAAAGGCTCGACTGATAAGATAGGACGTATCCTGCAACGATGCAACATCAAAACGGTGTTCACGAGCAAGGAAACTTTGGGTAAAGGCTTCAGATCGGTAAAAGACACGATTCCCAGTTTAAAAACCGCTGGCGTATATCGCATTCCTTGTTCTTGCGGCTCGAGTTACATTGGACAGACTGGTTGTTCCGTTGATCTAAGACTCCAAGAACATAAAGGCGATTGCAAACACAAACGCATCACAAAATCAGCCGTAGCTGAGCATATATTTACAAATGCGCACACTTTAGAATTTGAGCATGCCAGAGTAATTGCCAGAATACCTCATTACTTCCCGCGAGTGATACGTGAAGCCATAGAAATAGAAAAACATCCAAATAATATCAACAGGAAAGATGGCTTTAAACTTAGTAAAACGTGGACCCCTGTGGTACACGATCTAAAGCATTACAACCACTGTGCGTCATACGGCCACGCCCCACGGATTACGTTGCACTCGGATGACCAACCAGCGTTACGCCACTCCGCGCGCCTGGCACAGAGGACTATAAATAGCTCCACACCGACCTTCGGTTCTTAGTGCGGCTTTCACTCTGATGATGCAAGCTGCAAGGTCTTGCGAAACGTTAGTGAATATGGATGCACAAACAGCAAAACGGCCAAATCTGCCTAAGTATCCTCGTTCTCAAGATACTCAAACAACACGAGCCACCAAAGAGCATGGCCATCGCGCGGGTTTTGCTCGACTTCACAAGGTGCAAGGCACATTAAGCCAGAAAATGCTGGGTGTTCATTTACAAATACTACGCAGTCTAAGCCGAAATTCTATGCTAAGGAGAATAATTCGAGTAACCGCGAAAGCCTCAAACAGTACCTACATAAAGTAACGTTTATAAAACTTGTTACATGATATACTATTAAAAGATATAATGAAAACATCGGTAAGCCAACATAATTTTTAACAACTTAATTACTTATTATCATTTAATTGACCACAAAATTAAATATTAACATTTTTGATGGACTGTAATGTTGGCTGTATTTATTCCAGTTACACAGGGGGCAATCCAGAAGATTGTTTATAAGTGGTAGTATTGAAGGGCAGTTTGGTACCAATATGGTTCCATCAGAAAAAATTGAGTTTCGTCATAAAAACCATTTAAAAAGATTTTGTTTAGTCATAAATGACTAGTATGTTCAATCAGATTTCTATTTTTATAGCATTACAAACAATCATGGCGCACTCAAATTAAAAAAATCTGTAAAGGGTTTTACACAGAACGTCTCTCGCAAGTGGAAGTTTTGAAGCAAACCATTCTGAAAATATAAACGAAAAAAAGGTTTAATTTTTTAAGGTGCCTACCTTGTATATATTTGACCAAAACTATATTTGGCTTCGGGCCAGATAAACATAGTCTATAATACGAGGATGTGCTGAAAAGTTTCTGGCTTTACATAGAAAGAAACGTGCTAGCGAAATTTTTATCTACGATCGCTACTAAACGTAGGCCTTTTAGCGCTAGCTTGTTTCACTAAAAGTGATGTTTTATAGTTTACCGTGGTTAAAGAAATCAGCTGTTTACTTTTAGCTCTAGTGCTAAAAGTGAAGTGAGGTTATAAAACTACAATTTCGAACTAGAAGTGCAGTTGTAAAGTTATTCTAGTTGCTTCTTGCGTTACAGGTAAAGTGTTTTTGAAATAATTAAAGCGTAATGTAATGAATACACTCAGATGTGGAGTATTAATCATTACATTTCGTAACTGATCTTGACAGCACTGGCTTCGGCAAATATTCGCCCGCGCATAGTCTACTATTTATTATGACATAAATTAGAATTGTCGTAGATGCAAACTTTTGTTAAATCGATATTTATGGATTAATAACGGTAAAATTAAGGTCGAGACATGTTATGAAACTCAGCCTTCGGCTTCGTTTCATAATTTTCATGTCTCGTGCATAAACGTCGACTTTTAGCACTTGTTGCATAAATAGCTATTATTCAACGTACTTCCCCCTCGAGCTAACACATTTAGCACAACGCTTCTCCAGTTTTCTTAACCCCTCCAAAGTTCAAATAGAAGTGGGACGGTGTCCCTCCAAAAATGTCTCCGTAGCTGCGATGACTTCGTCATTGGAGCCAAACTTGGTACCCTTCAGTTGTTTCTTCGACTGTGGGAAGATGTAGTAGTCCGAAGGGGATATATCTGGAGAATAGGGCGGGTGGTTCAACAATTCGAAGCCAATTTGGTCGATTTTCGTCAGGGTGTGGTGAGCGGTACGGGCAGACGCATGCAACGCCATGCTTGCGTTATTAATGCGTGAAATGAAAACTCTCGCACTTACGATTCTGTTACTGTGCATGCGCGCTACTGAATAGCTAAAGATGATGCAGTATTGTTTACACGGGCCTCACTCACTCCATTATCACCAAAGCCAGGCACTTTTCAGCGCAACCTCGTACCTCGTACCTATACAAAATTCGTAATCAATTAAATAGTGTTTGAGTTATACTATCAACAAACGGAATTGAGAAAACTAATTTTTCGTCACCTAGAAATAGGGTTGCCAACATTGCGCCGATGCTGACCCGACGAAAAAACTGGAGGAGGGGATAAAATATCAAGTTGAAATAGTTTTTTACGTTAGAAAGATATAATTCCAAAAAATATTTTATATTTTTTAAATAGCTATTATAATTCTCCGCCTTTGAAAATTACCAATGTTATAGAACAACTTAATATGTTTTTCACATTTCCTATCACAAAATTTAAAAAAATCTGTTTCAGAAGATTAGTGAACTAGCAAGACACTAAATCTTTATGAAAAGAATACATTTTTCTAAAATTATGTTTTGTGTCACTTTCTACCAACCACCTCTGCTCTGGAGGTTTTAATTACATTTTTTTTGTAATCCAAGCATGTATGAAGCTTTAGTTAACCCGAAGAATTGTATTTCAAACCCGAATCCCAAAGACTGGTTGCCTAACCCGATGTCTTCGGGTCAAAATGACAGCGTTGGCAACCCAATCTAGGAACCCCGAAAAGTAAAGATCAGAAGACGAGGAAAGTAAAAATTTAATTTAAAAAATCTGTGAAAGCGTTTATGCGAAGTGTAAATTACATCAACTTGCAAATAAAAAAACATCATCACCAGTGGGATTCGATCTCGGGCTCCGACGATGTTAAGCTGACGTTCTGACTCTGAACTACATAATTCGGTTACATCATAGGTTTACGATAGCGGTATAAGTGACACGCGCACGACAGGACTCAAGCAGCGTGTTCACCCTGTATATACTGGGTACAAAATATGCCCTTTTTTGTTAAGAGTACAAACCTGTGCTATGTGCAAAGCGCAGACGACGTTGCTAGATATTACTTTTATTTAACTAATAGTTCGTGAGTTAAAGCAAAAATGGGCAGAATTTTATTTCTTAAGGTGCTCACCCTGCATGTATTTGACTGAAATTTTCTCGGTTTTGAGCCAGGTAGACGTATAAACTGCATGCACAATATCGCCTTCCTCCAACAAGTAGTTTTTTATGTTATATCGCTAAGAGGCAGACAGACGGACAAATAGACAGAGGGACGGACAGACAGACGGACAAACAGATAGACGAAATTGAGAAAACAAGTGTGAAGTAACCTCGGAAGGTAATTTTTTCGCCATTACAATATTTCCTTCGTCTTTTAGACGAGGGAAGTAAAACAGTTTGACATTTAAAATGTCACTTATGTGGTGTTCTTAGATTCAGATGTATGTATAATCTGTAACCTCATTTACCTTCCGGTGTAGAGGCTGGTGCTTTATGCGCTGGCATCTGGTGGTAGAATGCTCAACTTGCCCCGGATTCAGGATACACACCATTGTGTGCGGTGTATGTCTTCGTGATGTGTTGACCTTGCTACTCTATCTCTTAGGTCTGTGGTTCTGAGTAGAGCTCAGTTATTTTGGTGCTCATCTGTAAATGGTCTCACCGAGCCCGATTCCAAGCGCCAAGGCTGCGGAAAATTTCAACCCCCGCAGGATTTGAACCGAGGACTTGCTTAATGCAAGCCTAGCGGTTACACAACTGCACCACGCGGATAATTATGTAAAATCCAAAAATCTTATAAGATACAGGCTGTTCTATTTGAAAATCAATAGCTGGTACCTACTTGATATCACTTTCGCTGAACCCGAAAGTGGAAATAAAACTTATATACAAAAAGTGAAGTTTATTTAGTATATACGATGCACCAAGTTTCATAAATTTACCGTCAAAAACAAAGAAAAGCGAGAGTTGTAGGTACTGTTACGGTTCAAAATTTATTTTTAGCTATTCGCCTAATTATTTGCCCTAATCTCGGTTAAAATTAACTTTTTACCATGTCTTTCTTCAGGTATGATTTTCCCTGCATTATCTTTGAGCATTCAGATCGTCTGACAGTTTTATTGCAAGCTAAGTAAGCCATTCGGTCGATATTATGGGTCCAAATGCCCCTGCAGTGTAGGCTTCACCTCATGCATTTCAAGTTACATTTTCCCTTTCTCCCAAAATTGGATTTTTGGCTTATCAGTTTTTGGAAACCATCTTGTGATTCCGCCATCCTGTGCTGCAAGAGCTAGGTGCTTCGAAATTTACGTTTTGATGGCGTACCTTAACCAGGATTTTTCGTTAGCATCCTAATTTGGAATTGTGCCGTTTTGTGTCCTGAACTCCATGGAAGTTCGGAATTGGGCTTTGTGAGTTGCATTTTTGGCGAATTCCAGCCCGAATATTGTTTGGGGATTCCGCTCTAGCAAGGCACATGTTTTCACTTTGGCGTTGAACAGCCGTAGAAACCTGCAACGGGTAGGTGAATTTATTTGGACTTATTCGGTGTGTCTCCATGGCTATTTGCCTTTCAGCTTTTACTCGACGGTAGCATGCTTGTCGAATTTCCCTCGTTGGAAGCGAGGCTACCGAGCTAAACGTAGCCACCAGCCTGGTGACGAGTTTCGCTGACTGTGCCCCCCCCCCCTCAGCTACCTGGTGATGGCTTGGCCTCCTCGTAGTCCTTAGGCCTGCCCTGTTTTTAACATCTGCAGCGGAAGAGAAGTCCACTGCCAAAGGTCTGTCAGTTTAATATTTCCGTTTCGAACTCTCGGGAATCAGGTGCCCCCTTGGGCCGCTTGCGTGGCAACGCTGCAAGTTGCTCGATAGACTTGCGTTTGTTATAATGTGTGTTTTTAAAGCTATGAACTCACCTGCATGAATATGATCGATTTTGCCTTCAGCCAATCAGTTTTAGCGGTAGTTCTTTTGTACAGTAAATAACCGATAAGGTCACTTAGGCGAAAGCGAATTCGGGCTAAATTTTACCGGAGTTGTTTTGTACCGCCGTGTGCGGAATATTGTGTAACGGTATTATATTCGCATTGTGAAGCCAAGTGCACGAAGGTTAATCCTTTCAGATTTTAAGTGTTATTTATTACACCGTTGAATTGGACTACTTGCCCAGCTTTGCAAGCAATTATTGTTAATGCTCTCACCTCGGCCGTTTTAATGCAGAGTACATTGCATTGTTCGCGAAATCGCTTCGTGGTACCATCGCAAGATCTTGTCGGTCCGCGGCGACGCTAATCTGATTTGATCATTATTTAATTACGAGAGGAACCTTGCATACAGGGTGTTCAGTTAAATTCAACCTACCTACTAAATTTACCTTTCAATTTAATCATTACGCCGGAGCCACGATGTCTTCGAGCTCTTTTTAAGTGCTTATTTAGTAATGCATTTGGCCAAATTTAATATCGATTTTGTAATCTTTTTTTAATACTGTTAATTAGCACTATATACATATTGTGTGAAATTTTATTAATTCTGGGCCCGCCCGCTAACTTCGCTTGATGCCTTGTATATGTAACTGGCCGTACTGTGGTGAGTTTAGCCTCAAGCCACCGTTGATATTTATTGAACTGTGATATGGTCTCCTTATTGAGATATTGTGTGGAATAGTCCGTAGTAATTGTTGTGTAAAATACTTGTGGATTCCCATTTCCCATTTGCTTATTATACTGAATCGTTACTAGGCCAGTGAATTTTATTTATGCTCCCTTGCCGTACCTCTTTTTCAGGAAGTGTTTGGTAGCGCATCTTATCGTATGCCTATATGTGCGATTAGCAAAGAGCTGGGTTATCTGCTACCTGGCGCCCATTTATTTTATTTTGGAAAAAATTTTGGAAACAGCAGACCGATAATCGTAAAATTTACTAGTTATGCTTATCGTAGCAGAGTTTTTAACTGCAAAAAGTTGCTGAAAAGAACTAAAATTGCAGTTCATGAAGATCTAACAAGACAACGAGTATCAATTCTGAGATCTGCCACTGAAAAATATGGTAAAGGCAACGTATGGACCGGCGATGGTATGGTATTCATCAAATCCAATGGGCGCCTGGATAAAATTGATACGATGGATCAACTCGTCAAACTGCAGTAATCATCGTGTCAAGGTACTGTTTGTTCACGTGTATAAGACAGGCCATATGGATGGCGATTGCATTGTATTTTGTGTGACATCCAGCAGTTATTTTATTTGATTTCTGTTTCTGTTTGTGGTTTTTGCATCTTGAATTTATTTATTTGTTTATTTTACAAATTATATTTGTTTACTCATATTCCTAATTATAATAATGTATCGGTATTTGTTTGGTTGTTATATCATGGTTTTGAGGTTTAGCAATTTAATTTAATTGTAATTTGAAAATAGGCACTTTTGAGAATGTTATTTGCCGGAGACGCATTTTATAATTTATTTCTTTGTGTTTTGGAATGAAGTTTATGCATTTAAATGTCAATTCGTTGATATTGAAGTATGATGATTTAAAAAATATAATTGCTGATTCAAACCCAGATATATTTGCTGTAACGGAAACGCGGCTATCTTCAGACATTCCCTCTGATTACGTGAGTATACCGGAATACACATTCATACGAAGAGACCGAAATACCAGGGGAGGAGGTGTAGCATTCTATGTAAAAAGTAATCTACCTGTAAAATGTATCGAATCAAACAACTATGAATTTTTGGAGCAATTATGGATACAGATATGTCTGGGAGATAGCTGCGTTAATGTCGTTAATGTGGGAGTTGTTTATAGACCTCCAAAAACAAATTTGGGAGATTTTTTAGCTGCTATGGAGGATACATTTGCCGAGATGAGTACTGGTTCTGAGTGCTTATGTTGCCTTGGTGATTTTAATGTTGACTTGCTAACATTTAATAAGACTTGTTTAGCCTTTAATAGTATGCTTGATTCACTATTACTAAAACAAGTTATTGCAGAAGCAACCCGCATAACTGCTACATCAGCTACTCTACTAGATTTGTGTATCACAAGTGATGCAAACACTGTCTTGGCTTCTGGCGTCACGCATGTGCACAATGTATCAGATCATAGTTTAATCTACTGTTGCTTGCTGCTTGATGTTCCCAAAGTGAAACCTATCATCCGCACTTATCGAGACTACACAAATTTTGATTATAATGTCTTTTTCCAACACTTACATGCTATCGATTGGAATCATTTATATCAAATTGATAATATAGACTCAAAATTAGAATTTTTAACCACCAACCTAGTATACCTACTTAATTGTCACGCTCCTTACAAAACAAAAAAATTCACTAAAAAGAACTTGCCTTGGGTTACTGATAAAGTGATAATATAAAATTTATGATGTCATTAAGGGACAAAGCTTTGAAGAGATTTAAGAAAAGTAAAATACCAGCGCATTGGAATTATTACAAAAATTTAAGAAATTTAGTCACATTTTCAGTTAGAGCAGAAAAGAAAGCTTTTCTTGCAGAAAAATTTAGTAATGTTGATCCTAAAGCTTTGTGGAAAAATTTAAAAAAATTCAATGTAGTTGGAAAAGCAACCGCGGAGCTCCCGGCACACTTGCAAAATGTTGACGAAATAAATAACCATTTTATTAGCTGTGTCCCAGACTCTACCTCAAACGATGAGTTGTGCCAATATTATCTAAACAGCAATGAAGCTGTTGAAGCTAATTTTCAATTCAAGAAAATTTCTACATTAGACGTAGAAAAAGTTATATCTAAAATTAGCAGTAAAGCGTGTGAATCAGATGAAATCAACATAGATTTTATAAAACTCGGCTGCCCGTTTCTCGCCCCATATATAACGCATATAATTAATTACTGTCTTCAAAATTCCGTAGTCTCTAAATGTTGGAAAAAAGCACTAATACTTCCTTTGCCAAAAATCAGTAATCCAACTAGTTATAACGATCTCAGGCCCATTAGTATCTTACCTGCTATGTCTAAAATTCTTGAGAAAATCGTTAAGGCTTGCATTTAGTAAGTTGCCGTATACCGGTATTTATCCAATAATGGAAATAACTTTGTAACAAAATTACAATTTTGTTATTACAGATGGAATAAATGACGACTATTTTACATGTCGGTATATTACTTATAAATGCCCCCGCTGCCCCAAATTTTGAAAAAGTTAAATAGAATTTAAGAAATTATTATATTTGTTTCTAACTATTATTGAAAATATAAGGTCAACTAACTCAAATTTCAGAATTTTTGCTCTCCCGGTGCATTCAGATTGTTATTTTCTATCAGGATAGCTACCAAAAAGTTTGAAGAATGTTAATCTTAATCCAAAATCTTATAATTTGTATCAATTTGAAACATTCTTATTCAAAAAATTATTTCTAAAGATATGCAACCCATCTAACCACATTAGATGAGGGAAGCAAAAGGTATGGTTCACCACAGTTAAGCTAGGTAAGCCGATTAAGATAACATCAAATAAATGAGCGGCTATACTCACAGTTTGTTTAAAATTTTAAAAGTAAAACTGCAGTTTATTTGAATAATAATAAATAGATTTATTTCCAACGGGAACTAAATTCCCAATTACATGAAACATAAACAAATTAATAATTAAATTAGTGTCGCTAAGACTTAAATCAAATAAAACAAAATAACTAATTATCTTCTAAACTAAACTATAACATAACACCACAACAGTGAAACAGTGCCTATAATAATAAAATAAAATAAAATGAAAGCACCGCCTAAATCCACATATTATGTATAATATAATAATAAAAAATTTCCCCGAGTTCAAAATCACTTCTGTTGGATATTGCAGCACGAAACTGACCACTTGTGAGTGAAAATATATCAATATTTACCTCCAATTTACTGAACGCATTTGACATTGCTAAAATAGGCGATTTGAAATGCACGTAAGTCCTAGAAAGCGGGTATAAAAATGAAAATTGAGATCTGGTCCTTAAATCAGGCAGTCGGAATTGTATTTGTGATAAAAGTGTAGAGGCGTCAACACGATAATTAATTAAATTAAATAGAAAAATTAACAAATGTAACGTTCTACGATTTGATAGTTCAGTTAAATTAAAATGAAGGCACAAATAATTGGTGGTGATTTCGTGCTTTGAACGTAAAGTTTCAAGGTTCAGTTTAGTACTTTATTCGATATTATTGCTACTATTTGACACATTTTAAAACAGGGCCCAATTTTAGTTTTCTGCTCTGGAAAATTCAACCAACGATAGTATTTATTAATAGTCATGATTAAAATTTCTGTTTTATTAATTAAATTATTTATTTTTGATTTATTTAGATTTTATTATAAATCTATTGCTACAGACTACGAGAACAGCATTAAACGCGATTAGAAATTATGCAAGATAAATAAAAAGATGCCAACAAGAAAATAGGAAAATTAACTTTTAGACAAGCATATGTGTAAGTAATTTGAGTGACAGGAAATCATTTAATTAATTTTAATATCAGTTTGAAACATCATTATAAGACTGTCTAATATCTGTCCTGTTTTATAATAACTGGTTTCTGCGAGAACTGTAGATACACAATTAAAAATTCACTGACACAGCAAACAAGTGTATTTCTATAAACTAAGCGTTGAGAGATTCATACATGACGTTTGTGTCACGCCGCTTCTGAGTGCATAAGTACTTCCGAGAAATAGGTAAAAGACGTTCTTTAGCAGTTCGAATGTAAAGGTTTGTTCTGTTACATTTTACATTGATTTACTTTTGGTTTATATTAAAATATTTTACTGCGGATAATTTTATCTCGATAGCTTCCTTAGAAGTAAAATTATATCACACCAACACCAGTACAATTGTTTAAAATTTTCACTTTTCACCAAATACTCTGCTTTCGTTACGCCAAACCATTTATTTACAAACATTTCGATTTTATCATGAAAATCAAATATTTATTGTTACAATATAAAGAAGTTTAATAGTTAATTTATTTATAACCAGGCTTAGGATAAATATGTACTTAAAAGTTGGAAAATATGCACGTAAAATAGCAAACATATGCACAAAAATTATTGTCGTTATAGTAAGAACAAAACGTAGGAGTCAGATAGATGCAAAAAATAATTTTTATTAACTAACATGCAAACACATACATTTATAAAAAGAAATAAATTGTCACAATTACCTATATACCTATTTAATTAAATTAATAATAAAATAAAAATAAGAAGTACCTAATTAATTAATGTTAAGATAAAAATAGGAATCAGAACAAGTAATAATCTCTTAGGAATGTAAAATGTTTTAAAAACTGTCAGTTATTCAAAAAAGTTTCCCGAATTGGCAGATTCCTTATGCTTCTGGGAATAATGCCATTGTATTATGTATATGCTGTAGTTTTGGTATCATTTTGTTTTGCCAAAAAATTGCATCTCTATAGATTACTTCTATGGAAATTTCAAGTGGTGACATACAACAAAGAAGCACTTGCTTTTATTGCATATATTTAATTGTCCCTGTATTTGGAAATAGTAGTCATGATTTCTTTTTACTTCGACACAAAGTGTACGAAGTATTGAAATTCCCTCATATCGAAAACCACTCTGAGTCAAATATCTCTAAAATTCGAGCCAATCGACTAATGAACCCACTATATCAAATCTCCGTCTCGGCGGTGCGGATCTTTTGGTGAAGATCCCAGCCCACTAGATCAATCCCCCGTATTGGGGGGTGTCTAAACGTGCTGTGCGGGGGATGTATGTTCGTATGTGTACACGATTCCGGTCGCCAGGAACCTTCTTGAAGTCTTGGATCGTTTTCATACGATAGGTCCTCCGAAAATGAAGGCAACATCAACTTTTGAGCTGTGGTCGTCGGCAAAAAAAATTTTATTTATTTTTTTTTTTTTTTATAAATAACTGGTTCATAGCATTTCATTGTATTAGCGAAACGGAGGGATGCTGAGTATCGAAGTATTCTTGGAAAGCACGGAAGGGCGCTTTTCTTGGGTGGGGGTACCGTGTATTTAATTTTAAAAATAGAAGTTAATAAAAACAAACAAAAAAAACAAAGGAAACCCATTTTATAGGTATTTAACTTGAAAATCGCCTATCTCACATCAATACACATTAAAATTGTAAAGTTTGAAAAAAAATCGTTAGAGCTGCTTTTCAAAAGCTTGCTGTCGCATTTAGATAGTACACAAAACTTATATATGAAGTTTCAACGTCATACCTCTTTTCGTTTTTGAGATATTCTGTTCACAGACAGACAGCCACACAAAAAGACAGGCACACAGACCAATGAACAAAAACCAAAAATTTTTAACACTATCGCACAAATACGTATTATTACGCAGTGATTTTTTTGAAAATAAGAAAAACATGAAATTTTATAGTGATTGGTCATGACGAGGATTTAGAATGATCTTAAACGATAAAATTCAGATTTTTAAAAATTTGAATTTAAAAATGAAATAAATATGTATACGTTTTTACATGTAGCTAACATCCAACATATACTGTAAATAAGAATTTAAATCCAAAGCGTATCTATTTATGTACGGCGCAGAAGATTTTTTGTTAGTTTTCAATAAATTGTTCAATATTTATTAAAATATACCATAATATTGATTACTCAGAGTTTTAGACGAGACAAAAAACATGATCAAATAAGAATAGTACCTTTATGTACATAAATGTTGTGAGTGCAGAATATTATAATGAAATAAAAGAAAATCTTCTTGAACATGTAAGATCAGCAAGAAGTAAACAAAGAAAAAAAGGAATAACAATAACGATATAAAAAACCAAAAATTCGAATGTAGTATAACCATGCATTTCTTTTATAAATGTCATTTAATTGACCTTTTACCTTCAATGTTAATTGATAGTTTATTGGGTTTTAGCATCACGTCGAGTAAGTTTAATTTGTCGTTGTAAACGTTTTAACTAGCATTATTGGGTCTTCATAAGTAATTATTCTTTAACTACAACGTGGCGATAGGGCTAAAAATAGTATACGAGTATTAATTCTCAAAATAGCATAAATATTTAATTTATAACGCCATTGATTTATGTGAATGAATTATTCTATAATATGTTGTTTTCATATTGTATGCATTTTAAATTTTTATGATATGTAGAACAAAGACTATTAAACTATTATGACCATTATAAAACATTATGCAATTTTCAGTAGAAATATACCAAATGATTGAAAATTTTCTGAAAATTTTGGAAAAATGTTCTGGAGCTAATTTCTTGAAGGCATGTAGGAATGCTTTTGTTAAAAAAAGTAGCTGAGGAACAGAGCCGGATTAAGGATATGTGAGGCCCAGGGCTAAATTTTTTAGAGGCCCCATTTCCATTTATGCAACGGGTACAAAGGGATCTAAATGATTAGAAACCGCACTAGATTATAACCTTCGAATCTTTTCGAGGCCCCCGAAATTCGGTAGCCCGGGGCTGCAGCCCCCTTAGCCCCCCCCCCCTTAATCCGGCTCTGCTGAGGAACACGTTTTGCAAATATTTCCATAGGAATTTTTTTATGCACGCGTTATATTTTGATAGAGAATATCACGAATGAAAAAAGCACAGTAAAGAAAACATTTTTGTTAAAAATAATAATAAAACTAATATCTAAGTCCTAACATTTTAGGATTTTTTGTCAAAACTACAGTTAATTAACATTTAAGTTTGTTTAGGGGTCGCTTTTGGTTGCCCATAGCAACAATCATTATCGGCCTACGGACTTTGTTTTTTGTTCACAGCTTTGTTGTCTCTAAATGCTTTGATGACAGTGACATAACTGGAAATTTCCCGGTAAATTTCAATAAATTTCCGATTATTAATAATCGCCGTTGCTATGGAAAATTTTCAATGAAATATACATAAGGGATATTCTCAGTTATAACTTCCCGTTGCCCTATATTTACGGTTGAATGTGTTTGCATTCTGTTTTCTTACCGAACTTTTCGTAATGAGGTACGCTGTCAGATTAACTTGTCATTATAGGCTTAACGATCTCCACTGGTCAAATCTACAACAGACCATTGCTAGAGGCAATAGCCGTTCAGTTTGTTGCCTATATTTAGGCGTTTTCAAAAATCCCTAGATGTGGCGAACGACGATTTTGAAGTTACTAAATACTAGCCTTAACATACAAATTCGTGAGCACTTGGATGCCCATAATATTCTGCCGGTGGTGCAGTCAGGGTTTCGGCCAGGCCATAGTTGTTCTACAGCATTAATGGCAGTGAGAGACGATATTTTTCGTGCTACAGATGATAATAAATTAACTGCATTGATCCTGTTGGACTACTCGAAGGCCTTCGACACCTTAAATCATGCAATTTTACTTAGTATTTTAAAATTTATTGGCCTGGGGGCAACTGCTGTGAAATTTTTTGAGAATTACTTAAGTGGTAGAACACAGAGAGTAACTTTAAATGGTTTAAAATCTACTGAACGTGTAATAACTAACCACAAGGCTCAATTTTAGGACCGCTGTTATATACCATATATACTTCTAGGCTATACAAGAAATTAAAATTTGTTAATTATCACCTGTATGCAGACGATACCCAGCTGTATTACTCGTTCAACACTGATCAATTATTGCAATCTATAGAAAATATCAACCAAGATTTGAATACATTGGTTAAAGCTTCTGAAGATCATTCTTTAAATATAAATTCATGTAAATCTTGTATGATGCTCTTTGGCCGTACGAAAGCTAGTACCGAAGTCCTGGCTGGGGGTGTGGCAATTAATATTAACAACGTACCGCTTACAATCGTCGACTGTGCAAGAAATTTGGGACTTGATCTCGATTTTGGATTAAGATTTAAGCAGCAGACAGCAAAGATTGTGAAAAATGCATTTTGCAACTTAAAGTTCCTCTACTCAAATAGACAGTATTTAAACATGTCGCTGAAAATTATGTTATGCGAATCTTTAGTTTTGTCTAAACCAAATTTTTGTAGCACTGTTTATGGATCATGCTTGGACAGTGTTTGTATTAAAAAATTGCAACGAATTCAAAATTGCTGTCTAAGATTTATCTTTGGGATAAGTCGACGATATGGCGTAAGTCATAAATTGAAGGAGTTAGGGTGGCTAAATATGCAAAACAGGCGGTTGTTTCATTCTATGTGTTTGTATCATAAAATAATCAAAACTAAATTACTTTTATATTTATATAAAAGAATAATTTTTAGATCTAATATTCATAAAATAAATATTCGCAGAGCTAATCAAATCACGATTCCAAAACACCGGACAGCAACTTATAAGAGATCATACAGTTACAACATTTCGAAGGTATATAACTCTCTCCCATTGCAGTTAAGGGAACTCACTGTAAACAAATTCAAAAAGCAACTGAAAAACTATTTACTCGATCAGCAATGATATTTTGTCTAACATTTTGCTTGTAATTTTTTTTTCCAATCATAGTTTGCAGCGCTTAATTTTTTTTGTTACAATCCCCAAAGGTTCGCAAGGAAGACCAGAGGTGGGCCATTTGCGGCCTTCCACCTGATTGCGTACCTTTTAGATCGCATGATAATAATATGTTTATATGCAGATTTTTGTTCTATCTTTTTTTGTATGAAAGCGATCTAATAAAAGCATTTATTATTATTATTATTATTATTAAGGAGCTCACCTTATAAGGATGAATTGAATGCCAGTATAAAGGCGAAAAGACGTAAAGTGCCAACCAGTAAATTGCCATCTTTGAAAGGAAGGGGACTATCGAAAGAAAAATCAGTAAAGAAACACTCCAAACCACAGAATAATAGTTCGACCGAAAAGAAGACTGATGAAGCAACAAACAAGACTAGAGACCAAAAAGATGCGAATGGTAAAAATAACAACAAAGACAAAAATACCGAAAAAATAGGCATGACCAAAGAAAACAGTGACGATGAAGAAAATCCTGTGTGCTTTTATTGTGAAGTAGATTTTCTAGGCAGCAAACCTGGTGACCAGTGGATTCGCTGCAGTTCCTGCCAGAGATGGGTCCACGAAGCCTGCGGTGTATCAGATAACGAAGCCAGTTATTTCATATGCGATCTGTGCTTGGAAATATAATCCCATTTTAGAAACATTACTGATCCCGTTTTAGATATATATGTTCCTAAAATGGGAAATTTGACTCTCTCAAGAAATGATTTTTTTGGTTCTGTGTTTAATACTTTCACAGGTTATGTTTATTTTTTAAATAAAGTTATGTTTGGTATATCCATCATAAGGGTTGTCCGTGATTTTGTATTTAAACTTTTTTTAAACCATGTTCAAACTTTAAGTATCCCACTTTAGGTAAACTTCCCCTACATTGAATTTACCTAATGTCATTTTGCCATTTTTGGTGTTTTGGGCTTCAATTTCCGCAAATTTTTATACGTGCAGATCATCCTTGTGGTTACAGTTAATTTGAAGGTTAGAGCTGTCAGAACGAATTTAAGCAATTGCCATACTAGTGAATTTGTCACACACAAAAGTATTTGTAATAATAGCTGTTGAACCTACCCCTGTTTTAAGAGTATTTCATGCTAGACCGGAGCTTTAATTCAATTAAATTGCAAATAAATAAAGCACATAAAAGCACTAAACCATCTATTTGACTAATAATTATAACATCCTTTTAATCAGCCCTGATATTGACATATAATTCTTGATTAAAACTATTTTATTGAAATTTGTGTGGTACGTCCCTCTTTATTTATCTTATTATTTTTACATAAAACAGGTGGGGCGATCATTACAATATAAGTAATTTTTTTCTACTTCCGTTTTTCGCGGAAGTAATACCAACTAGACCAACTTTCGATTTTCAAATAAAACACCTTATACAGGGTGATTTTTAAGTTGGTTCTTTCCGTTTACCAGGAAATAAAACTAAAAAAATAAACCTTTTTTTCATTTACCACTTTTCCGAAATATCAAAACTAACGGAGGTATAGGCTGTTAAAGTTTCAAATTAAAAACTAAACTTTGACGCAAAGGCGGCTGGGCAATTTAATTGTTGTTTATCTCTGTTATCAAGCAATGACCTGTCACCTAGTTTTCCATTGTAATTTTATTAATGTTATTGCTGCAATAATGGCCCATGTTTATAAAAATAATGAATTAGTGAATATGCTAATTATTTACTGGGAGTGTCATCAAAATGCTACTACCTTATCGCTCTTATACGCGGAACGTATGTGTAGAAGCGAATAGTGATCATTTTGAACATATCATTTAAGTTAGATTAAGTTTAGTTTAATTTTTGTTAAGTAATTTTAGTTCTTAATGTGAAACTTTAACACCCTTTTTTAGCTTTATATCCTAGTAAACGGAATGAATCAACTTAAAGATCACCCTGTATATTATTATATTTTTGGATTTTACGTAATTTTATAAATCCAATAATACCACATAAGTTACATTTCAAGTGTAAATTTTTTTAATTGTAAAAATTATTTTTTATTTTAAGTGTGCTATGACTGTTCCGATTTATTTCAAACGACCCATGTCATACTAGAAAACTCGAAATTACGACGAAAATACTAAATTACATGTTTTATGACTAAACAAACTTTTTTAAAAGAGTTTTTGGGACAAAACTCAATTTCTTCAAATGGAATCATATTGGTATGAAGTTTGACGCTTGAAATGTCACTTATGTGGTATCATTAGATTCAGAAAATTATTTAGATTTAAAAAATCCAATAATATACAGAGTATTCTATTTGAAAATCAAAAGTTGTTTTCACTTCAGCTGAAACCAGAAGCGGAAAGAAAATTACCTATATGTAAAAAAGTGACGTTTATTTAGTACATACGATACACTAAGTTTCAAAAATTTATCTCCAAAAAAACAAGAAAAAAGGAGGGACGTGCCATGATCGTGTTACACCCTGTATACAAGGTGAGCACTAAAATGTTGTCTATTTCTGTTTTAACTAGTTAAAGATTAGTTAAATACAACTAATATTTTGCACATAGCTCAGGTTGTTACCCTTGACGGAAAAGCGCATATTTTGAACCGAATATATACAGAACGAACGCTTTAACAAAATTAAATGCTTTTTTCCTTGATATTTTCAAAATTTTTGGTTTCAAAACTCCACTTGCGAGGGACGTTCCTTTACAGACTTTTTTTAAAGAACTTTGAAACAATACCGTCTTAACGAAGCTCATTTCGCTATAGGCAAGTGGTGTTATCTTCTTTTGGGTTTAGAAATATATAATTACATACACACATTTTAAAAGCACCATGTATAGCATTCACTGTGAATGTGGAAATAGGAACTACATCGATGAAATAATCAGGCCCTTATTAAGGGCAAGTTACGGTTACGCACAAACCAAATTAAAAATATCTAAAATTGTAGAAAATATTTCGAACAACTATAAAATACAACCTAAAGTTTTCATTTATCAATCGATTTCAACTATTTGTATAAGTTGGTTATCGATTATTAAAAGTGAAATCAAATAACAGTCTCTCAAAACGTATTAAGCAACCACCGTGATTTGTTAACTAGGAGGAGACAAAAAAGATAAATTTTGCTTTGTTAACTTTAATAGATTAATTTTCTGTTTTACTGAAATGTCGTATACTATTATTTTTAATTCTTTAGTGTAGTGAAATACACAGAACAATTAATGTCAACTCATATTAAAATGTTAATAGAAATGTGCAATTCATTAATCGGTTAGTAGCAAAATCAAGGGTAGTCGGGCGAAACAAATCCGAAACAAAGGAAGTTTCCACCAGGAAATCCAATTTCAATTCGAGGCAAGCACAGACATACGTGCCAAAAGCTGGGCGCTTTAACTGCTCTTTGTGTGCAACTCTTCGCTCGCCCTTATTGCAAAAAGTACGCAAATTCCCGCCACATTTTCACCACAATCGCCAAATAAACCGTCTTTAAAAAAATCGGCTACGTTGCGGTCCTCCTAACGGACCGAAGGGCACGCAAATCGCCTCCAACTCAAAATCAAAGAAGGCCGGCAAACGAGCGAAACGCAAGCACATCGCGGGGCGTAGCTCAACCCCCGGATCGTTACAGCTGATTTTGACGGCTGTTGCCAGGCCGTGGGTTCATAAAGAGTGCCGTGGATCCCCATTGGTCCCCTAGCAACCACTGGTGGGGTTGACGGCGATCAGCTGATGCGCTGCAAGTTCTTTGTTAGGCCAGTACGAAGGTGGCGGTGGTTCGAAACAATTGCAAGCTATGTAACTGCCAGAAGAAGCCTTGAAGTCGTCTCCGCTTTTACCATGACCAAGAATTAAAAGTTTTCCACCTCTTCGTGCTCCAGGATTCAGGATGTTCCGCAGCAACTTCAAGGAGGAGCGGCCGCAGGCGGACTCCAAGCTGCAGGCCGTCTTCAGCAAGCTCACCGGGGTCTTCCCCAAGGCCGGGGACCTCGGCAACGCCGCCAACCACAAGATGTCTTCGGACATTATCGAGTCGGTCCTGGCGGATGTGCCTATTCCACAACCTCAACGTAAGCACTTTTCACTTAATTGCACTTCTTTAGCGTTTTAATTGCAATGATAATGTAGTTATCGGGGTGGTGTAACTGCTCACCTGCAGGCTCAAGGGGGGCACAGATTGATTGTTTATTTATTTCGAATGCAAGTGATTTAAAGGGTAGTTAGAGTTCATACGTTTTATCTCTTGCTGTCTTAATACCAGGCTTTCAGAGAATAATTTTTATCAATTGTTTGCACTACTAGGTACCACAAAAACTGGTATTATGTCAATCATAATAAACATAGAGAAATATTTCTTTTTGATTTACCTGAATTCCTAACTGGATTAATCATAAGTGTAATAGGTACTTATTGTAAAATTTAGAATTCCTATCAGCTATTCAAAAAGCTCTACTTTTAGTACATTCCACAAAAATTAAATAGGTAATCAGATACCAGCTTAAAATGTAGAGGAATGTTTTGGAGAAGTTGTTGATATGCTATTCGAAGACAATTTTTTACTGCTCGCAATTTCTATTTGCAAAAATATATTAATCTTTTCCTACATGTGATTTGGAAAAAAATAAATTGTATAATGTTGAGTAGGTCACTATTAATTATTTTTATATAAAATGAAAGTGGTGAGGTGTAACTAACTATTCAGCAGAAGCATCCTCGATTCCTGAAGGTTCGAGGAAATCGAAAAACCTGCTGTACAGAGCTTTTTAATAAAGTTAAAAAGTGTACAATGAGACTGGCGATAAGAAAGTTTTTTCTATTAGAACAGCAAGATATAATCGAAATACGTTTCGTCTGTAAGACAGAGAAAGGTAGATTAATTTGCCTTAAATGTTTCCATCTATAAGCCGTTCACGACCTTTTTGGGACAGAGTTGGCTATGATTTTTTAGTTTCATGTTGGACTAACTGATTCGATGATATAGCGGATGCAACATTTTTTTCTGTCAGTGTCTGTTCGACATTTTCTTGCCACCACATTGCCAGATTTATTATTTTAATATTCGTAACAAAATAAATGATTTATCAAATGTGTAAAAATAATTTTATTTTTGGTCAAAGGAAAAGTCAAAATGCCCAAAATAATTTTGTTGCAACAAAAAAATTCCATTAAACGACGCCACTTCCAATTTAAAAAGGACAGACCAAATTTAAAAGAACGCGAGTCGATGTGGAGACTAGAGAATATCCGGCAACAATGTACCTATTCAGAAAATATAACCTTAAACTGAAAACAACCTAACCTAACACAAGAGGTGTCAATTTCCATGAGGGAGTTTAGTTGCAACAGAGGTTCTGCCAACAAAATTACTAGATGGCCATAGCCTCACTTGACCCAAAAAGATCGTGAACGGATTATACAGCTGAGTATGACATTCATTTCACTTGTCAGCTGTCAATTATATTTAGTTGATAAATCATAATAAAATATACAGGGTCCTGCAACGCTGCAGGGGTGGAAAGTACGAGAGTCACAAAAATGTTGCTTATATAAAGCTGTGAAGATATGAAGATGTACGTTACTAAAACATTTTTCTTTATACACGGTGGTTCAAAAAGTATCGCAAGCAAAACTTTTTTTAAAATACAATTCCGTATATGTATTTTAGTTTTGCAACAAATTCTGATCATTTTAGTATAAAGATCTTTAACTTTTTTCAAAATATAATTTAATCACGTTTCCTTCTCCCAGTAGGCTGTTTGTGTTTATTAGGTTGCATGCATGGTGGTAGAAGTCAAACTGTAACATGAAAACCTTGACATTGTTGCAATTTTAATGTCAAAATGCCGTAACTACGACAGAAGGAGACAAAAACTTAATTGGCAACAGTGTAAGCCTTCAAAAATCATAACCACAAATTGAACATAACGTAATGCAATTTTGTCATGTCTAGCTATTCCACATGCGTACTAACAAAGCACCCTAACAAAGCCTGCTGGGAGGAGAAAACACCCTAAATGGATTATATTAACAATTTTATGCAAAAAATGCTGAATTTCAAAACGTTGCTGTAAGTAGTAACAAAAAACAATTGAATGAAAGACAGTATTCTCAAAAGGTAACGTTTTTTTTTATTTACCTTTCGTGTGTAAATTAGTGGCTCTGAGTATTAATGCTATACAGGGTAGTAAGCAGTGACTTTTCGATGTAAGAGACTGTGCCTTCATATTTGACAATTCCTTTCAATTCTAAACAACTTCTTCAACTAACATTTGTATGTACGTACCTATTGTAAAAATAAGGGGACTTAATTCTGGAGCTACTTTCATATTTTCAAAGCCCCCCGTATATAAAAGGAGATATTTAAATTTTGGCAAGTGCATGTTGAGTTTGAGAAGATGCAAGGACTTTGATCAAAAACATAATTTTCTAATAAATGGATACTAAAAAAGCGTTTCACGTGTGTCCAACATACATATAAATTGCAGGTATGACGGTGGTGCAGATTACTAAAATAGTTTTTATTATACAGGGCTGCTCAAAAGTATTTAAATTGGTATTCGGAGTTTTGTTTGTTATCACTTTCAATAGAGCATCTTGTGAGACTTAAATTGTCTTTTAAGTTCAAACTCGAATATCTGAAAACGGTTAAATTTAAGAGTATAAAGTAAGATACCAAACGAAAGCACATTAAAAGGGCTTTTTAAAAATACAGAGGGTTTCATACAAAAAATACGAAATATTCTTGTTAACATAGAATTTCGGCTTAGATCACGTAGTCGTTGTGGATAAACACCCAGTATTCTATGGCTTAACGTACCTTGCACCTTGTAAACTCGAGTCGCGACTTTCAGTCTGATGATGTAAGCTGCAATGTCGTGCTAAACGTTAGTCAATATGGGTGCACAAACAGCAACAAGGCTAAAACTGCCTAAGTATTCTCGTTCTCAAGGTACTCAAACAGCACGAGCCACCAAAGAGCATGGCCATCACGTAGATCTTTGGTCGAGTTCACAAGGTGCATGGCATATTAAACCAGAGAATGCTACGCGGTCTAAGCTGAAATTCTATGTTAAGAAGAATAAGCATGCACTATTTGGAACTAAGTAGTAATCATAACTAAGGCCGTGATTGGTCGAAATAAAGTCATCATTACAACCATCTGAAAATCAACAACTTTTCAAAGTTGTCAATTTGTCATTCAATGTGAATCTTCCTAAAAATAGAAAAGTAAACCGATAAATAGTGGAGTCGAACGAGAAGTGCAGTTTATACAAGAGTCATCAACGTTCTAATAAAGGTTTTATTGCACTTATATGTTCCTAGTGTAAAACTGAGTTTGAGTTTAGAGCGCCATCTACTGCATTCTTATTTGTATAGAGCAGGGTTTGTTATTTCCATTGATCTAAATATTAAAAAAAATAGATTTTTCTGTAACCCCTTTTTTGAGAAATGGATTTTTGAGATTTCGAAAAAACAATTTTCCATGATTAATAACTTTTGTTCTAGTGGTCCTACAGACATGTACTTGGGCTAATTTTTTATGTCTTTTTATGGGCTTCAATTTGGACTATTTGAAATAAATGTAAAAACACTAATTTTTTTTTTAAAACGTTTAACAGATAGTTTTTGACTTTAACTTGAACATGAATGCTATTTAGCCATATATCACCTATATTCGATCAAGATTTCAAAGTCTGATCATTATGGGATAATGATTTAATGACAAATGTACAGTATGGTGCAAATGAAAGGAATAAATTCATTATTTCGTAAATCGGCGACTTTACAGAAAAATCCTGAAACCCATCGATTTTTATTTTTAAACGTGTTTCGTCAGATTTTTTTTAATTAGAATGCTTTATATTTAGGTAGCTTACAAGTTTTGCACTGAAATACTAATCATTTTGATATTAAGTTGTATGGGTCTAACGTCAACTGTTCTGGTGCTATTAACGTTTTTACGTAAAAAATGCTGAACTTTCGGCGGTTGTTGTAACAGAAAACAATTGAATGAAGGAAAACGTTACCAAAAAAATTATCTCTTTCGTGAATTATTTTTAGAACCTAGGTGCTCAACATTTGCAAAATTAATAATTTCGAATTTTTTTAAAAGGAACACCCTGTATATTTTAATATTTTTGAAAAGTCCCGGTTAATGAGCTTACTTTTGATATGTAACTTCATACCTCTAAATTCAATTGTTTTTTAGATATGGGTACTTTGGTATAAAAAAAACAATGCAAGCAAGCCCTTTAAGATGCTTTATTTTAAGGGATGTAACACTTGTAACTCTTCGAAAACAACAACGAAACAGGTTTAGATAATAAAAATTCAGCCGCTGCTGAAACTAACATGTGAGCAAACGAAAATGAAATCAAGCTTGGCTTTGAGAATTTAAACATATGTCGATTGTTAATTCACATTATGTTAATGTTCTAGACTGAAATACACATACATAACCTAAACCATTGCATAACTGTCACCGATTGTCATGTCAAATTTGATTTGAAAATTAACATAAAAACCAACACTTAAACAATGTTACATCTGCTACATGAATCATTGCGATTATAAAAACTTGTTCTTGATTAACCATGTGTAAGTAATTTAACATTTGGGAAGTTAAACAACTTGATACTTCTGCTGTTATAATAACTGTCATATTTAAATTAACTACATCAGAAGTAATAGAGCACATGACTTATTTTTTTCAAAGCCAAGCTTTATTTCGTTTTCATTTGCTCATATGTTAGAAGTAACAAACACGAAAAAAAGAAACGAGAGACAATTAAATCTCAAAAGCGATTACATTTAGGGCTAGAAAAGGAGATATCAGAAGAAAGATCATTAAAAGTACTTTTCAAAAGTACAGAGATATACAGGGTGCTCTATTTAAACAAATCGAAATTATTATAGTTGGAAATTATGTGCTCTCTGTGTAGCTTAATACCCAAAGAACGGAAGACGAAATATTTGAACATTTAGAGTAATTAGTAATTACGTATAGGATTTTAGTGTATTCGCTTTCCTTTTTTTTAATCTAATTTTATTTGATCGTGGAATTAATTTATCTCTGCATTTTTAGTTTTGTCGTGTTTATTGCTTTTTTTATCAACTGGATTTATATTTTCTAAACCTGAGTTGATGATTTTCTGGAGAGCTCAAGTGCTGAAATTATCATTTTAGGGGCGTTTGTTTGTTATCCCTTGACATAAAGCATCTTAAAGGGATTATATTGTTTTTTATGCTAAAATACGGATATGTAAAAAACAGTTGAATTTAGGGGTATGAAGATATATCAAAAGAAAGCTGATTAAAAGGGCTTTTCACAAATACAATTATATAGGAATCCGAAATTATTAAATTTGCAAATGTTGAGCACTCTATATAGCATTAATGCCCAGATTCAACCATTTTATACTCTAAAGATAATTCACGAAAAAAAATTTTTTTTGGTAACGTTTACCTTCATTCAATTCTTTTCAGTTACAGCAGCCGCCTAAAGTTCCGCATTTTTTTGTTTAAAATCGTTAATAGCACCAAAACCGTTGACGTTAGACCCGCACAACTTTATATCAAAATGATTAGTATTTCAGTTTTAAACTGTTTAGCTATGCACCTAAATATAGGGAATTATATTTTAAAAAAGTAAGTAAATTTGCTACACTTTTTCGAGACACCCTGTAAAATCAATACTATTTTAGTAATGTGGACCACCTTTGTACCTACACCTTTTATACAAGCGATATTTATGCAACTCGCATAGTTTTAAAATAATCTTCCACCCCCATCTTATTTTTCGTAATACATAGGGAGGTAAAAAAATAAGAAAAACCAATGATTTTTTTTCGAAGTAAGTAGCTGTGGTATTTGACAACTTCAATTTCAAAACAACTTTTTCAAATAACATGTTTGTTTTTTTTTTTTTTTTTTATTAGTTTTATTTCCGGATCAGCTAGTATAGCTATACACAGAATTGTTATTTAATATCACTAGTCACTGTATTGACATGAAGAGGTAAGTTCCAAAGGAGTCCTCATTCGCTGGATTCTTCATCAGTGAGCAGATCTTGTGGCAGTTTACGCTTTAACCGTCTGTGGATGTGTCTCTTTCCCAGTTCATAAGTAACCGCACCTGGACACTCACTTAATTTATTGTTAAATGTTCTAATGCAGTTTTTAATAAATGTTTGTATGGTAGGAATTTCTAGTTCCCTATGTAACTGTTGATTACGGACAAACCAGGGGGCATTTGTAATGATTCGAAGAATTTTATTTTGAAACACTTGCACTTTTTTTATAGTTATGTTAGATGCTGCTCCCCAAATGGTGCAGGCATAGGTTAGCGTGGATCTAAGAATAGATTTATAGATAAGAACACCACACTTATAACTTAACGGCGATTTTCGATTAATTATAGGGTACAATTGAGAGAGTTTTGAATGGCATTCATTTAATTTTTTATTAATGTGTAGTTTAAATGTTAATTTTTTATCCAAATATACTCCTAGGTATTTTACTCCTTGGTCAGGTGGGTTCCAAGGAAGGCGTTCATTGTTAACATGTTTGTATGCTTTGAAAAATAAGGCTACTTCATTCTTGAGCCATTTTCATATTTTCGAACCTCCCCCATATACAAACGGAGAGTTTGAAGAGATACAGGAACTTTTATCGAGAATAGAAATTTGTCATAAATGTGTAAATTACTGACTGCCACTGTATACTAAGTAAGTTTTATGTAGCTCTCGCACTGTTATAGAAATAGCTTCCACTCTTGCATCGGTGCCACACTCCGTATAAAATCTGGCAGAGCTAATTTGTACATTTGTGCAGTTCATTACAGTTCTAAAGGCCCCGAAAAAACCGGTCAAAAGTTTTATTTCAGATTGTGGAAAAATAGAAAATCGAAATGTTTTACCTAGTTTTATTTATTGTTTTACCGAAAACAACATTTGTATATGGAAAAAATATTATCCAATATCCATTTATCAAAAAATGTTATTCTTAATAAAAGTCCTTACATCTTCTCAAACTAAAAATGCCAACGTTTAAATCTCTTCGTTCGAAAATATAAAAATGGCTTTGAAGAAAATCGCATAACCGGAAGTATGTTTTTTCAGTTTTTTCGATTTTTTTCAAAAACGGCTCTAACAATTTTCTTCAAACTTTACATTTTTATTACATTTTTCATGTGTATTGATATGAGATAGGTGATTTTCCAGTTGAATACCTCCTGTTTTAAATAGAACACCCTGTATATTATTACAGTTTTGCGTCCAGCTTAACATTTTAGAGAAAATTTGTCTCTTGAACTAACGCTCTATTTTGTACCATTTTTGTAGAATTTGTAATTTTTGAAAATTTTTGACGAATGCTAAAAAATTATAAGATTACTGTAAAAGGAAATTGTGGGCGTGTATCATACCATTTTTTTCAATACCAAAAACAATAATCGCAATGAATGATTTAGTGCTTGTAATGAATAGTTTGTCACTTCCATGCAGACAGGTGCTGCGACCTTCAAGGTTTCGTTTAGCTCTTGTTAAGTTTTGACTACATACAAGACAGAATTTTTTGCCCGGTCTTTCGGAACCTTTAAGATATATTGTTTTAAAAATAGAACCAAACAGGCATTTAGAGAACAGTCACCAAAATAAGCATTTTCAGGCATTTTAGGCATTTTGCCTAAACTTTCGATCTTTAGTGATAACGCAAAAAATACGATAGAAAAATTTGCATCATAGGTAGTGGCCAAGTAGGAGTACAAGAAATCTTGAACAGGGGAATATGTTAATCGGAAAATCGTTCTTAACTAGTTTCTTACTGTAATAAGTAATAATGCATCGAAAAATTGTGACAGAATATTGTATGCCGTTGTCAGTAGCGTAGCAGAGGCCAAAGAAAAATCATAACTCTTGGACGACAATTGCAAATTCATTCATAGTGTCGCGAATTCGTCTAAAGTCGTGTTAACTGGCACTCATTTCAGTCAAAATATACGTGTACACGAAGACTAAAGCGAATGTTGCGAGATTAATAAGACACTTAAGTACAAATACTTGCATTTATTTTCTGCCGTTTACAGAACAACTTAAGTTTAACACCGTTACTTATTAACTAACTAAATTCTAAATCCAGTTTGACCAAGAAAACTCGGTGGGCGTTCTCAAAATTTCTAATAAGGGCATCAGAGCAGCTCTAAATTTTGGACTTCTATCACGTACAGACGGTACGTGACAATTCATAATAGCTCTACGAATTCTAGAAACTTGAAGGTTTCACACGCTAAAATTTGTCAAGCGGTCGACACCTCGCAAAGAATCCCTTACAATTCAAAAGCCGGCACGTAATTTTTATGACCGAGTTGCACCAGTTGCACTTCTGATCACGCACTAATAATCTAGCGTCACCCAATTTTTCGATTTACGAGGTAAACCCTGCTTAAATTTACGTTAACCATTCCGTGGGATTTGAATATTTCCATCTTCCCAGAGAAAAGCACGTTCCATATCGGCTAAATGCTCGCCGGTTGTAACTTTAATATGACCATTTTGCCTACGAAATTCCGCCTTAAGATATTTACGATTCAAATTGCTTATGGCTAACTAAAGTACAGTCTATTCGTACAACCGCGTATAGTTCATTTTCACTTAAGAACGCAAATCGTAACAATAGCTAGGTGTACATAGGTATTGTAACAATAAATTGCCCTATCTGCAGTGGCGAAGTAGGTGCAGAATTCAAGAAAATGTTCTGTCACAATTTTTGGATTAACTGTAACACGGAGAATCTAGCTGGGAATGAGTTTTTAATGAACATGTGCTCGTTTAAGCGTTAATGATTTTTCTTAGTGTCGTCTGCCTCTGCTACGCCACTAACGATGGCGCAGATTTTCTGCCGCAAATTTCGGATTAATATCGCGCGAAGAATTTACTTACATATATAATTATTCTTTTTCTTACATTAAAATGAAAATTGTGCAATCCTACTACTTCATCGACTGGTAGAGTTATAATAAAAACCATGGCTGGAATCCATGGCTGTTGCGTACAGGTCTAATTTAAGGGTTAAGATAATGGTAACTGTGAACATTTTGCCTTTTTCTTTTTACTGGCGACATGATTGTAGGTAACATTTCGACAGAATGGAGCCATTAACCAATTGATGGAATACGAATACAGTGCATCTCGCTCTTTTTATTTCCATCTTGTTCTGTCGTGCCTTTACCGCATTAAAATTCCTTTGAAATGATACCTACTATGTAAACATGACAATATCTCAGATTGTTCTCGTTCCTTTTCAATTGTAGAGCGATGATTATACCTATATTTTATTGAAAGTAAATATTTATTTTCTTATATTTTACGGAAAATATTTTTGGTACTTTTTGTATACAGCATGTTTAATGACATACGTAGTATACATATGTTCCTTAATTTTTGTCATGAGTAACAATTAAACTGTAATGTAAGTGAAAACAAATCGAGTAATCTACTTCGATAAATAACTTAAACAGGACGATGTAAATGAATGCCAGGCAACGTGTAGGCAACGCTGATCCTTAGCTAAATTTACAATTGGCGTGTCTTTATATTGCGCATGTTGTCAGATACATTTTTTATTTTATATCTTATATCTTTTAGTAGGTTTATTCTTATATAGAATATGGCAAAGCTGTTAAACAGAGTTTTATATCATTCACTTGTTGAAATAAAAACTAAAAAACTAATCTTGATGATCATAAGGGATCCAGATTATTATTTCTTATTTTTCAAGAAGGATAAGTTGTTTTACCTGTGTGCTATGTGGCAACAAGATTTTTGTGACATGTTTGGCATAAGAGTATATTGTATGCAGATTCGGTTTTTATAGTAATTATACTTTTATAATTTATAATTCAAAATGTGTTTGGAATCATTTTCATAAAAATATTACACTTTGGCACTACTTTTTAATGTCTTCTCGTAATTAAGAATAGAACATGAACTTTGCAGATATATTGAGTAACTTTATTTATGGATTAGCTCCGTCTAGATTAATCAGAAGTTGTAAAAGAGTTTGATCAAGTTTGATCGTAAAACTTGTAAGAACCGCCAGCTATTCAAAAGTGAGATATACTTTTAGTAGATTTTGTTAAAATGGTAAACGACTCCTTGGATCAAACTCAGTTGATTCAAAATTTAAAGGTATTTTGATAATGACAAATTTCAAGTATAGCAAATATAAAGTAACAAAATACTTCCGGGACTGGACCGTGTCATTATTAAGAGCGAAACTCTTCTTACGATCGGAAGGAGAAAGGCTTAGGAATTAGAACTGTCCCCATAGAAAGAAGGGAAAAGTTTTCGTCCCGATTGAGATTGTTTGTAAATCTCAATGGCTTCGCGAATCTTTCTGCTAAAGAAGAATGGGAATTTGCAGATATAAGAAGTTTCAACAAATAGGATCTTATGGCCGGAGTCGCTTTGGTGTTCGGCGATGGCTGATGATGAAACGAGACCCGACTTGCGACAGTGATGGTGCTCGAAGATGCGAGTTTTTACTGAACGTCGTGTTTCGCCAATGTATACAGCATTACCAAGAGCAAGGGACCCTTCAAACACCTTTAGATGGCATAGTGTTTAATTTATATTTAGGTGAAGGGGGTTTAAATACTGTTTTAATGTTTTCTTCTCGAAGAAACTTTCCTACGCGATCGGTGACTTGGTGGATATAGGGAAGAAAGACTATTGCTGTAGAAGCATCGGTTTGTGGAGGTTTCGGTGGCCGTGGATGAAGATGACGATTGATGGCAGACTGTATATCCCTAGCACGGTAACCGTTGTTCCTAAGAGTTTTCCGAATATGGTTTAATTCAGCGTGGACGCGAATTCGAGAAGGACATAACCTATCAATATGGTTTTAAGGCTTTTCTCTTTGTATGCATGTAGTTTTCAATTTGTATTCGCGTTATCAATAATAGACGTTAAGCGGTCACATAACGACGCTGTCAGGTTGGTGTTGTGTGAACACTCGTCGACTGTGGAGCATGAGGTCGCGAGTTCAAGTTCCAATATCGGTCCGGGTAAGATGTTTTTTTTTTAATTTGAAATGCCTAATTATCCGCGCTGTCTGTCCCATGCGTAATCTCCGCTAACGGTATAGATAAATTGCTGACTCCATTTTAAACAGATTTTCTGCGTCTACGCTTCGTAATTGTTAGTTCCCGTTTTCTTTGCGAATTATCTTTAGCCGAAGTCGTTGGCGCGATCATGTATATAGCATAATATAATAATGGCCATACCATATTAAAGACACAGTTTCAACAAAGACTGCATGTGTCTTAAGGAGCGGGCGTCCCAAAGAGAGCATGACAAAAGCTGTTCCTAGTTAACAGCGTGCCGAAGTATCAATGAGGGGTTTGCACCGACTCATTTTGTTTCATTTTATGAAATACATACAAGCATGCCGATAAAAAGATACATGAATGTAGACAATTATGTTTCAGGAAATTCTAACAGCAATCGGTATTACAACCCAGAGGCGGATTTAGGCATAGGGTGAATATTTTTGATGATACAAAAACTCAGAACTGTAAATTTAAATTTAAATAGCATAGCTAAATAAATAAAATAATATAAAAATATAATTTAATTTTACCCTGTAAATTTTGTCCTGAAATGCATTTTATTAACGATATAATAAAGGTGTGACAAAAAAGGCGGCAAAATTTTTCAGATTAGGGACGGCAATGATCAAATCTGCTATTTGGGCACATATATTGTTTTGCATAACACAAACATAATAGCATAAATCCAAATGGGGCGGGGTGCAGGCAACCAAAAGTAAGATTATACAGTGGATTTATTTTAATGCGCAAAGTTGTCTTGCTGTTTCCACGGAAATTTTATTTTTACCTATTGGTTTCTAAGAATATACTATTTGTTAATGGACAAGGTCTAGGCAGCGTACATATATCAAACAACTAGAGACACTCACTGTCAGTTCCTTTGATGTCAAAATACCGATTTGGATGACCTTGAACGGCTCCTGGGGGGGGGGGGGGGTACTTTCCGATGGTACTAACAGATGGCGTCACTACTTTATCACATATGATTGGTAGCCGAGCCAGTAACTAACTGGCTCTGATTGGTAGAACTTTATGCTGCTATCTTACAGTCAAGCTTAGAAATACCCCCCGAGTTACTGTCCCAGGTACTCTAGACAGGTTTCAACATTTGGCATGAGTGTCTCTACTTGTTTGATGCATGTACGCTGGTCTAAGCATGCAGAGTACCTGGTACCTTAGACACCGACTGCTTTGTTTCTACTTAGAATTTTGCCGAGACTAAGGAGTTCCAACCCTAGTAAGGGATATTTTACATGCTGCACATCGGCTTTACATTACTTCCGAATGATTGCATTCTGTAGAGAGTTTCATCCGCATTCTTTATTTTTTAAAAACTTCACCGGGACAGGGAATCGAACTCGCGAGTAAGTTTTATATGTTTGTACCCTTCTGCATGTTAAATTACAAAAAATATTTATAAATATACTAGCTGACCCGGCAAACGTTATTCTGCCCAAAAATAATTTGTCTCTGAAACCCCGTTTGACCACTATAGAGTTGAAATTTTGTCATGCCCACCGTCTTGGACTTAAAAATAAATGCCATTTTCGCAATCAACGTCCCAAAAAACCTCAATAACGGCACACATATAGATTTTTAGGCTTATTTACCCCATTTAACGCCCTAAGGGGTTGATTTTCGGAAAATCACGAAATACGTGTTTGCTTATTTGTTTTTAGGAGTACTCCTACGAAGTTTCAAGTCGAAATATCTATTTAATATTATTTTTCCATACAAAATTGGAACCCTCATTTTACCTCTTTAGGGGTTGAATCTTGAAATATCCTTCCTTATTCCTTGTATACATCATAGCTGTAACCTACCCGGCGTTGCCCGGGTATAATATTAGATGAACCTATTCTATTCCGGTTTTTCCAGCTTTAAAAAATATTCGATGTTTTCCAATTTTCCGAATTTTCCACTCCGATTTTCTTATTTTTCTCTTCGAAAAGCTGTTCAGAAACGAAAACATAACGAAATCTCATACAAAAATACCATACAAAATCATCTTTTTAATGTTCCGAATTTTCCGACTTTTTCGGTGGATTTTCCCAAAATTTTCTTTCATAGAAACCTTGTCTTGACAATTACGAACACAACAAAAAAATGAGCCAAATCGGTTCTTCAGTGACGATGTAACATACATGCGGCAATTGATTTTTATTTATATAGATTAAGAGTATACATTTATCGAATTGGCGATTTATCATTACCGTTAGCGGAGAGTGCGGATGGGGTAGATACCGCCTATAATGTGGCATTTTACATTCCAATGTCACAATGAATAGAAATGTATGCCATCCGAATCTTTCAATACCTTAAAAAAAATCTGGTGTGATACACTCACACAACTTCCTTTTACAGTGATCTTATAATTAGTCAAAAATTTCATTTTTAATTTTTAAGCATTTGTCAAAAATTTTCAAAAATTACGAATTCTACAAAAACGGTACAAAATAGAGCGTTAGTTGAAGAGACAAATTTTCTCTAAAATCTTAAGCAGAATTCAAAAATGTAATAATATACCGGGTGTTCTATTTAAAATAGGAGTTAATAAAAAAAATAGAAAAAAAAACAAAAGAAACCCACTTTAGAAGTATTCAACTGGAAAATCACCTATCTCACGTCAATGCACATTAAAAATGTAATAAAAATGTGAAGTTTGAAAAAAATCGTTAGAGCCGTTTTTGAAAAAATCGAAAAAAACTGAAAAATCACAAGAGTAAACACCTACTTCCGGTTATGCCATTTTCTTCAAAAGCTTGCTGTCTTATCTACATAGTACACAAAACTTATATATGAAGTTTCAACGCCATACCTCTTTTCGTTTTTGAGATATTCTGTTCACAGACAGACAGACACACAGACAGACACACAGACCAATGAAAAAAAATATGTTTTTTGGGATCAGGGGACTCTAAAACGTGAAGATCTGTTGAAAACTCAATTTCGAATTTTTGGGGTGAATCCAATACTTCCTTTATCGTAAAAGGAAGTAAAAATGTAACCGCAAACCGAGTTTCGAACTCGTGGTTGTAATCTCAATAACTGAGTACTCTACCATTATACCATACTCACAAAGTAGTTACCCTACCGCTTAATGGCTATTAATAATAACCGGAATACAAATCGACAATCACATACAACGAAAAAACAACGAATCTCGTCCAAAAGCTGTTCAGTTCTTTGTATTAACACTGCACATAAGTTGGCATAGAAACCATCCTGATAGGTTATGTCGTTCTCGTGATACAATGTTTACATCCATCGTGGAAACACCTTTGCTAAACTTAATTTTCCGACTTTCCTCTAACGCCAAATATTGAGCGGTTGTAGCAAAAATTACAAATTAGTAAAAATGAGTTCGAATGTAATAATTGATATTCAATTATACAGTAATAACATGTAATTTTAGTCAGTCATTCTTAAAGTCCCTGGGGGATGATCCAACACCCACCTCATCCCCCATAATTATGCCACTGAAGTACAATATTGGTAAATGGTAAGTGTACATTAATGGCGATTTTTAAAATTATTTAAGTGTGTGTTGTAAGTATCGCTCTAAGTATATTCGTCGATATACTCGAATCACTTTTAAGTGCTAGAAATCATTGTCACGTAGTAAAAGTTTCTCATGGAACATACAAGCGTACAAATTGCTACTAAACAAAATGTAAATTTTACAACTGACTATTCAATAACAAACGTCCGTAGCAAAACAAAAAGTAACGTCCCCTGTTCTTTGTCAAAATCTCATGGCCTACCGTGACCAGGTATAATCACAAAATTAGTAAGCGGTAAATAATACTTTGTTACCGATTTGTGTGTATTAATAAGCTTCTAATGTACCGAAAAACCGCAAAGTCGAATGTACAGAAAGTTATTGTTGTGAAGTTAGTAAAATTGCAATTAAAAAGTGTTGAAAGTAAAATCACGTTAGTTTTGTTATAGTTTCTCGTACAACATATCTAAACAACTTACCGAATGTTAGAAAAACATCAAGACATTTACGTTGCGGTTTGAATGTTATACAAAGTAGCAAATTTCCATAGCAAAACAAACGACGCCGGCTTTTGTGTTAGCTCAAATTTCATGGTCGACGGCGATGAGGTATGAGTAAATACAATGTAGTAATATAAACGTCAAGTGTAGATTTATAGCAAATTCGATTGTATTTGTGTGCATTTACAGAAATTCAAGTAACAAAGCGAAAGAGTGCCATTTTTTTTTGTTATTAGACTGAATTAGTAATTGAACGTAATTATACGACGTTATAGAAACAGTTGAAAAAAAGTGGACGTGACTACCTCCCTGGACTTTCATATACTGGAAACTGTTCATATCGTCTTTATTCAACAGTCTTTACAACATATCAAAATTTCAACTCGATGACTCACGTCTTCACCGTGATAAGCGTTTACACTTTCACGTAAATTGCGGGTAAATATAAAAGAATGTGTAGTTCAAAACGTGACCACCGAGCTTCTGTAGATGGCGCCAAGTGGACAAGCCGCCACTGTGCTAGTTTATGTATTATGTTCCTTAAAACGGCTGTAGCACCGAGGTGAAATTTTCTAAGTACCTGGAAATTATATTTTCTAGGGCATACAAAATCGATTTTTTTATTTTCGCGGAAAAAAATTCTTTGACGCAAAAATATAACAACCGTTAGAATAAAAAAATTATTTTCAAAAATAGAGGGGGGAGGGGGCCGGTGCGCTTACATATATCCACGAGTGTAATATTTTTTTGCATATTCATATGCTCCATTATGCACTGAGCAATTCAGTGAAAACCCCAGCTACCTATCTTGTTTTGTTTATTAATTAAAGGGGTTTAAATTTTCAAACTTCAAAGCTTCGTAGAGGGCGCCACAGATAATTCATGAGATTCTTTAAAAAACAGATCGATAGTCCTTTTCGGGGTCTATCAGTGTATGAAGTTTAAACAAATTCCTGTGGCAGTTTTTGAGAAATGATTTTTAGAAAATTTTCAAAATTTTGAAAATTTGTAATTTAGGCCCCTTAATATTTTTCAAAACACTTTTTATATCACCTCATGTTAGCCTTCATATACTATTCAGAAAAAAAAAATCAATTGAATCGATTCATCCGTTTTTGAGTAATAGGGCGTTAAACTCAAAATTTTCAAAAAATCATAGCGCCCTTCATTTTAAACCTAGCGAGTTCGGCAAAAAACTAACAGATTTTTCTTATGACCCTCTATCGTTATCCGCGATAAAGTTTTCAAAATTTTAATCACGAAAACAGTGATACCAAAAACACATGCGTAACTTCCACTTCCGGTTTCGGATTTTTTTGAAAAGCTTATTTTGTCGATGAATTTTCGATACACCCCCGCATTCCAAAGCGCATCAAAATCGGAGCAATACTTTCGGCTGTAGGAGCGTCACCCACCCACACACCCACACACAGACAGACATTTTTTAAAAACCACTTTTTTGGGTTCCTAGAGGCCCAAAACGGATATTTCTGTGAAAATCTCGATTTCCAAAATTTTCATGATTCCAAGACATCCCTATACCTATGGGTATGGGAAAGTAATAATTTGTGGCTTGACGTTCCATGGCTTGCTGCGATTAAGTTTTTATTGTAAGTTTAAACTATTTTGGTTTTTGTAAATTTGCAAGAAATATAAATACCTTCGTTTGTGTATGCAATACACATTTATAACAAATTTGTTAAATATCGTGTAGAAATCGAGGGAAGTAAGAAAAACGAGCTAAAATAAGCACGTTTTTGTATTTGAATCTTGTTATACAAAGTACAAAAGCATAATAACGTTTGAAATACTACGTGCGAATAAATATACAAGTCTGACTACGATTCGGTTTTGTTTTATTATGGATTCAAAACATTTTTGTTGTTCTAAATACGCTTCTATGTTTGTTTATAGAAGGACTGCAAATGCAAGTATTATTGTTTCTCCTAACTCTTACTGTCGAAGAAAGTGACGCTTCTTTATAAACACAGATTAATAATAACAATGTAATAATAATAATTAGAATGCCTATTGCCTGGACAAACATCTACTTACCTACTACTGATACCATCGATATACGGTAAAAAAATATTAGAGAAATATTAATCTAAATTAATATACGAGGGACACTAGATTAATAATCTACCTAATGTAGGAGGAAAATATTAAGAGCACTATTTTTTTCTTATATTTTATTACATCTTAGTTACCACATAACGACATATGTTTTCCACTTTTCTGGGTGTTGCAATAACCCTTACCTAAAAAATTAAATCAAGTAGCTTTAATAAGCATGACATTCTATAAATCTGCATTCACTTTACTTTTTAAGTTGCTAAATTGAATAATGAAGAAATTAAATTAAGTAACAAAAAGCGAATATGTGTAATCATTTGCAAAAATCTCGTAATACATGTACTTCTGTTTTCCTATTTCTGTATGCGCTATAGTTTCTGAGGTCGTCATACGCAATGGGAAACAATCGTCCTGTAGAGTGTAATCATTTTCAATATTTTTGTATATTAAGAGGCGTTCCGCCCCGGTAGTTTCTCTCTCGCTAGCGATAGCTAACCGGTCATTCCAGCAACTATCCACCCTTGTTCGGGGTCGGCGTTACGGATAACCCTCGTAGTTAAAATAGGGGGAAATGCGGGGTTAGACAATATTTGCAAATTACCCCAGCCGGCTTTAGTAATACACTTTGAACTCATCGTTAGTAGTAATTGTGTTAGTTTTTTGCAAATATTACTGGCGATATTCATCTTTGTATTGACATGTAAATCCATCTCTCAAAATTAGGGTTCTGTAAAACTCAAACTAAGCGTTTATAGTCTTTGTAAGAAACTATTTTCTTAGAATGCCATAGCAGTTGGCTGATTACGTACCCACTTCTGACGTCATGCGCTGACGTATTATTCAGTAGCCAATAATAATCATTCCTAGTTTTAGCGGCAATTTTTAAAATGCATTACAATTAGTCTGGAGCTCTTATGATATAGGGGACTGTTATCAGTTACTTTAACACGAAACTGATATAATTGTGTAAAAAATGTGATTAATTGCTCGTGTAAAGCTCTTTCTCCATTAGTGCAGTAACTAAATATTTATGTTACAATTATATATAAATTAAACTTTCTGGTGTTTTATATACAAGTACAAATAATATAAGGTCGCTAGATTAATACACTAAGTGTAAGGTACCGCACATCCATTCCTCGCGTGAGGATGTGAGACAATTGTGGGATAAAGATAACAAATACAAATTTCCCAAGTGCAATAGGAAAGACACTAGTTTTTGGGGATTTTCTTTTTGGTGTAATGACACTGCTGTAAAGTCAAATTATGGTTAGATTGTGTTAGGATAGATATACAAAAATAACTAATGGCGGTACCTTACACTTAAGTGTGTTGATCTAGTGACTGGATTGGTGATGCAGTGTAGCGTTTTACACCACAATATATGTTGGTATAGTTGAATAAATTATAGAGTGTTGATTTTATAGTTTTAGATTATATTTACATAATCTATACATATAGCACTTAAGAGTGACGTCTGCATTGCTGGATGTTTATCGTTAACATGATTCTATGATACTGCTTACAAACTAAGTTGAAATTTGGTAGGCTATCTGCAAGTCCCGTGGGGGTGTCGAAATAGCCAATGAAACGTTCGGTAACTTTGGCGTGGAAAACTAAAATGTTGCGGTTCTCACGAACGGTGCACTGTCGGCAAAAGTTTTATTGGGGTTGCAAATACCATAGCCTCTTAGGGTAATAAAGTTATAAACTTAAGAACTGCATTGAACGTGCTTATGAATAATTTTGGCGAACTGCACAAACCGTGAGAACATTTTGAATTTAACTGAAACGTTGCAAACTACAAAAATACATCTATTTAATTAATATTAAAACTAGAGTCCAACAATGACCTTAAGCTAATATAGTTTATGTGCAGATCTAACGTATTTTGATTCAACTCCGTTTTTAAATCATAAATATGGAAAGTTTAGGGAAGATATTTCACAATGTATTGTACTTATTCAGGAATAACTCTGCCTATGCTAAATTTCTATTATGTATATGTAAATCTGGGGCAAGTAGTTATTGGTATACCTAGGACGCGAAATGACTGTTTGGCGTACTGAGGAATGTTTGGCCAGCGAGACGAAATCGATTTCGTCAAATTATTCCGAGGAAGTAAAAGATTTCGCGAACGTGGCATACACAAATTTTTTTGTGCAACCGTGCCGATAAGTTTGCGGTCGGGAAATTTGTATTCGCGGCCGTTACTAGTACCAACCGTCGCGAAATAGTAACGGAGGCGAAAACGAATAATTACGCCCGCAAAATCTTTCAGCACGGTTGCACAAAAAATATATTAAATTAATGGGAGTTGGTCATATGCGAGAAACTATTTTTAGAAGCGTTTGATTAAAATCCATAGAAATGCCTTTTTTCTTTATTTCAAATTATCGAGGTGCATCTGTATTTTGTTTGATCATAATACCATTTCCGATTTTACTGGAAGCCAAGCAAACTTTTCCCAAAGACGTGCATTGAAAAATATGCCGATAAGTCTTGTGACGTTTCTTCATCAGTCACCCTACGCGCGAAAATTTTAATCAGAAACTCGACGCGCACGCTATTTCAGCCTGGGTCATACTGAAACTTCTTGAGCATAAGCTGACGTGCCTCCCATCCCATTCAGTGTTAAAATATATCATCTTTGGCCTACCTTTTTCACCGCTCTTTCCCCGGTGCAGTATATAAACTGTCGAAAAGTTGAGCTGCGCTTCGATTTGGCTCCATTGCGTTTGCGAATGTAAGCAGCGCTTATCGTACGGTTTGTATTCATGAAATAAAAATTACTCGTGCTTTGTTTAACCTCTAAAATGACACGAATGCTGAAAACTAATGTTTCTTTCGCAATAAAAACATTCTTGAACGAATGGTTTATTATGGTAGAGCCATGGCTTCTTGCCTCGTTATAGCGAGCTGTCACTGATTGAGATAATTTATTAGTCGTCCCTCGTATGTATAGTATGTGTAATTGGTGAAAAGAAGATCTCTACAATTATCACAGTATAATTTAAATTTCTGCTTAGACCGCGTCATCTTTTAGACTAACGCGTAGTCTATGCCGAAATCAGGATGTTTTTTTATAATTTTGGTTATGGATCTCGGAAATTATAGGAGATAGAGGCACCAGCAGTGGTAAAAAAGTGTACAGTTTTATGAACATGATTTAACAATACTTTTTGTTTTTTTAAGTTTTGTTGGAAAGTTCATAGTCTATTAGAGTTTTGCAAGTAATTCTTTTATTTATAAAACATTCATAGGCTTGTTTTAAGGTAGGACATTTTGTCTGACGTGTGGAACACCCTCATACCTTTTTTAGTGTTCCTCAAGTATAGGTATAGAACACAGTAGGATCTACTTGTGACTAAAAAACTATTCGCTCCTTTCAAATGCAAAGCCACCTGCAATACTAATAAAATAAATGGAAAAAGAATCATATTAGACATTTTTATGGGAAAATTTTACTAATGGAAGTGCTCCAGAATTGTTCAAAAAGCTTAAATTCGAACTTTGATCAAAATTTAAAAAGTCCGAAAGTATCATTGTAATGGATGTTTAGTTGTCATGTAATTCCTTAGTTTTTTCATTTTGAATTTAACTGTAGATTTTAGAACAGACGCTTCATAAATTTGAAATAAATACAAGGCGGAGACATTTAAATATGATTTTTTAAAAGAAAATGGTAATCTTAATTTTTTTAGCTTAAGCTGTTTCGGAAATTCTGAATAATTTTTATCGGTGAAATTTATCGATAAAAAATATTTTGGTATCTCACATGGGTTTTGCAGTTGATGGAGGCGAATTGCCACAAGTAGACCATGAGGTGGTGTTCTACTTTTGAGGAGGTTCGGATCGGATAAAAACTAAAAAATATATACAGGTGTTACACTCTTAAGTCTTACACACTATCAAATACAATTCAAGCGAAAGAAACAAACGGCAAACTAAAACCAAATCCATCAATTTCTTGCAAATTAACATAGCAAATGATACGATCTAGCGTCAATTAATAAATAAATATCAATATTTCTGACAACTCCGAAACAAAATTTTGGGCTTGGCTTGGGATTACCATTTCTTCCTCCCGTTTCAATATTTTTTCGTGAGCTCCTTATTTTTTAGTATCCTATATTCAAAATCGTACATTTTCTTGATATATCAAATCGTGTAGTCCTTAAGCAGAAAATAATAAACGCATTGAACAATCACGGCTAATTATAGTTTCCATTTTAAAAATTATTTGTCATAATTAATTCGAAAATAAACTATAGTATATTGCATAAGTCAGGAAACTGATACTTGACAGGACGAGGCGGATATTTGAAAAGCGAGGTCATCAGGCCGAGTATTTTAATCCATCGAGTCCAGTAAGGGCACACTTTTTTGACTTATTATGTATACAATTTTGTCTGAAACGGTAAAATCATGCTGGGGGACTAATAATTTAGCTTATGTAAGTTACTACTTTCGTGGCTGGTCAGGAAAATATTTTTATAACTGTTTTTGCAGATCTAGTTTCCATACTAAAATGAGTATCGAACATTTTACTTTAAATAACGATTTTAGAAAATAGTATATTATGTAGTCATTATTAGTCACGAGTTTTTTGCTGCACGAGCGGAGCGTAGCGCAGCGAGTGTTTAATAAAGGAGTGTCTAGACGAGTTTATATAACGTGTTACATACTATACTTTATCTACGACCACAAATTTAGACAACATAACATCATATTACTTCATTAAGATTTTGAATATTATGTTAGGTTAAATTATGCTTGACAAACGTCAAAGTTGACTGTTGAAAGCTGAAAACTAACTTGATTTTAGTTTTGGCTGTGGCTAATAAAGCAAAAGTACTGTTTGAACCTAACTTCACCCCATGACTAAAACTTCAGCTCGTGACTAAGAGGCCCTTTAGTCACAGGTTATGATAGCATGATTGAAAGGTCAATTAGCGACGTGAATGTTAGTATGTTAAATACCATTTTAGTTACAGGAGTAGAAAAAATAATTAAACCAAGTAGCCTTATAAAGCGCCAAATAAAGTAAAACATTTCCCTTTGTACCTTTTTTCGAATAATGAATAAATTAAACGAACTTAAAGCAAGATGAAGAGATTTAGTTATTAGCGAAAATCTATGAAAACGACAGTAGCGTTAAATGGATTCCATAGAGCTATATTTCGAATCTAACTGCTTCGCTGTATGTTATAGTTTCTGAAATCGGTGAACACACGCTATGTATCTGCACATGTACAAAATATTATGAAAATATTGCAGTGATAAAACAGGTGCGCTTAGGTTAGGTTACAATTTACTACAGAAAAACTGACACAATTGCATACTACACTTTCAGTAATAGCATAAAAGGTTACATGCAATATATCCACGAACTAAAAATAGACACTTCAATGTACTGGCGACGCGTACGTCTTTTCGATATATACAACAGTTATGGCTTGCAGTTGAAAGATTCAACGACAAACAACTGCATTTTGCCAATTAAATGCCTGCAATATTAACAATTGACATAGCCAACCATATACTAACTTAAATTAGTCGCCTCTAGGGGTTTTCATTGTATATACAAATTGGTCTTTGTCTTTTAACGATAATTAAAACAATTGAGTGTTAAAAGTGTTAAAGACCGGCTAATGGCGTTAATGATCGATTGCGATGAGTATTAATATCACAGGCCAGACAATGTCCTGAATAAACAACATATATTTCGGACATTATTGCTATTTCCCGGGTAGGTATGGCCATCTCTGTCGGGTGAGGCCTGTATCTGCAGGTTTTTAGTTTTTTTTTTGAGTGTGCAGTGAGTTTGTGTTCCGTGAAATTAGTGCTAAATGTAAAAATAGAAAATGCACTTTTAGATCAGCTGGAAAACTATGCAATTTGAAATTTCACGAACCCTGGGATTTTGTTTATTATAATTTCAATTGTATATTCGAAGATTCAGAAGCCGCGTAGCGCAGTTGGGAAAGCGCTAGGCTTGCATTAAGTAAGACGTCGGTTCGAATCCCGCGGTAGTCGGAATTTTTCCGCAGCCTTGGCGATTGGAATCGGGCTCGGTGAGACAATTCACATTTGGGCATCAAATTAACTGTGCTCTACTCAGGGCCACAGACCTAAGAGATAGCGTAACAAAGTCAACATATCACCTCACACAATGGTTGCTGCGCAAGCACAAAAGGCGCGCTCCATCTCTGTATCCCGAATCCGGGGCAAGTTGAGCATTGTACCGCCAGATGCTAGCGTACGAAGCACCAGCCTCTACACCGCAAGGTAAATGGGGTTACAGATAATACATACATACGTAATTTCAATTGGTTGGGATTAACAACATTGCCCATTACAATTTAGAATTGACGTTAAAGGTCGGACATTAACGCAAATTACCGTGAGTATAGGTTAATAATAATAGAATTGTCTGGTGATTAATGTGAATGACGTATTATTCATAATAATAATAACTCTTTATTGCCAATGTGGTGACATGCAATGTACAGGCAGTGTCACTGTAAATATTACATAAATGACAGAAGTTTTATATGACAAATTAAAATATAAAAACAAAACAAGTTTAACAGACATGGACTTGGACTTGGATAGGTTAACTACATATAAAGAAAATGAATCCTGGAGGTTTTTAGCGAATAGGTTCATATTTTTCTTGGTGTAGATTGTATAGGCAAGGTAATATCATTATTCCTAAATTTGTGTGTAGTATTCGACAGACCCTCTTACTATACGTTCTTACACAACAAACATTTCATTATACCAGAACATGATAATATTTTGAACCGAAGAGAAGCAGTATAGTTTAAACGAACTTTAACGAAGTTTAAATTATCATTTAAGTGCCTTACGGCATAGCAAGCTTCATACTGATAAATGATGTTGTTGATCTGTTCTATCTAATTAAAATTTGAATCTAATTTTACACCTAACAATTTGACCTGCTCTGTTTGTTGCAGAGTTTTACCATGAAGCCTAACAAGCAATGACTTGTCATTAAAATTACTAAATGACACCAAAATAACCCAGGTTTGATAGTGCTCAAAATTATATCGTAAGCATCACACCAACTGCATTTTATTGACAACTTGTGTCATTTCATTGGATAAAGTAAAAATATTGCCCTTGGCAATGATACATGAAGTTCGGCATCTTGGAATAATATCGCTAACCCAACGTACTTGTAAAAAATCAAAATATTATAAAGAGCAAGGGGCCTAGAATGGACCCTTGCTTTATTTTAATCGATTTTTCAGTAACTTCATTCTGATTTTCATTCAAGGTTTTCTGTTTGTTAAATATGATTGAAACAATTTTAGACTACGTCCACGAATACCCTAATTTTCTAGTTTCAGCAATAACAGTTTATGATTAATAATGTTAAAAGCCTTTGAAAGATTAAAATACATGGCAGAAACTATCTCACGCACGACTCTCCAGATTCTCAAAAACCTGTTTCAAGCAATCACTGACTGCATCTACTACCAGGCAGGGTTTATACAGAAATCAAATTAAAAAAACGAATTCCAGTATTTTCAGAAAAAATCTGTTAAACCGGTTTTCGAATAAAAAATATTAAAACAGTAAAAACTTTTACATATTTTTAATTTTTTCAGTTTTTTTGAATATTTATAGAACTACAAAAATATAGGAGTGACAAAGTAAAATATTCCCTAGATAAAATCAAATAAATTTAAAAAAACAAAAATCCTTACAATTTTTCAGTTTGTTTAATATTTATGCGACTGCAAAAATGTAACAAAAAAGCCAAATAAAAAATTTTAAAAACATAAAATGTCTACTGAACGATTACTTAATCTGGTTTTTATTCTAGATACAAAGTGCCTGAAATAGAAAATATTCTCCCAGTGGCTGCTCAAGGCATCAAATAATAAATTATTTTTTTTCTTTTATTGGTTGCCTCAAATACAGAAAATTCGGTTTTGAGTGTCAAAATGTTTTCAAGGGTAATGCCACAAAAGGTGTAACTTTTTTGAGATTTTGTTTTCGTATACATGCTAATTACTGTTTAAATTTCTCGAAACGAAAACTGCATTAAAAATTCCGCGAACCGCAGGTCGAGTGAAATTCGAGCAGTTTTTGTTGAGAGAAATTATCAATAATTTTTATTTAAACGAAAAAAAAAAATTACCTTGAGTGGCATTTGGAAAGATTATTCAATAATATGGAGATATGACTTTTCTTTTGCCGTGTTCGATGGCACACATTTTTAACGTTTTCCACTATTACTTCAATACTGTATAATAGCAGCAATAGCCTCGTTATATATCTAGCCCCACTTGAGGTGCCAAATTTGTAATATATCACTCTCTTACGGTGTTATTACAATTAATAACAAATTAAATATACCTTTTTACTAACTATTAAAAAGAAGCACTATCAGGTATAGCTCAATTATGTACTTACCGTATTTCTTAATACAATAAATAGAATTTGACGCATCTCATAAATCAATTTGACATTTAGAATTATGTCATGTGATTATAGTTTTTTAAAGCCTCGACTAGTCAGTTTACAAGCAATGGGATTCCTGACTCCCAGCTGAATGAGTAAATTTTTAACGAACAACTTTCTCTTGTAGTTAAAGACTAAATTACTTTTAAAATATAATAATTATTTGACTTTCTGAATCAAATACACGTTTCAGGTACTTCACAAAATTAAATTCATACTTTCCGTTTGTTAGTAGCACATCGAAGTTTGATCTGACATTACAAAAATAAATAGATATTGTCAAAAATAGTTTAATCAAATGTTAAATATGCAAACTTGATTTAAATGGAGTTTCTAAAAATAAACTAATATCAAAAATGTAAATTTCAAATTATAATGATTGAAAAACGTCCAGTACTCGAATCACTATTAAATTTAGAAAATGAGTTCTTCTAAATTAATTTCTAAATCTATTTACAATTATATTAATGATTTGGCGCACCAAACTTGTTATATAACTTTTTAATATTTCATATGAAATGGGCACTAACCTTCTGATTGTCTATCTTGTACCTAAATGTGTTATACCAGCTCCTAAATGGACAAATTCTAATCAGCAAACACCTCCCTGGGTTGTTCACGACCAAATCAAAACTCGTTGTAGCTTATTGAAACCTCTAGTATGTGGATAGACAGTTCAACAGCATACCACAACACTCACTTTCACTTTTTTACTGGCTCCCTAGTAAAATACCACGTTAAATGGAATCGAACGATCTTGAATTTTATATTTTAATAATATTTGCGTCAAATTTGATAGTAGAGAATACTATATTGTTACTACGTATCAAATCATCAATTATTATTATTCACAATTAATGGGAATTTAATCCTTAACGTAACCATTTATCGTAGATTTTATCAATTCAAGTTATTTTTTACTACTTTATACAAACAATCCTGTAGTTGCCCTTTGCAACACCACTAGTTAAAACATACAACTGTTACCACAACATACGTATACACTGCAATGGCTTAATGCCCACAGCAATTCTGGTTGCCTAACTGAGATATAAAAATGAAAGAATAATTGAAATAGGCACAGAATTGAAATTGTGTTTATTGCAAGAGAAAGTCAGTATTTTACACTAATAAATGCACATGATACGATTCGCAGAAACTAATATGATTGAGAAAGGGTTAGCATTAGATAAAGCAGTATCGAAAGGGTTACGTTTAACCTTTTATTCAGCAATTAATGCATGTTATGACAAACGCACCATTCATGTTTATTTTACATCGAAGTTTGTTTTTAAAAAGCACTTTATTTGTACAATCAAAAACTTTACATCGATGGAGTCGCAATTTAGATACAAGTTATTAAGACGAGATCTGACTGCCAACTGAATATAATTATAAAATGATTAAACATGTACGGATGCTACACTGCAGGAACTGAGCCAGCATAAGATAACTAATCTACTCATTCTCAGCAAGGAGATAATTCTTATGAATAGGACAATAGTGGACACACACACATAACTCTTCCGCGCCTAAGCGATTTAAATATCGTGGAACTATATTTAAATCTGACATTGTAATAAAGATGAATTAGGTTGATTGTTTTGCAAAGTAGAATTTTCAATTGGTGATTTTAATAAAGCTATCACTTTGGCTTTGAAAGAGTTGCGTTTACAGTATACATACATTATGATACATATAAGGCTAATAATGATTAAACATACAATAATAAATGAACTAAGGCTAAAATGTAAACTTGTCATATTTGAGATGTCGTTATTCAACAATTTGTCTTTCTGGTCGGTTAACCTTAGTTGACTTCTGATCAATTCTTGAGTGTTAACAGGCGTAAGGTCGATTTTAGAAATGTTGATTATTTGAGATTCATGAACTTGCAATTTACTAATGCTTGGCAATTTTAAATTGACTTCCTTATTTGAAGACGATTTTATGCTGAATAATAATTCTTCGTGATTGATTACAACAGAGCAATCAGGGGTTAAGTGTATTAATTTTGTTCCCATAATTTGTTTTCTGCTCGTGGCTTGATTACATTGTATATCCAAAATAGTTTCGGTTGGTGAACTGATTAGCCATGTTGCCGTATCTATTTGCAAAGTTTTGCTTGAGGTCAAATCAAAAATGTACGGTTGACAAATCTGGTTGTCGTGAAAGGATAGTAATTGTGTTTCACACAATTTAGAATTTGGGATGCTAAAATGGTTGTCATGAGCACAAAAATAATAATTTACAGAGGTTTGTTGACAATGGTTTATTTCGACGGGGATGCTAAAATCTGTGTTATACAGCAACACTTTATAGGAGGGTATAATCATATGAAATTTGTTGTCCTTGGTTTGAGCAGGAAAAGGAATCAATTTTATTAATTGGTATTCAGAAAAGGATTTTACTAATGGAATTTCAAAAATAAATGTAAAAGCTTTATCTTTTTGATATATTATATATAAGGTTTTCGTGGGTTCCAGGATAGGGGAGAGCTAGATTTTTCTTTTTCGAATTCTGAAGTTGGTCCAGGGATTTAGTTATAGTATTTAGAGATTGTACGAGTTCGTCATTGTCAATAAGGGAGATATGTAACTGTTGTTTCTGTGCGAAAGTAAAAGCGCTTTCTAATTCGATCCAAACGTTGATAAATAATTGTAATGATTGGATAGATTGATTAATTATTGAATATGTCGATGTTTCAGCTATTATTTGTTCAATTTCTACATTGTTCAACAAAATTGTGTTTAAATTTTCGTTTAATAATTTTTGATTTTCAGAGAGAGCTCGTACGGAAGATACAGTGTCATTTAGAATTTGTGCTTGTTCTAATAGGGCGTTTTTCTGATTTTCCGAATCGCGGGTTAATTTAGATATCATGTCTTCATAATGTTGTCCATCTTCTGTATTTAAATTGCCTGTGATAAATTTTACTACATTACCTAGGCCGTCTATTAATCCTCGTTTTTGTCTAATGTGTATTTCAGGAAATAGCTGCTTTAATAGTTGATCGGCTTTATTTATATATTGTTTAAGGATTAACAACTGGTTGTTGTGATTAATCAAGATGTCTTTTAGTTCTACAAAATGTCTGTGACCTATAGGGTAATTTCGGTTTTCCAAAAGAGTAATTGATTTTAAGAGATTGTTCCTAAGAATTTGATAATCATTTAACATAGGTGTATAGTCAAGAATTTTGATCAAAGTCCATTCAGATTCTTTTAATAAGGCTTTACCTTTTGTAGGGGATACAGTCCGGGGTTGTCGCTTAACGTTTTTATTATTACGTCGGTTTTGCACTTGTTCCAGGTAAGGAGGAAGAGGATGATCGAGATTGTCCTGGAAAAGGCATTAAATCATTTGCGTGTCTCTTAAGGATAGCGTTTGTATGAATGTTTTTTAAATCATAAGTATCGTGTCCGTGAATTTTGTCAACGGTGTAAGGTCCTATAAATTTGGGTTCTTTTTTGTTCTGTTATTGGTTTTTATATATACTTGGTCTCCTACTTTGAATGTTCTGATTTTTCTGAGTTGGTTAATCTTTTCGTTTCGGATTTCTTTAGTGGTCACCTGTTTGTTCTGTAGAGCGTCATATAAGCATTTCATTTTTTCTTTGTGGTTAATTACGTAATTTTCGAAAAAGGATTTTTCGTAGTCTAAATCGAAAGGGTTTTGTCCATCGGTATGGCCAAATAGTATTTCAAACGGTGATAATTTTAGGTTTGAGTGAATCGAATGATTGTAAGCCATAACGCAGTAGGGGATTTTTTTATGTTCTGGCATTTCTCCTAAAAGTCGGTAATGTTCTATAAGTGTAGAATGAAAGCGTTCGATAGGGGAATTTGACTGGTGATGATGGGGTGTTGTGATATGGAGTTGAATTTTGTGTAATTCTAGAAAATTAATAAATGGTTGGTTTTTGAATTCGTTGTCTGCTATTAAAATATTGGGTGCGGTATAGGTTGTGATAAAGTAAAATAATCGATCAGTTACATCGATCATATTGCTGGAGCGTAGCTGGTAGGCTTGTACAAATTTTGAAAAAGCATCTATGAATGTTAAATATTTGGTACCTTTGATTTGGAATATATCCATATGTACTGTGTGAAAAGGACGATTAAAAGTTGGGGTTAAATGCAATGGTTGTTTTATTGGATTTCGGTTATACTTTTGAGTTTTGCAATTTTGACAATTATTAATAAAATTCTTTATATCTGTGTTCATTCCTTTCCAAAAATAATTACGTTGCAAGTGCTCGACAGTTTCTAATATTCCTCTATGATTGGTTTTTCCAAGATGGTAATTTGTTATTAAACTTTGCCGTTCGTCCGGATTCGTTATATATCTAACTTGGGTGGTACATCTATGAAATTTAGGTGTATTTTCATTAGTAATGGATTTTATATATTCGGAAAACTCTTGGTACAATGAATCACTGGAAAAGTGACAATAGTAATGAACTTTTGGTTCGCAATGTTCTATCAACAATTCACTGAATCTAAACTGTTTATTATTGGAATTTACGAAAACTGAGAAATGTGTGTTTCCATCAAATTTTGTAACTTGAATTTTTCTAGGGAGGTTAGCTTCAATGAACTCGATTTGTTTATTAAAGTGTTGTAAGGGTTTTTCGCTTATGTTTATTACTGGTGTTGAGCTTTGCTGTGTATGTATGGTATTTGCTAACGAACTTTCATCGTTATCTGAGGTAAGGACATTGTCGAGGATGGGTATGTCAAATAAATCGTCAATGTTAGGTGTTTCTGATCGGTTAGGAATGTGCTGAATTAGGGTCTACTGGTTTGGGTGTATCTAGTCTATTAGTGTCGTCTATAATTTCGTCAATGTCTTGGATAATTTCGTCCGTGATTGATAATGGATTAATTTGGACGCGGGACAGGGCATCGGCTACTTTGTTAGTTTTTCCGGGTAGGTACTTTATGTCGAAATTATATTCTTCCAGTCTCAAGGCCCATCTTGTGAGTTTAGAATTTGGTTCTTTAAGGCTACGCAGCCAAACTAAGGGTCTGTGGTCTGTGAATAGGGTAAATTTTGTTCCAAACAAATAGGGTCGGAATTGTTTGGTAGCCCAAACAATGGCTAACAATTCACGCTCTATTGTGCTATATTTTTGTTCTGTATCATTCAGCGTACGTGAGGCATAGCTGACCGGTTTTCCGTCTTGTGAAAGGACTGCACCAAGTGCGTATTTAGAAGCGTCTGTAGTTAACTCAAATGATTTAGTAAAATCTGGATATTTCAAAAGTGGCTCATTGGTTAGAATATTTTTGCAATATTCGAAAGAGTCTATGAAGTCTTGAGTATGAATAATTTTATTTTCCTTTTTTAGACAGTGGGTGAGGAATTTGGTAATTTTTGCAAAATCTTTAATGAATTTTCTGTAATATCCGAAAAGTCCTAGGAATGATTTTATTTCGGTCCTAGTGGTAGGCAAAGGAAATTTTTTGATGGTTTCGATTTTGGAAGGATCTGGCTTAAGGCCTGAAGGAGTTATCATATGTCCTAAATATTTTACTGTTTTTTGCAAAAATTCAGATTTATCCAGTTGGATTTTTATATTAGTTTCTCTACATTTTTTAAATACATTTTCAAGGCGAGAAATGTGTTCTTGCAATGAACTTGAAAAAACAATTATGTCATCCATATACACCAAACACTGGCTAGGAGTTAGTCCTGTCAGGGCCGTGTTTATGGCTCTTTGAAAACTTGCCGGGGCGTTTTTTAAACCAAAGGGCATACGTTTGAAATGGTAATGTCCTTCTTCAGTAGAGAAGGCCGTTCTCTCTTTGTCTTTTTCTTCTAATTCGATCTGGTGAAATCCAGATGCCAAATCGAGAGTTGTAAAGTAATTTGCTCTACCTAAATTATCTAACACGGTTTCTATCCGGGGGAGAGGGAATTTATCGTCAATTGTTTGTTCGTTAAGTTTCCGGTAATCTATGACAATTCGCCATTTTTGTTTGCCGGAGGCGTCTTGTTTTTTTGGTACAATCCAAATTGGGAAGTTATAGGGTGATTCACTGGGTTCAATTATATTTTCTTCCAACATTTTATCGATTTGTCGTTTTACTTCTTGTCGGTGTACATGTGGGTAACGATACGTTTTCGTAAAAATTGGTGTGTCAGTTTTCGTTCTAATATGATGTTTGGTTAGGGTAGTTGATGATAAAGGAATGTCAGGTGTATGAAATATGTCTTTATATTTTGAACAAAGATTTGTTAACATTGTGCGTTCTTCGTCATTTAGATGGTCTAATCTTAAGTTTGATTTTAAATTTTGGTAAAGTACTTGTTTTTGTTTAATTGATGATACCTGGTGATTATTAATTTGGATTTCATCTTTTGCAGGTGTATAATCTTCTAAAATCAATGGTTGAGGAATTACTAAAGTTTGAGATTCGTTTGAAGTATTTATTAAGCTAGTACGAAACCAGTTGTTTTTTAATGATATAATAGCTGAAGGCATAGATATGTGTTCTGTAAAATGTAATTTTGGTGCTAATTTGTACCCATCTTTTCCTACGGCAGGTAGTACAACATATTTTTCCGTTCGAGGAGGTAACGCGATTACTTTTAAAGTTTTTTCTGAAGGTTTAATTTTTGAAAAGTTACATTGGTTACGTTTCTGTTCTTCCTGTCTTAATTTAGACTGATTGTAATAAAATGGTATCGTAGTTTTATCAGTTTGGATATGCATCCACCGATAATCTATATTTGCTGGTAGGTCGGCCAATAAATCTGTACCTATCAATCCAGAATATGTAGGATGAAAATCGAACAAATAACATAAGTGTGTACCTTCTTCTGAAAATAAATTTTTAATAGGGATATCCGCAACTTGATTATGATAAGTAGTTCCGTGGGATGTAGTGATTTCAAAAGGATGTTCAAATATTGCTTCAGGAAAATGTTTATAAACAAATTGAGGAGAAAGTATTGTACGTGAACTTCCAGTATCTATTAATAGTTTGTCATTAGTCTGAGGGATAATTATATATGGTAGGTTAGATTTAGGATTAATTGAAAATGATTCAACCGAGGCTCTTATCGAAAATTTACGGATTCTTCAGGTTCTTCATTATCTGAATCCGCGTCTGGTAGCTGGAAAAAGTCTGTAGTTGGGTCTAAGTCTTCTTGGGATGATTCGTAATAATTATATTCTAATTCGTGGTTTTCAGTAGCTTCGTGATAAGCTGGGGTCTCGGAAAAGTCTGTATTAAATAATTCTTGTGAATGGACGTTTTTGGATTGTGCTCGTTTGCATTGGTTCAGGTTTGTGTGTGGGCTGATAATTGTGTTTAGGGGCAAAGACGTTCGTTGCAGGTTTTTGTATAGTTTGAATTCCAGAATTTCTCGGAGGTTGATTTGGATAACCAAATCTAAGCATAGGAGTAAAATTGGGTTTAAATTGGGGTTGATTTAAATTACTAGAATAATTTTGTTGATTATAATTTGGTTTATAAGTTGGTAAATGAGGGGTTTTTTTGATAGCTTTGGAAGGATGGCATTTTTTGCATTGTAAATTTTGACTGTGCTACATTACTCGAAGAGTGATTTTTATTTATATCTTGAAAATAACGAATATCTAATTCTTCTTTTACGTAGGCATAAGCCTGTTCTAATGTGTTGGGTGATCGACCTCTAGTAAAACTGCCTAGGGGTTCTAACAAACCGCTCGTAAAAACTTTCAGTGCCAAATCTTTGGATGCTTCTAATTTGTAATCTTTAACTGCTTGAAGTTCAGGACCTAAAGATATTTTTGAATTTAATATTGCCAAAAGTGATCGTACTCTATTAAAAAAATCGATGGCTGATTCTTTAGAATTTTGTCTTAGTCTAGTCATATCAATTTGGATATTCAATTCAGAGCGCTGATCTCCAAAATTATTTATGAGAACTGTCTTTAAGTCTGTCCAGGAATTATAAGTATAACCCGTGATTACTTCTAAAGCTGCACCTTTCAGTCGGTTGCGGGCAGCAGACAAAAGCAATTTGTTTATGTAAGCATTAGCATTTTCATTTTGCCAAAATTGATTAATGACATCTTCAACGGCGCGAATGTATTCGCTTAATTCCGCAGGATTGCCATAATATGTGGGAATTTCATTCAGAATGCTCATATGGAAACCTGGCGGGTATGCATTAAAGGGTTGAGGTTGAGGAGGTGCTACAGGCACCTGATTCTGCTGGTTTTGTTGCATTATTAGGCGAGGGGGTGTTAAAATAATTTCACTTCTAATTATTGTTTGTTCGAAAATGTCTAATTGTTCTGATTCACTATCAGATGACGTGTCCGTATCAATCATTAACTTTTGTTTAAAGTGTTATTATTATGTTAGTACGTTTACTTAATATTAAAAAAATAATTTTTCCTAATTCAGGGAAACCTACGCATGGATGCAAAGTCGGTTGGCGATTATTAAGTATACCTAACGTATACGCCAGAACCTCATCTCGTTTGCAACCACCTGATCTTAAAAATAACTTAGAAAATATAGTTTTATGTTAGTATAAAATTATTTTTATATTTAATCACTTGAAAACTTTCTTGAAATTATTTAAATTAAATTCACTTACAACTTCATGTTGTCTTGACTTGGTGATCCCAATGATCTGGTGTTCGATGAACTGCCAAGTCTTGATCCCGATGATCTGGTGTCGGCGACGGACTGCAATTAGGCTGGAAACAGCGGTGCCTTGACTTGGGACGATGCTTGTTCCTCTTGCTCGGCGTTGTTGATTCTCAGCTGTGGATCCTCGGTGTTTGATTGTTGAAACACTTCGGCTCCACTGGGTTGTAGGCTCGGCAATTAAGAGTTAAAACTCAAAGAGCGAAATTTCAATTTTGATTTTTGAAAATTTCAATTAAGCCCTTTTGCCAAGTATCTGCACGACTGCGCCATTCATGTTTATTTTACATCGAAGTTTGTTTTTAAAAAGCACTTTATTTGTACAATCAAAAACTTTACATCGATGGAGTCGCAATTTAGATACAAGTTATTAAGACGAGATCTGACTGCCAACTGAATATAATTATAAAATGATTAAACATGTACGGATGCTACACTGCAGGAACTGAGCCAGCATAAGATAACTAATCTACTCATTCTCAGCAAGGAGATAATTCTTATGAATAGGACAATAGTGGACACACACACATAACTCACCTTAACTTATGTGAATGAAAGATTTGATTTGGTAACGCCAATACAATGAATTTAACATGATACGGATATGTTTTGTGGCGTTACAAAAATTATATGAGCGTTAAGAGTTGAAGTTTATGGAGCCAGCAATTAGCAAGGCAGCTGAGGGTTTAGAAGTAGTGCAAGGAAGAATACAATGCAAAAGAGTATCATAAGGCTACCGAAAGCTTGATAAAAACAATAGTAAAGTACTAAGAAAAGAATTCCTGGAAAACGGTGCATTTAAAACTAATAGTGAAAAGCAGAGTAAAGTCATAATGTGCTACGATTGATAATTTCCACGAAAAAGACAGTTTAGTTCCTAAGTTAAAACATTGTATCAAAAAAGTTGTAAAATTAGTTGCTAGGATACCAGATATTCGATTGTTATTATTGACAAGCCAAGCCATGTAAAATTGTGTCGAGATTAAATGATGTCCGGTTAGAGAACTGGGTGCAAATTGCTGTGCCGTCTGTATCTGCAAATATAGACCAATTAATGGCAAAGAAGCAATGTCAAATTTCTCATTAAATAATCTTTTTCCACATACAGTGTGTCCGCGGATTGAGTTCACATAAGGTGCAAATGACAACAAATGTTCGAGTTAAATGTTAATCATCTAGGAATCGCTCCTGCTTGTTCTTAAATTAATTAATATACAGGGTGTTTTTAAAATCAAATTAAAAAAGTCAATTTTCAGACAAGTCGGCCTACTTTGATTTTTTAAAATGATTTTTGATTTTTTATACCAACATACTTTTTATCGTGGCTGTAGGAGGCACTCTAACTGGTTCATAAACTAAAATGTTAAGAAAATAATGGAGTGCTTCCTACAGCTACGATAAAAGGTATGTTGGTATGCAAATAAAAAAAATCAAAATAGGCCGGTTTGTCTGATAATTGAGAGTCTTACCATTGCTATTAATTAACTTCTCTTAATACTTTTTTTTTGTTATCTCTTCTAATAAAGGTAGTTTACTCTTGGCCATTTTTTAAAAATCGTATCTAAAAACACCATGTATATTAATTAATTTGATTGATTTTCTCAAAATCTTGGTTTGGAAACAAGAAGGAGCGATTACTAGAATATTAACATCTAACTCGAAAATATTTTGTCATTTACACCTTATGTGAACTCAATCCGCGGACACTCTGTATATCTTTCGCCGTCTTTTAATAATATTTCTATTAATGAGTGTTTGATTTCTGTAATTTTTTATAATAGCTTTATTTTGTTAATAAAGAGATAATTTGAGTTCATGATTCAATGTTCGTATTAGCACAAGTTTTTTACATGCGGCCCGCACAACATTTTTAAATTTGTAGCTGTCCCGTTGTCAAAAAAGGTTGCTCATCTCTGTTTTAGAGAGTTTTTATCGAGATAGCTTCCTTTAGTTTTGCTTTTTGACGTCAGATTTGGAGCAGATTTGCCGGAAACAGAACGTCAGAAACAAGCAGGTTAGCAATAGATTACGTCATAATTATTTGCATTGCATTTACTTGAGGTTTTTTTCTCAATTTTTGGTGTTTTTAATTCAATTACGCTATTTTTTGTGCGACCATTCATTTCTGTTTTGAGTTGTCAATATCGGAGGTTAAACTGTCATTTGCAAGAAGGTCGGGCATTTGCCATACAAGTTATTAAGTTTTACTCAAGAGTAATTGTAATACTGAGGGTTAAAATCCAACCCTTTGAAAAAGAGTTTTCACATGCAAGCCGGAGCAAATTATTGCAACATCATTTTAATAAGCCCTGAGATCACACAAGAATTCTTTATTAAAACTATTCTATTTTTGTAATTGTGGTGAGTTACCGTAGTTATTTATTTTATTATTACTAAAGCCTTTTTAGTAGAGCTGTCATTACAATACATCCATATTAAAAGGCATATTTTGTATATCTTTAATGCGTATTTAATTACTGTGTTTTATGTTATTCTTGAGATAATAAATAACGGGTGTCTAAAAAACGGCTTTGTAAAATGTTACATTTAGCTGAGCAACGAACGACGGTTAAACGTTAACAGTTCTGTTTTTACTTATGACACTTAATTACAAATTGGAGGTTAAACTTGAGACCTTGACAGCTCTAAGTGCTACAAGCTATGCTTTACGGAAAGTAAACATTTTTTTTAGTCAAGGCACTCTTGACTCAGTTTTTTAGACACCCTTTACTTATAATTTTAATTTCTCCAAAATTAATTTAAAGGTAGAAATAATAATAATAAAAATAAGTTTACGTTTTTGAACCGTTTTGAAGAGTTTACTCTTTGTTCCTTGCTGTAACGAGTAGCAGTAAGAAATTGCACACAAAAAATCATATTTAATAATTTGAGGAGAATGTCAAGTGTGCTTGATCGCCCAGCTACAACAAAAAGAAAATCTTTACTTTCTCCGAGTGCAGGTACTCAAGAGCTTGAAGCGTGACGGGTATTAACGCCAACAAAAGTGGGGTACGTCGGAGGCAAACCGTAAAACCACGGGGGGCTTTGGAATTCATAGACAGCTAAAAGCCCGAGATTTGGAATAATTGAAAGGAAAAGCGGAAGTGTGATTTTGATAATCCTTTTAAAGGTATGCCAGTTAGATTCCGTTTTTTGAGTGCACTTGTCAAAGCGTCTCTTTGCAAAACCTTTGATTGATTGCTTGACGTCGAAAATAAAATGTTTAGTTTTGAATTTCCAGCTCTTTGTCATGGGATTCATTCACATTTATATACCATATAACATTTTTTACTATTTTATCAGAGTTAACTGTGGAAGCAACTCTAGAGGCGAAATGGAAGCTATATACAGGGTGTTTGGTAAATTGCTTTGTAGGCTACAACTTCAGTGCTAAGAAAATTATCGGAGAGAACGTTGTTAAATGCAAGTATGCGTCATACAAAATGACTTGAATTCTAAAACCAACGCCTACTAGTTCTGTATGCGGGCATGTAAGGTAGGCCGTGACTTCTTCAAAATCAAGAAACGACCCACAGGTATAAAACAGTTAACACCAGCCATTGAAATCCATAGCAGCTGAATTATCACGTTAAAATGGTTAAAATACTTAAACACTCATAATTTCGTTCCATTGTTATTTGACAATGTACTTAATCAATAAATAGATTTATGGGATATCACTACAAAGCCGGCGTTTCATCGTAGTTTATAACTATGGAATTATAAAAATTAAGATTTTCAACTGTTTTAGCACAGTTGTTAACGTCATAATTCAGATGTGATGTGTTTTATAGCAGCTGAGTCGTCTAGAAAAGTATGCAGGACGTTTAAAAAATATGTATGGAAATCAAATAAGGCGGCTCCATTCATACGCAGCCTTGATACCATGTGCAACGCGTCAGGCATATTGTAAAGATATGTTTGTTCCGCCCTTCTGCCGGGAGGTTCAACTGAAATAAGATGATAATAAGTAATTTGCTCTGTTTGTTTACCTTGCTAGCCCAGTGCACATAAAACACTTTAAACACCCAGTCGTGGTTACGAACGATTGCTATTTGTTAAAAACAGAAAGTTGGTCTGTACCTGTAGTGTTCTCGGGCGGAAACTGACTTCAAACAACATACACAAGAAAACCCAATTTGCTTACAAAAATATAGTGACTCTTTTACTTCTTTCTCTTAATATACGCTGAGAACCTGTTACTTCCACACAATGAGTGTGGTTTTATAAGCTATCTGAAGCCGCGGTCGGGGTAGGTGGCAGCCTAACCCCTTGAATTAAGGAAGAATGCCCTCACCGGTGTCACGACCACCAAACATGTTCGTATGATGATATTACCAATGTCCGGGTGAAAAGGGGTTGGAACCCACTACCTGCCGACGGCTGCACAAACACTTTACCAGCCGACCACACACTCTCAGATTGACTCCAATACACATATACAGTCATAAAGAAAAAATAAGATTAAACCTTAAAATGAATGGTCATTGCTGAAACACAGCGTTAATTAATAACATTAAAATTATGTGCGATATAGCTTAGTTCTATGCTCATTTACCAATCAAATCAACTAGTGTAATTATGAGTGACATACATAAAATCATATTAAAATAGCGCCGAAACGGCTGCCCTTAAAAGCACGAACGTTAAAATGCCTGAAGCCGATCCTGTCTATGCTTGCATGCAGAAAAATCTGGCACAGTTCACACTCGCAAACGGATTATTTTAAGCGTGATTCTAACACAGACGTCGCTATTGTTTATTGCTGCGGCTGCAAACGTTCCCTGTATCGGGTTACCTTCTGATCCTCGAGGCCTGCAAATTGTTGTGTTGCATATTAGGCTCTCGCAGTCGAATTGCATCATCCAATCTTGAAAGGTACGACACGTGGGAAATTACCACACCCATTGCAGAGAACTCCTGGCTGATAGCTGGTGCCTCAATGTCGGCTGACGTCACGTATCCACAATGGACGTCACGAATATACGTAGCTGCACAATTTGTGTACAGACCCGGTACACGATGAAAAAGGAGTTTCTTTGAAGTGTAATCACGATATTCGAAGGATCCCGATCGAACGCCATACATGCTGCACGCAACGCAGGCTCGCACTCGCGGTAAATTGTACTGATTAAATCTAATTAACAATAAAAAATTATGCAAATGTAAACTGGCCATGAATTTATACATAAAAACAAACCATACAGGCAAGGGGGTCAGATTCCCGTTGCAACAACTAGATTAATATTTGAGATTTCAGAGCACAATGTAATATGTTTTGATATAGATAAGATAAATACTCACATTCGAATGTACAATCAATTTCAAATATTAAATCTCTATAACGTTTTATACAAAGAACACTCGGAAATGTTTCAATATGGTGCAATCAGGAGCCTAGGGACAGTATTCAAACCTGTATCTGTAAACCTAAGTTTATGCACCTGTTGCTTGTTGCACTCAAACAGTTGAGCTATTTTGCGATGGAGTAAAAATGAGTACCTTACAGTTTTATGCTACTCCTGTGCTGGTATCTGATTGCCCTCATCGCAGTTCTATATTTAGGTGGTATCGGGAGCTCACAGATGAAATTTCAATCTTGAGAACGACGCACGCCCAAGACGGTTTTCTCCAAAAAATAGCCTGGAGGAAGATGGCAGCTAAAGAGAGATGATTTATATACCAACAGATAGAGAAGACTTTGGGTTTTCTGCACATGCAGTGCACGCAGTTCTTCCTCACAACGTGAATGTTAGGAAAGTTGGTTTTCTATGACCAGACAGTTTGTGAATGAAACTTCTCGTAACGCATCTTGATTGGCGGTAAAACCTGGCTATAGAACTTTCACACGAAATCACAGAACATGGTGTGGGCGTTCAAATATTAAACAACTCTAATCACAATCAGATCACGTCAGGGAAAAAGAGAAAAGCGCCGAGCTTGTTGACAATTTAATTACTTTAAGTGTTCCCAATGATTGTTAACAAGCAGTTCTTCTAACACATCAAACTCTAATTGGAGATACTCTACTTGAAACCGTCTTCAAACATCAAACAATTGGAATTGCAAAGATGGAAAGTCAGGAGAAGAATAGGAATGCCAAAGTACTCTCAACGAAAATGATAAAAGTCTAGAAAGATTACCAGATAACTAAGCACCTAAAACAACCCTCAACACAGCCTGCCGCAAACGGATTGAAGGTTTTAAAATGACTTGTTACGGCATAATGGTACGAAATGTATCAATATTAAGGGAACTTAACATCCAAGACAGAGAGCAACTGCTCCCAACCATTCAATGAATAATATTCAGCTTTCTGGTACCTACCAACCTACCATACAACGAGCTGGAATTGCAGAACTAACCATCCAAGGGAAGGTAGATGGACAAGGAAGAAAAGGCAGAGTGCCCAACAAATTTATCGACCGGGTATCAAACCTTATAATATATTTTCTACCAGCACCATGAATTATGAGTTACGATGTTTGGAGTTTGAAAACCGACACAGAAGAAGTATATGTCACTTGGTGTCCACTACAGTATAGAAAATATACAAGCAAATGGCAGCCATTTTTAATGTGTTCTGTAGGAAATGTATTTAAAGTAAATATAGAGGAAGGTGCTTTTATGCATAAAAATTAATAGCGATTTCAGTTAATCGTAGTTGTAATCATATTTATGTAAAACCTGTTGAAAACACCCTGTATACACAACAAGTGATTTTGTAACAATGGAAAGTAAACTAGTTTACTTTTGTTTTGCAAGCAATGACAAGTATGATTAGCTTTTTAACTCCACGCATAGGCGGCCTTATTCTAAATGCGCTTTCCATCATCGCGTTGCGTTTGTTCCATGTCGTTAGGTGGTGCTGAAAAAGTGATGCAGGCAGAGACAGCATCCTTTAGAAAAGGTGACACTCTGAAGTACGCAGGCAGGCATAGTATACTTTTATATACTGGGCGATAATTATATATAACAACAATGAAATAACATGAACAACAAAATAGAATGCTTGAGTCAGAAAGATTTGAATTGTAAATAAAAAAGTTGCAGAACAAAATGTTTTAACATCTTTAATATAGGAAGTGGCCAAAATTATGTACAAAATAGATAAACATGTTCTAATGCTGCTACTAATACTGAAAGAGTAAAAGGAAACACTTAGCAATGCGAATTGCATTTATTCGCAATGAAAAAATTGCCCTGGGTGTGATTCGAACCTGAGGAATCCGATTGTTAGTCAGACGCTGTCGAGATGCTGTAACCGCTCGCCTATAAAGTCATACACATCATGCTTGTTTGTCACTATGCTATAGTTTGTCTTTTTTCGACTCTGAGCAGGCCATGACCATACATTTTTGTAAAAGTGTAGATAGAAATTTAGTTAAAAATCCGGTTTTGATGTTGGTTAGAAATGAAGTTAGCAAGGTAACTTGGAACTAAAATTTCCGCTTATTTTTAAAAACTTGTCATTAAACTTGCGAAAGCAACCACGAATCGCTTGCTTAGTTACTTTTGTTAGCTTTATTGGCATTTTGGAGGTATATTTTACAAAATCTTGTAATAACTTGCAGTGTTCAAATAGCTGTCAAAAGTGATATTAGTGACATTTTTTAAGGTTAGGTTAGTACACTATGAAAAATATCAGAAATCACAGCCTGCTCTGAGTCATGTTGAAAAAAGACAGACTTTATAATGGACATGTGACACGACGATCGATCGCGGACGAAATGCGCTCGATCGTTGCCAATAGAAAGGTCACGCAGACACACAGGCACACTACATTTTATATAAGGATAACGATATAATACAGTGTAAAATACAATACATACAATATTTAAATTTAAATTTTGCTTACAGCTGTTGTTAACTATGTAATATTTAAAAATAAAACCAAAATAGTGTTATTTTAATTAAAAGAAGTTTCCAGATATTTGGTATGTTTAGGTTACGTTACTAATTTTTGTATATTAATAATTAGTCATGTCAATTTACACATTTAAATAAATTACAGAATTTAACGTTTCGATAACTTTAATTAGCTTTTTCAGAAAGTTTATAATTGCAAAGATTTAATTGGTGTAAGTATTTAATAGCTACTAACATATCTAGAATGCTATGAGTATCATAACTGCCGCAGATGTTGTTTTGAAATCCGAGCTTGTAGAGCGAGGATTTTAAGGCATCTAAGGCTGTTATAATTCATAACATCCGTCGTGTGTTCAATAGTTTATCGGTTGCAGTAGAGTAATGGGTGCCATGTATGGTAAAAGACTATTACCATACAGATACAGTTATGACTTGGTTACCAGCCTACCTTTGTATATATAAACAAAGGCTTAATATCCTGAAACCGATGAAATATTATTAATGATTAATTCGACATTTTCTCTTTTAAATTTTAGTTTTTTTTTATATCCATCGCTGGATGGCAAAAGGATGAGAGAAGAAGAGTTTTTTTTTCATTATAAAAGACATCTTTTATTTTTTTCCTCCTCCATTCTTATATTTAAACATAAGTTTTTGTCTTGATCTATGATTCTTAATTTATGGTGTCTTAGATTTGAATTGGATAATTTCCAAATACATAACTACTTCATTATTGTTTTTATTTGTGCTACAACTTTTATCATAATTTTGATTTTCTTTGAAGTTAATTTGTATTATCTCAATTTCCTCTCTTTATCTATTTAGCCACGTTTAACTTTCTGTTCTATTTTCTTTTGTTATTGTTTGTTATTTATTTGTTTATTGATCTTTCCTTGTTTCAGACTTGTATTTTGATCATATTGGACAAATCATTTACAAATAATCCAAATGAAATCTTATACACCATAAATTAAGAATCATAGATCAAGATAAAAACTGTGTTTAAACATACAAATGGAAGAGCAAAAAATCTGGTGTGATACACTCACACAACTTCCTTTTACAGTGTTCTTATAATTAGTCAAAAATTTCATTTTTAATTTTTAGCCATTTGTCAAAAATTTTCAAAAATTACAAATACTACAAAAACGGTACAAAATAGAGCGTTAGTTGAAGAGAAAAATTTTCTCTAGAATTTTAAGGTGAATTCAAAAATGTAATAATATACCGGGTGTTTTATTTAAAATGGGAGTTAATAAAAAAAATAGCAAAAAAAACAAAATAAACCCACTTTAGAAGTATTCAACTGGAAAATCACCTATTTCACATCAATACACATTAAAAATGTAGTAAAAATGTAAAGTTTAAAAAAAATCGTTAGAGCCGTTTTTGAAAAAATCGAAAAAAACTGAAAAATCACAAGAGTAAACACCTACTTCCGGTTATGCGATTTTCTTCAAAAGCTTGCTGTCTCATCTACATAGTACACAAAACTTATATATGAAGTTTTAACGCCATACCTCTTTTCGTTTTTGAGATATTCTGTTCACAGACAGACACACAGACAGACAGACAGACAGACAGACCAATGAAAAAAAATATGTTTTTTGGGATCAGGGGACTCTAAAACGTGAAGATCTGTTGAAAACTCAATTTCGAATTTTTGGGGTGAATCCAATACTTCCTTTATAGTAAAAGGAAGTAAAAATAAACAATGTCTTTTATTATAAAAAACTCTTCTTCTCTCATCCTTTTGCCTTCCAGCGTTGGATATACAAAAAACTAAAATTAAAAAAATCTGTAAAAGGTTTTACCCAGAACTTCCCTCGTCGACATTGTGACAGTAAATAATTTTAAAAATCAAATTAAGTTAGGAGTAAAAATATATTCACGTTTCTAAGAAATTAAATACATTTTCAAATTAAAAAAAATGTATCCCGCTGGGGTTTGAACCCGCCGCATCTGCAGAGCGCCCCTATATAGAGATCGTATCTGCACCAGTAAAGCTAACTACGGTACCGAGTCTCTTTCAAATAAGTCCGGCATGCGCCTCTCTTGAACAGAGCGGTGTTATTGTTAAAACGTTTTTACTCTTTTGTGACATTATTTTCTATCGGTTGAGTCTTATTTTCGGCAAATGTAAAGCCTGACCTATGTGAAAGTTATTAAGTCCTTCTATTTCAAAATTAACCAAAAAAAAAAAAATTTTATATTTTTAAGGTGCTCACCCTGTATATATTTGTATGAAATTGTACCGGTTTCATGCGTGGTAGATATATAATATGTATGCAAAATATCGTCTTCCTCCGACAAATAGTTTTTGAGCAATACTGCCAATAGACAGACAGACGGTTAAGAAAATCTCTTTTTTGTCATCTAGGGACCATGAAACATGAAGATCTGAAGAAAGGTAAATTTTTCGTGATAACAATACTTCCCCCGTCTTTCAGACGAGGGAAGTAAAAAGGTTGTCTAATCGATCATTAATAATATTTTAAAAACTTAAACCAATTATTTTTTTGTAATTATAAACTTTCGGAAGAACTAATTAAACTTAGAAAAAAGTTAAATTTTGTAATTTATTTAAATGTGTAAATTGCCACGACTAATTAATATAAAAAAATTAGTAACGTAATAATCTAAACATATCAAATAGCTTTAAAATAAAATAAAACTATTTTGGTTTTATTTTTAATTGTTAAATAATAAAATATATAGAATTAAAATTAACACATTCCATCAGGATTCATGTAAGATACAGTGTGTCCAGAACATCGTGTTCAACATGGGGATCTTGTAAAGATGATGAGTAAGAGATACAAATTCGGTTAAATTAGCAATCCAAATGCTGCTATGGTCCCCATTCAAATTAAACAAAAAAAATGTTTAATTTTTACTAGAGCTAAAGGACTTATTACAAAGCAAAAAAGTACAATGTTCTAAGCACAAAGTCTGCGATGCAACTAAACTAGTGATAACAATTCTGCGAGTCATTTGCAAGGCAAGATAAACCCATTATCAGCGTTCTCACATGTGTCGCCAGATAATGCGTTTATGCAAGCAAGTAATTAATACGTAACACACTCGATGGCTATGTCGTCATTACATCAAACTATTTTTCTCTTCTTAATGATATTAGGTTAGATAGGTTTATTTTTACAAATAGTAGATTTATAATTGAAAAATAGTGTTTGCACAGTGGAGAATGGGAAAGTATTTATCAGAATTGAAGGGAATCAGTACTAGCGGAATTGCCAATTTTTTATATTAACTAATGTCTTAATCTAGTTTAAAGGTGGGCATACACGATACGGTTTACCGGAAGGCTGGCCTTCCGGTTTGCAATCCGGAAGGCTAAACCTGTACCCCCGGCGCAGGCATACACATTAAGTTTTCTCGCAGGATTTTGGCCAGTCTTTTAAAGTGTTCAGAATAGCGAAAAGGTCATATTGATAATAATATGATTTCGAAAAATGATCTTTAATAGGATTGGCAGTTGCATTCTTCCAAAAAAAAAACAACGAAAAAAGATGAAGCGCACATGTTCAAAGTGGGTGAAACAGTGGTTAAGAAATCGACAAGAGCATTCTCGTATCGACCTAATACACGAATTACGATTGGTTTATTTAAATATTGCTTACTCTTTATATCATACAAACAAAGCAGAGACCTGTATAGCTCAATAGATTCTGTTTGGAATTCATGGGACCAAGTTCTCATATTGGTCATTTTTTATTAAATTATAGGGAGATAGTTGAACAAACCATGGTAAAATATAATATACCGGGTGACCATAAATGGTTGTGCTTTTTGTTTTTAGGTTGGCACTGTTTATGTTGGGGGCACTGTAAACCTAACCTGCTAACCTCGAATATGACATAGACTTACAGTGCCATCAACATAAACAGTGCCAACCTAAGACAAAAAAAATCTCAACCATTTATGGTCACCCGGTACTACTGAATAAAATCACTGTCACGCTATCTCTCGGCCTGTACCCACAACTCGCACATACACGTTCCGACTTGTATGCGATAAGGAAAGCCGGCAGGCAAAATTTCAAGTGTTGACAGTTTTTCGGGAGGCCGAGAGTTCAGGGCTGGCCTTCCGGCTGATGTATCCACTAACAATACAGTTTGCCTTCCGGATTACAAGCCGGAAGGTCTGCCTTCCGGTAAACCGTATTGTGTATGCCCACCTTAAGATATTTGTATAGTTTTAGCTGCGATAATACTAGCATGAACTATTCGTCCTGTATGGTCGTTATCCCACATTTTTGAATTGCAAAAGAATACAAAAACTTACAATGTCTAAATGTTTTTGCGTGAAAAATAAAATCTACATAACTGAACATATCACGGAAAACAACACCAAAAACAGTTGTTTTAAATTATGCAATAAACGTGCAATTTTTAAAAGTTACTGTTGATATAAAGGAATTGTTTGGTTCAACCCTACTGTTGAAACATGTTGTTTCTTACTTGGATATAGAACGAGAAAGCGTTTGTTTTGCTTACTCATATTGTTTGCTATGACAACGCAAGCGAAAGCAGTGAGGTAAAAACTTTTTGCCCACTCATTTTCCCCACTCCCAAAATATGTCAAATTCGAGATTTGCAGGTTAAGATTTGCGTCAGTCTGTGTCAAATAACAAACAAAACCTAACTTACTGACAATACACTTTAGTACTGCTAAACGTATAACACAAACAAATTTTATTTCGAACCAACATTTGTTTTTTTATATAAATCACGCAAATTATAAAATTTTAATATTTATTAAAAAATTCCAGTGGCAGGATTGAACAAAACGCTATACAGCATTCGTGAGAAACTAAATCACTCACTTGTTTGTCTTTCTATACTCGGCTTCGCCTTGTGTATAAAATCGACAAATGCGTGAGTGAACATCTTAGTTTCTCCACTCGTCCAATAATATACTATTATCCAATACCTCTTAGTTATAAGGCTATTACTAAATCGATTTTAGACCTCTAAAGTGCCAGTTTATCTACTAGTGAAATAAAAACCATGTCACTCACTACTGCATTGTTGGTAGCACTGTCAAGCTATGTTAAATTCGAGATTTGCAGGTTAAGTTTTTTTGTCAATCTATGTCAAATAACGAACAAAACCTAACCTACTAATTCAAATTTGACATAGACTGATTATACCACTCCCTCTAACATCAAGCTAATAGGTGATAGTCACATGCCTTCACAAACATCACGTTACCTGCTGTCAGTACAATTGTCATAACAACCACATTAACTGAACTTTTAATATTTAATAGTAGATTATATTATAAGTGAGAGAAATGCATCATTATTTGCGAGTGAGAATTTTGAATCGCGAGTGCCCCAGCACGAGCGATACAATTGCTTACGAGCTTATAATGGCATTTCGCTCACGTGTGATATAGGACGTTTTATCTTACAGTATAGCAATTCGTATACCTAAACAGTTTCTCCGTCAGAATATGTCGCAAAACAGACAATAGGTAGTTACAGTAGCTCCTATTACCATACATTATACAACTGTGACTAAAGTGAAGTTTTATTCACTAGTGAGTATAAAATGCATTATACAACTGTTTTCAGTGACTAAAATTAAATTTTACTCACTAGTGAGTATAAAAATCTTTTATACTGACTAGTGAATAAAACTTCATTTTAGTCACTGAAAACAGTTGTATAATGTATGGTAATAGCTGCTACTGTAAGATAAAATACATTATTCAAACGTTGTTTATTGACTCGTGATATAATCTAGCCGAATGCAACTCGTGTCTTCTTGATTATCAAATCGTTTCTGTTTCCACTCAATATATTGTTTTAGGCAATCACGCAAACAGTATGTCTCGTGTAAACAGAAATGATTATTTGATAATCAAGAACCCACTAATTGCATTATATATCATAATACACTTCAGTAGTGCCAAACATATAACAGTTGATCTCTCGATACTTTTCAAATTATCACTATGACTATGACGTTATATTTTATTCGTGTTTTAGTTGCGCTTTATCCACTAAAGAAAATTAAATGCTTGATCTTCGTTCTCGTTATCTTTGTGAATAAAACGCCTTCTAAAACACATAATAAATTACTATTAAACAATTTTCTGCTTTTGTAAAGACAGTTTTTCACTTGGTAGCTTTACAAAGAGAAATAATTGTGGAATAACCACTACCTTTCAAGTCTATTTACAAAACTGATGTTACTCGTGAACATTTTAGTTCAAATGCAAATCTGTGCAAAAATGTTTCTTTGCAACCGCTTTGCGCTTTCGTTGATAATAAAGTGAATTATATTTAATAATGAAAACTGAAAAAATAGTATACTATGATACTAGTGTATAAGTGCGCCTTTAAAGCACCTGCGACGAGTGTAAGAGCACGACGCGCTAGCGGAGTGCTTTTAACGTCGCTAGTACTTTAATGGCACATATAGACGTGTATCATAGGCTATTTTTTCTATGATTGTAACAGAAATATAAAAACTTAGTTCGGTGACACTTTGTCCGTCACATTGTGTTAGATATTCTAGGCTATGTAGACAGTCAAACTTACGGCAAAGCGTGTTTTAATTTAGTATTAAAACACACCACCAATGGCAACTAATATTAAGAGTGCTACAAACGCCGCTTTTGACACTAGAAACAGTGCAAAAAGTTGTCATTTTGACACGATCGTAGAAAAACAGTTTTTTTCACTCTGTAATGAAAATTGGATTTCAATATGGATGGATCATAGTAGCACTTGGGCTGCTACACATTTTGTCTAATTTAACTGAAGCCGCATTTCGTACCTTTTGTAAGATCCCCATGTTAAATTCAATATCCTGTATCAACCTAGCAGTCCCTGCTGGAGTTTTATTAATTTTCTTTTCCTGATGGTTAGTTGGACCTGGTAGTGTAGGTTACTATTTGGATTCACTCATCTTTAAGATGATTAACTGTGTGTTTAAATTTTTTCTTTGGTATCCTGTAGGTGTTCTTTACCTCCAGGTGGGCTGGCGTTTGGTCAAATTTATTTTTATTTCTTTCTTTCCTTTCCCATTTTTTGTGTGTGCACTGTCTGTTGAGCTGCTCGTTGTACGTTGGAAAAAATATAGCATCTGGTAAGACGGAACCGTTCCAGCCTGATTGCGATTGCTATGGTCTTTTGATGCAGATGGTTCACATTTAAAGATAAAGGTTTTTTATTTCAAATTTGCAGTACTTGGGGCCGTAGTTACAACCTTTGTGCTTCCCACTGTGCTCGAAAACTGCATTGGAGTTTGTTTATTGCAAATGTTAAATTTATTTTAATTCTGGTAACTAGTAATCGACTATCAATTGTTTACCAATTTTATTTGCTTTGTGTATTTTTTAATGTATGTGTGGCAACATATGGTATGGAAACAGTGGCTCTTACAGTACGGAACGCACAGATAGATTGAGATTTACACAGATATTCATGGAGCGTGCTATGCTTGGGATATCATTAAGAGATAAGATGCGCAGTGAAGAGATTAGACATAGAACAAACATAACGGACATCATAGAACGCATAGCAATCCTCAAATGGAAGTGGGCCGGACACTTTGCGATACAAGTCGATGAAAGATGGACAACGAAGTCACTATTATGGCGCCCACGTGAAACTAAGCGAAACAGAGGTCAACCTCAGAAACAATGGGTAGGCACTGGACACAGAAAGCCAGTAACCGACATAGATGGAGAGAAATGGGTGAGACCCACATCCAGAAGTGGATGGCGGGAGGCTGAAGGAGAAGAAGAACATGCTCTAGTTTGTAATTCTCAAGAATAGTACAGGAATAATTTCAATGCAAAGAACTTGTTTTTTTATGCGATAAAGATTGTCTTTTTCTATAAATATGTCATTTATGGGGAGGCCTCTTCGATTACTACAACGTGATACATGAATCAAGTCATTAAATAGCCATTTTCAGTGCCTGCGGATGGTCGTTTCAATTAGAGTTTTATAAACCAAATAGATTCTGAGCGTTCTTATTTAGTAAAATCATTGAATTGTTTTGTAGTAATTTATGTAATAACTAGTGAGTCACCTGAACTACGTTTCGGTTCGCTAAATTAAGAGAGATTCATTAATATAAATTTTAAAAAAAGTATGCTTCGGCCGGGAATCGAACCCGGGCCGCCCGCGTGGTAGGCGGGCATTCTACCACCAGACCAACTATGCTTGGTTGAATGAACAGCTGCTGTAATAGCATATGAACATAGTGAATCACCCGAGGCAACAGCTGCCGCAGCACTTTTTTTGAAAATAAAAACCGGCTTACGATCTAAGTCGAAAAATTAGCAAAATTTTAAGCCATCATACAACTTAATCGGGCCAGAGAGCACCGATTTTATGTTATAAGATAATTTGAAGTTACGGTTTGTTTTGAACCTAATAAACCTGGTGGTGTTTATATCACGATAATTCGAAGCTAAACTGTTTCATTATATCCCAATTTGGTTCTGTATATATAAATTTGGGAACCGCGCGAGTTGTCAATAACACCAAATACTAATTGAAATCGACTGTCGCAAGTGTTAAACACAGAAAGTTAAGTTGAAAGTGTGATCGATATGTACTGTTATGTGCACTAAATACAAAATTTATTGTCATTTTATGCCCGACTACCACATAGAAAGTTAAAATATTTCCAGAAAAGAAGGCCATATTTTTAGCAATGCATTAAGAATTTTTTACTATGATAGTACTCTTTATCCAAAACACATCTGGTAGGATATGTTACTTTCAGCTACGTCATTTATCATGTGTGTTGGCTGATTTTTTGTCTGTACTATACAGTAGATTAACTTTTTTAAATGCTAGGCTAAGGCTTGTCCGTCAAATATTTTCTTTGCATCAATAAATTACCTCTTTGTTGACTGATCACTTGATTGATTGATTTTTGATGAATTGCTATGGGAAATATGTTTTCAGGCAGCAGACAACAAATATTATTTTAATATGGAAATATTTTTTGTGCAAATAAATGCTCGAGTGCAGGTTTTTGTGTTTGGCATTTTCTAACAGCTTTTTTTAACGCCTTTTTTAATAAAAAAGGGAATTCAGGTTTTACCAAGACTTGTTGCTGTTGGACGGAAAGCATTGTTTAAAACAGCTATATATTGTGTAGAACATCTATAATATAATTTTCCTTAATGTGAGTCTGTCTGTGGCACAAAATCAAATCTCTTCCGGCTTCGCAGATGTTTATATTTGTTTAGGTTTTGTTTTTCTTATCTTAGCGGTCGGATCGGAGCGTGACCTTTCGCTTATCCTATTTCACACGTGCGCCACACGTGCGCGTAGCGCGCCGTTTGCTTGTATAGAATAATTTTGTACGCAAATTGCCTGATTTCCTACTGCTTTCATGAGAAACTATAAAAGAATTTCTCCCAACTATAAAATTTTCTTTTGGTCATACCTGCTCATAGTGTATCAGTACACATGGCCGATTTATTTTGATATTTTGTCTACATAGACATTTTGCAGGCAGAAGGCAAATGCTTGAAGTAAACCACTCACGTGTTTACCTTCTCTGTAACTAAATTCAGTACAGTCTCTTTATAAAAACGTCGCTGTGTACAATAGTTTCTCTTCTAAAATTATCGACATTCGATTAGTAATCAAAAAACAAAATTGCACGTTGGAAATTTCACAACTCTGCTCAGTCTTAGAAGTCAAGGACCCAATGAAAGGTACCTACAATAAAAGGTCTGTTTCACCCGACTGCAAAGGTCCTAGAGAAAATTTGTAAAGATGTGGAGTTGTTTATAGTTCAAAAAACAATATTTGAAATTTAGTAGGGAACCCAAAAGACAAACTTAAGACTTTAGAGAAATCTGGAATTTACAAAATTCAATGCTCCCATTGTGATTCTAAATATATTGGGCAAACACTTTGTAATTTTGGTACTAGGATTAAAGAGTATATGTATAGCTCATTTTAGATTCAACAAAAACAGGTCATAGTATCACGTAAACTGACCTAAAAATTGTAAATGCGTTAACTTCAACAAAGCAGCTAAATTCTTTTGAAAGTTTGACCATTTTTAAGAATTAAGATAATAAAAATTTGAAAAAACACAGAGGTCTCCTCTAGCACTGTGATTTTTATGATCTGCGGAAGTTGACACCTGATTGGTTGCATAGGACACGTTATCCAAGTCAAATAGTAAAGTAGTGTTACGCCCGTATGCATAGTTGTTCGCCAGCGGATCGCCGGCGACTCGCCGGAGTTTCGTTATGAATAGTATGTTGGCGTCACTGTACGTCTATGTCAAATTCGAGGTTATCAGGTTAGATTTTCAGTCAGTTTTGACAGAAACTGACACAAAATCTAATCTGCTAACCTCGAATTTGACATAGACTTACAGTGCCACCAACATAACGAAACTCTGGCTAGTCACCGGCGAGCCTCTGGCGAACGACACTGCATGCGGGTGTTAGAATCTGCGAGAGTGTTGACTTTCACTGGTGATTTGGTGAAGAGCGTATCTTCGAGAGTTCGCCTCCGCCAACTTTACGGTTGTAATTTGGTGGAGTTATTATCTTCAGATGTTTATTCTAGCCAACTTTGTCGGGTTAGCCTCTCTTTTCAAGGCTACTCAAAGTGACAGCTTAGCTGCTGAAATGCGTATTTAGCGCTGTTAAATATTTGTATGGTTAGGAGTTTTTAATGAATGGTGTTAAATTTCAATTTTGAATAACGGTTATTTAAATAATCATTCTTTGGAAACTATAACAAGGTTTTTAAAAGCATTCTGTATATATTACAACATTGTTTTAATAAAAATCAAATTGACAATTATCAGAATTGCAAATATGAAAAATATAACAGGCATGTAACTTAATGGAAAAATAGCGATGGGGCCATAATTATACAGGTTGCCCAAAATTGTACGAAACATAGCAGTTCCATGAGTTGGAAAGAGTGCAAATACTATTTGCCATAAGAGAGACCGAAATGGAAAATCCAATAACTACTTTAGTTACTCTTATGGCAAATAGTATCTGAACCTTTTCCACCTCATTAAAATTGTCATGTTCCGTACAATTTCAAGCAACCTGTATATGACAGCAATGAAATCACATGAGCAACAAAATAGAATGCTTGAGTAAGAAAGAGATGGCCATACCAAAAAATTATTTTAGTAGGCAAGTTTAGGTGACGTATTGCAATGGTTTAATGCCAATAGCAATTCTGGTTGCCTAACTAAGGCATACAAATAAAAGAATAATTCAAATAGGCAGAGAATTGAGATTTTTTTATTGCAAGATAAAGTCAGTATTTTACACTAATAAATGCACATGATACAATTAGCAGTAACTATAATATGATTAAAAAAAGTTAGCATTTGATAAAGTAGAATCGAAAGGGTTACGTTCAACGTTTTATTCAGCAATTGATGTTCGTAATGGCAAGCGCACCTTAGCTTGTGTGAATGACAGAGTTGACTTGGTAACGTCAATACAATAATGGGAATTTAACATGATACAGAGATGTTTTGTAGCGTTACAAAAATTATATGAGCATTAACAGTTAAAAATTATATCACCAACAATCGGCAAGACAGCTGAGGGTTTAGAAGTAGTGCAAGGAAGAAATATTGTGAAGGCTACCGAAAGCTTGATAAGAACAATAGTGAAGTGCTAATAATATAATTCGTGAAAAACAGTGCATTTAAAACTAATAGTGAAAAGCAGAGTAAAGTTAAAAAAGTGCTACGATTGAACATTTTCTAAGAAAAAGACAGTTTAGTTCGTAAGTAAAAACATTGTATCAAAACTTACATCCAAAAAACAGTTGTATAGTTAGTTGCTAGGATACCAAATATTTGATTGTTTTTTTATTAACTACCCAAGCTAAAAATAAAATTGGTTGTTGAAAGTTTGACTCTCAAAAAGTTGTAATTTATCCACATTAAATCATATTTATGTTAGTTGAAAAGCGGTTTTATTTGTTCACTAGTCCACAGAGTGCATTTGTGTGAAGGTTTTTGTGTTAAATACTCTCGGTGAAAAGGGAGAAGCTGCGTCTGACATCACGGCATCGGCCAGCAAGAATTGTATGTGTTGTGTATTGGGGAATCCTTTCTCGAGCCCTACATCCAGAGATTTGGAGCAGGAAGCCGTCACCAAGTTTGATTTTGTGATCCAGCCTGCGAAGCTGCCCTTGCAAGGTAAATCTCACAGGGAAGCAATTGGAGAAGGCCTACTAGCGGTGGGTTTCATCAAGAATAAACATTGTACGAGTGGTTGAACGCGATTCCAGCTGCGTAGATTCATCCAGGGTTTTATAATCGACCTGGCGTCTCTTGGAAATGAAAATTTGGAGCAGATTCACAGGAAATTAAACAGTTGCACATCGCGCGTCCTTTTACGTCATAGACACAAAACCAGGTTAGCCGGATATTACGTCATAATTATTTGCATTGTATTCAGCTGATGTGAATGTTGCCATTGTTTTGGTGCTTTGCATTCAAATTACGCTATTTTTGAACGAGCAAACCATTTCTGTGTGTACAGTCAATTTGAAGGTTAAAGCTGTCAGATATGAATTCAAGCAATTGCCATACAAGTTAATAAGTCCTACATAACAGTAATTGTAATACTGAGTTGTAAAAATCCAACCCTTTGGATAAGAGAGTTCTCATGCAAGCCGGAGCAAATTTTTTATACAGATTGCCAATAAATAAAATTAAAAAGGCAATAAACCATTTATTTTGCACAGTAATTATTACAAATATCATTTTAATAAACCCTGAGATTACACAAGAATTCCTTATTAAAACTATTCTATTTTTTAATTGACTATTCTATTTTTTTAATTGTGGTGATTTGCCTTAGTTAATTATTGTTCCTGTTGTTGATCATGTAAGTACCCAATTAGGGCAGGCTGTGATATGTGTTATACGTTTGGCAGTACTGCCAGTCTATGTCAAATTCGAGATTTGCAGGTTAAGTTTTACGTCAGTCTGTGTTAAACAACAAACAAAACCTAACCTACTAATCTTGAATTTGACATAGACTGACAATACAGTTCAGTACTGCCAAACGTATAACACATGTCACAGCCTGCCCTAATTGGTTTTTTTATTGATCTGTTGTTATATAGAATGATCAAAAACTATTTTCATCTAGTATAGCTATGGAATAGTTCCTAATTTATGAATGCAACTATAATCCACTTGAAAATCAAATGTCAAGTTTGACATTTAAGTGTAAACATAGTTCCATTCATAAATTAGGAACTATTCCATAGCCATACTAGATGAACATAATATTTGATCATACTATATAATTTTGGCCGTTTCGGTATAATGGTCGACCAGAAGTTAAATAAAATGTGAATTTGAACCTATTCAGTATTTTAGATGCTTATATAGGTTTTTTTCCAAATTTAAGGGATTATTATAAGCACTTCAGCCTTAAAAAGTTTTATTTTCTATCTATTTCAATAATTTCAGTAACATCATAAACAGAATTTAATAGTATGTAGCTTTTGAACATTTACCTTATTTTAATCGCAAACTCATTCCAGGTTTCGATTACGAATCGTACTCCCCATCAGAAGACAACAGCGAGACGGCCATCAGCGCACTATCGAAGCGCCTGGAGACCGAGCTGCGTGAGGCCAAGCACACGCACCTGGCCTGTGGGGAGGTGCTGCTGCCGTGCGGCCTGCTGCAGAGAATATCCAGAGACATACTGGCGATGGCCGAGTCGGAGCCCTGCGGCCTGCGGGGCTGCACCCTGTACCTTAACTTCGAAGGACACGAGGAATGTAGGAGACTGAGCATCATCAAGTGCGATCCAACCACTGCTTCCACTTTCGAGCTGTACCTTACTTTGAAGCAGGCTGCGGGGGGCTGGAACTCCTTCTTGCCGCAGTTCCTCAAGTAAGGCTGACTGATGCGGCTGCTCATGTTTTCTTGACAGCGTTTGCTTTTACAGGAACCTCACCCGAGGCGGCACCATCGTGGTGAGCCCTGCGTACGTTCTCAGCAAAAACAAGCTGTACCGCTCGTATATCGAGTAGCTTTTCGGGGTAACAAGCAAACGAAGACTGAACTGACTGTACATCGCCATCACCTTCCTTGTTAGAGTTACACGTAGTGCCCATATAGATTTATACACATTCGTTCTATTATATGTGATTGAAATCTCTTTAGTACGTTACTATTTTTAGAAATCGTGATATTTATAAATAAGATATATCATAAATACTGGTGGACTGATTAGGAGTTATTCGTTGTGACTCGTTCGCAACAAGATATCTTGAATGCCTTGAGCATTGAAAATGTGATCTGCAATATCTAGTAATATATATGCTTATAGTAAAGTACTTACGGGGTGGGGGGGGTTACTCGGCTTTCATTGGGGAATCAGATATTTATTTATGCACGCTTATTTATTTCGGCAATTTAGGTTAGACAGAGGGAATATTTGATTTTAGTGGCTAAACGTTTACGTTTCCAGTTGTCGTAATAGGGGTCTTATTTGTACTTAAATCGGAGTGAAATTTTATTTCTTATACAGGCAACATTTGCAGACCAAACATCCACAAACTTCTCTAAACATATTTTGTTCAAAGTACAATCATACAGGCTTTGTAAATGTCAATCAGAACGAGTGGTTTGATGTAATATTAATTCACACATTGTTGGTTTTGTTTGGAACTGCTATTCTCTCAAAACCATGACAAGCGCAGCACAGTTCACAGTGCAAAAGTATTATTAGCAACCTGATTATAGTCTTGCATTACCTGAAACTTTTATTTATTTATCAATTGAGTATTGAATGTAGAGTTAAAGTAAGTATGTATTGTGATTGTGTGATAGTACAGGTGACTGTACACTTTTCCAGCTTTTTTACTTTAAATATAGTGTGTAAGGTTATTGAGAAAATAAAGATATATGAAATACTTTTTGTTCTACTGCATCGAAAAGCTATCAATTTCGGCAGCGTTTACCGGCCGAAAACTACTACTGTTTTATATTAATAAAACTTTTACTTTTCGACAGTAATAACCATAGCAACTAAAACTAACAACCATTTCCATTGTTCTAAATCAAAATAGACACTCCCATGTTGCTGTATGATCATGACCTCCTCGATTAAACTGCCATTTTATAATTAGAAAAAATACTTCCAAAGCAGTAGAATACAAACTTATGTATGTAACTCACACAAAACCGGACTTGTGTTATTTATGTGCCTCGCTCGCTGCACTCGCTTGGTCATAAGTAGCCGGCTCCTCAAAAAAGTTCTTAATTTTGTACTTGTAACATAAATAGCTATTTGTCTCAGTTCGTATATCCGTTTTTTAGCAGTGCTTTTATTTTCACCATATTAAATGTTCTTGTATGTTGTGTTATAGAGAAAAAGAATACAACTTTTGGTTCTTCAGAGGAAAAGACAATAGTTGTTAGCCTATGCTGACCATGTAACAGCAGTAGGAACAAGAAAACGTCAACTCCAAAAATACAGTTTAAAGATTAATGAAAGAAAAACAAAATACATGAAGCACAAGAGGGAAACAAACATATAAAGTGGTAAATTCTTACACTTCAAAATGCATTTACAATAGGTAACAAAGCCAAAACTGAAAGCGTAGGTGTTTCTGCCTAAAAATAAATTTGGTAAGGACGTCAAAGGTATTAATTAATGGTTGGTCGGGCGCCACTGAGTCTATGTTTGCGGTACCCTGAAGATGAGCGACATTTTCAACTCAGGAGACGTCAAAGGGGTTGTGAGGAAGTTTACGTCTTTTTAATTCCTGCAATACTCACCTTGTCTCCAGCTGCTTGGTGTCTAATTCAGATACTCAGTAAAAATAATTAGAACATAATGTAGTTGTTTAATAATACTGATATGAAGGCATAACGAGTCCCTAGGTTTGGGAAGCCCAGTTTCCAAAAGTTCACTTGGTGTGAAAAGGTCATCACCTGACTTGATGCACAGCTGGTCCAAAAATGAAGCCACCTGGGCAGCAGAAACCCTGAAAAAATTGTGGTAAAAGACATCTATACAAGCATACCTTTTTAACGGAGATCAAATTGAAGTATTAATATATCTTTGTGCATAATAGCTCGGTTATTTATGAAAATAAGTGTAGCAATTAGCACACCTTAAATCAGTGCAAACAGAAAAATAAGTAAGTAAGCTCCTTTCAATGGTGCCAGAACCATCTTTGACTTGTAATTAAAATACGGTTAACACCAATATCTCGAAAGTTATAAAAATATCTAAATCTAAATTCAGTTTAAAATTCCTCTTTAATCAGTGTGCGTAGAATACCAAATTATTTATATTTTCACTCAATAATGTACTTATAATAACAAAATAGAATAAAAAATGTAAATTTTTCAATTGTTTAGCCAAAACCAAGCCCCATTATTGGTGTTTAATTGTGCTGCAAATTTTCTCCAACTTTATGGCTATTTTATCTTTTCCTGATACCATATACTCGTGCTGTACATTCTTCATAAACAAACAGGGTGAAAAATGACGGATTAACTCAATATTACGTTATTAAAACGCACTTCTTGAGTAGTTGAAAAATAATTTTAAAAATCTTTGTTATTATTTTGAAAATATAGCAAGGTTTTCTTAACCTCAAAACTAGCTGAACTGGCAAAATTGTTTAATTACAAATATGTAGGGCTGCATTGTTTCCATAGATACAACACTTAATAAACAAATAATCTGAAACTTCTTTGTGGTGCTTCAATAATAAATTTTTTTGGGTATTTCGCCACACTATAAAATGAAAGAAATTAAAACATGAACGATTCGGAAGACACCTCTACTTCCCTTATCAACATCAACTAATTAAATTATAAGTCAACAAGAATTTAGTTTGTGTTATTGGAGATCTAGCAGTACGTGACTAACCTCAATAAATCGCGTGACACTTATAGGCGACTACTTCATTACATCTTTAAGAATGGATAGCCAGCTAGTATTTAAATTTATAAATTGAAAATAGATTTAATGTTAAGGGTCATTTAGAGACGAACAAGGATTTCTGGTACAGTGACGTTACAAGTTCTCTCTGTCTAACATTCACTTGTATTAGAAACAGACAAGTCCGTTCCTACGCGAAAACTTTTACCGGCAAACTGGAAAATGCGCTACTTTCTACACGTTTTCATTAAAAGTTCCAACTTGGCACAAGCGCATTTTTCGCAAATCCGTAATACCAAGGCGGTCTATATTGTTCCAGGCCATGACACTGGCTCTGTTGCCAGATTGTGTGGTATGCCATTCCAAGACACTAACAGCCAGTCTTATAAAGGCTACTAATCTGACGTTAACTTTAATTCGCTGTTAAAATAAACAAAAGCGCATCAAAATTTGTTTACTAATGAATAAAATGTCATAAGCACTGACGTTTTGATGTGCTTTTGTTTGTTTTAACAGCGAATTAAAGTTAACGTCAGATTAGTGGCCTTTATAAGACTGGCTGTAAGTTTTGTTTGTTTGAAATATATTTTTTCGACGACTGACATCGAAAGTAGATTTTTCTCACTGTCATTTGACAACAGAAAGTTGACATTTGCCGATGAGCGTGCGTTTTCATCATTTTGCCGCTCGCCGAGCGTTTTGGGTTTCCGCGTGAACAAAATAGGTAGCCACGTCCGAATGTTTCCTTGACAACGCCCGTCATTTGTCGAAATAATCGCGTCACATGTCTAATAGACTGCGCGAGTAATGTTAACTTGATTGTCAATTAATTTTTGCGATAAAATAAAATTTGATATTTTCCTTTAATAATATGCTCAGTCGTCGAAAAAATAGTATGTATATTTCGAGCTAAAAGTGCGCTTGCCGCTTTTGCATGATTGCTGGTTTCGACTTCGTCTCAACCAGCAATATTCATGCGCAAGCGGCAAGAATGCACTTTCAGCTCTTAACATACAATATACTATGACATAAAAAGCTATTTTGGCAAGTCAGGTCATATAAGTTCTAAAAATGCCTTTGAAGTTTTAAGTACCAAGCTGCAAGTCAACTTACACTTCATCAGTTGTTCCATATGTTAGCGTGTTCAAGTTTTCATGTAATGGAACGGTGGCACAAAAATGAAAAGACGTTTTGCATTTAGCGAACTGACGAATTGGAAAGGCTAGTGTTGTGTGTGAAAAGCACTTTAAAGGAGCAGATATAAAGGGTAATAAGATGAAGAGACTTGTTCTGACTGCAATATCACTAGCTTCCACGCAAGTTATTTTGAAGAAGTTACTGGCATGCATCAGAATGACAGGGATAGTGCACTGACAGATTGCTCATTTAGTGACCAAAACTAGTAATTTTTTGTTAAAGGTTGGCGCAGCCGTGTTGCCAGATTGTGGTATGCCATTCCAAAGGCCACTTTATAGGCCCAGTTAGTGTACCTGTATAATACTTGAGTAAGAGTAGGGCAAACAGCGAAAAATTTTGGATCATTTTTTCATAGCTACCAAGATTTAATGATACCTATATTGAAAAACAAGGTTGGTAAAACTGACGCACGAGTTGTCAGTTTCATCAAATTCAAGGTTAGCAGATTTAGTTTTGCGTCAGTCTGTGTCAAAACTGACGGAAAACCTAACCTGTTAACCACGAATTTGATGAAACTGACAACTCGTGTGTCAGTTTTACCAACCTTGTTTTTCAATATATCATTAAATCTTCGTGGCCATGAAAAAATGATCCAAAATATTTCACTGTTTGCCGTACTCTTTACTAAAGTATTATACAGGTACACTAGGCCCAGTGTCATGGCGTGGAACAATATAGACAGCCTTGGTAATACCAACCTGTTTTTTGTAGATGGCAATTCGTAAACATAACCTCTTCATTGTGTGAGTAAACATAACTTTCTTACGTGATTTTAAGTTTTGTTCTTGTCTCAAAGACATGTTTTATGTTAAAAATGCGGCAGTAGAAAAGGGAAGAAATTCAATTGCTGAAACAATAGAACTCTTTTTTGAGGTTATGTTTCTATTTCATTTTAAATAGATTGGTATGACTGCATGACAGACAGCTGCAAGTGAATTTTAGTTTCTTAAGCCTGTATGACACGACTGTAAATTTTATGCAAGTTTTTTCATAAAAATATTAAGCACCCTTGCATACAGAAAATTGGCTGCTAAATTTTGTGTTCATGTAAATTATTTAGAACTTGTTCTAAATTTCCTGGTAAATATGCGTGTAAACATGCGCAGTATCGTAATCAGACTAAACTTAAGCGCATGATGCAAAATATAAACATAAACATAACCTGCATTTTATTAGCATTGTTTAACCACGTGTTTAATGTTGGCGCTCCTATCTAAGTTACATTTAAGCGTCTCTAAGATAAATGCCTTAACCCAACCTCAGAAAATAGCTAACAAACGACAAATAACATGAAAACAAACGCATACTTCAACCAATGTCCTCTAGAGGGTACTGTTTCCACTTAAAATATTTGCTACTACACATGTGCGCATGCCAAATTTAACATCAAATTTAGCACACGTTGCAAACAGGAAATTGTGTTTTTGAAAAAAAAAATTATCAGTGAATTTATTTGAAAATTTACAAGTAAATTTTGCACAAAATTTAGCGTCGTGTCATACAGGCCTTATACAAGAAAAACTTATTTGTGTAAACGGAATTGTAATTTACTTTTAACTGGAATTGTAACTTCACTGTACCGTTACGGCCAACTCAAAGTGCACGGCAGATTTTTAGCGTGTAATACGATATTCTAATCATAGACGTCGAGTTTTGACGTTTACGTTTGTCATCAACTGTCATAGAACTGAAAACTCGAAAAATTCCCAGACATTTGTCAGAAGCAGAGAAAATACGAGCTATTACAAAACTGGAAAAGAACTGGTCGCTGAGTCGAGTCGCAGCAGATTTGCATGTGAGCAAGAGCTGCATTTTCAAAATTAAAAATCGTTTTGGCAGTAGAGACTTCTACAAGAAAAGTTTTTTTAACCCCAGAGAACAAGGAACGAAGAATACAGTTTGCAACCGACTATTTGAATGAAATCGACGATTTTTACAACAGGACTGTTTTCTCAGATGAAAAGGTATTTCAATTATTTACCAATTGACGATAATAGACCACAAAATTCAAGATTTGAGAAGCAATATTATTCAACCCTTAAGTAGTGGACGATTCTCTGTAAACGTATGGGGATGGATCAATGCTCACGGATCTGGGGCATGCTATAGAATTAATGGTCGACTGAATGCTGAAAATTATTGCAATATTTTGCAAAATGTGATGCTGCCATCTGTAAGAGAGGTCTTTCCTAATCAATTTACTTTTCAACAGGCAAGATATTACTTAATTAATTAATTTTGTTTATGTTAACGTAATTGATAACATTATTTTCACAGGATAACTGTCCTGTGCATGCAGCAGGGATTGTTCATTGATGGTTTGATGAGAATAATATCAATTTATTACCATGGCCTGCAAAAAGTCCGGACTTGAACCCTATCGAAAATGTTTGGGGGTATTTAACTAAAAAAAATTATACCAGGGAGTTTGCACCAAACAACGCCGATGAATTATGGGAAAGAATAATAAATGCTTGGAAGGAACTGGGTCGATACAATATGGAAACATTGGTCAACTCTATGCGAAACAAACTGCAAAGCATAGTAGCAATTGAATACTGATACATATTTATTAAATACATATTATTACATGTATAGTTTGTTTACTTGTGAAACTTTGCTAAAATACAAACATTAAAAAAGTAATACCTATTCTTACAATCACAAGCAACGCCACTGGAGAAACCCTCATTTAATAAGCCGAAAAATCGCAAAAATAACCATAGTAACAAAAAACCGTGCACTTTGAGGAGTCCGTAACTGTACCAGAAATTCTTGTTCGTGTAAATGGCTCTTTAGAACGGTATTCTAAATTATGAATACCTTGCGGTTGATCCTCACAAAAACAAAACCGTTCAAAGAATTGTATATACATACATACACACATAGTCTGTAACCCCTTATACCGTTTACATAGTGTAGGGGTGCCGGGCGCACCGATATGATAATAACGTTGTATGGTGACAAGTTTGTAATGATAATATAATATATAATAAATGCCTTGCTCAGGGCTTATTAAAAATGTATGATTGTTAGCACCAGTCTACTCGGTCAGAACTTGGTTGGGTGAGCGGGCGTAGTGTTCTAGCCAGACTGGCTCCACTACCTCAAGTACCTCCGCCGAATTTAAAAATGCACACACCTCAGCGGCTCGGTGCACCTGGCACCCCGACACTGTGTAAACGGTATAAGGGGTTACAGATTATATATAATAATATATTATATATTATTGTTAATTAAACTTTAATTGCATTTATAAATGGTATGTTGCCCTCTATTCTATTCATTGGCAACTAATTTAAATTAATGCACCAGTTAGCTTTTGAGAACTCTGATATCTGCAATGGTTGGGTTGTATCACTGTATAAATCTTGCTCTAGTATAGCAAATGAAACCGCAAACATTGACGGTAGACAGAGCTGATTGAACACACAAAAATCCAGCGCAATTGAACGCAAATCGTCCAATAATTAATAAATTCACCTCAGGTACACAAAGCAATGTAATTTAACGAATCAAGTTGTTTGGCTAACCTGTATCTATTTGTTTTCTTTTCACGTCATAGGGCACGGCAACTGTTTCTTGGTTGTGTGCTAAATTCATTTCCGTTTTCTGCAAAATGGGGTGAAGTCAAGCTCGTAATTTCCTTCTGGAACACTCCCTGCGGCTGCTACCTGCCTTTGGACCACGAACGAAGTCTTTCTCAGCTGTTGTACCTTGTTTTGCACCTCTCTCGGCTTCCAGCCTTCTCGAATCGGGCTTCAAAAATCACGTTTGCAAGGGACTAACCTCGTATCTGCCTTCTGGAACGCTTTTAGCTACTGCTACCTTTTTGTATACCACAAACAAGGGCCTCTATAGATGCTGCACACTGCTTTCCGCAGCTCCAAATCTTGCCAAAATATTGCTTCGTAGTCAAACACAAATGGGCGAAGCTTCAGATTTAATTTTATCTGGGACTGCACTTTTGAACTTTACGAAATTAAGCACAACTGGGCTCTGCACGCTGGCGAATAAATAAAACTCGACAACTGGTACAAATTATAAACTTTTATGTACGAAATCAAATCAAAACTCGGAGCCAATATTACAAACAAGCTTCTGGCTTGGCTTCCCTAATAAACAATAACAATTGACCATCTGGGTCTCCACAGCAATAAGTTAATAATTGTTTTTAGTAAGTTTTAACAATGTTAACTACCAAAATTGTTTTTGCTTAAATGTCATTCTCATATATATATTATACATACAGAATGTAGAAATGCTTTACGCACCATAGGGATTTCAATGGTAATTTTTTCATATGAAAATATTTGCTTCCCGAATTATTTTAGAGCAAACTTGAGAAAAAAAGTCTTGTGTCTATTTGTGCTAGCGTTTGTCATTTTACATTTCGGAAAACCGAAAATTTAAAGAAATAAAATTGCCATTTGTAGACAAATTAGTGGTGCCTTGAAATTATTGAAGCATCTCAAAGCATCAACAAATTAGTTTGCTGTTTATTTGTTTGCATCTACCAAATGTAGTGGCAACTATTGCACTTATTGCACCTGAACTGCTTCCAGCATACCACCACTTCACAATTTGCACTGATTTTTAAAAAAATGATAATTCTAGTTTATTTCATTATTAGGTTTTCTGACGTAAAATAAGAAAAATGATGGCATAAATGGATGCAGAATTGTTTGCTCTACAAAAAACGTATTTACAAGTTTGCTCTAAAATAATTAGGGAAGCAAATATTGTCATATGAAAAAATTACCATTGAAATCCCTATGGTGCGTAAAGCATTTAAACACCCTGTATATTTCTAGTAGGGCTTCGGAACGCCGAAAACATTACGGCGCCGACATAGTTTCACTTCGACTATAACGCGTCTCGTGCGCATGCGTAACAATTCGAACTCCGCCTTTAGAAGCGAATTTTAAACTTGACCACATCCCCATTGGACGGACGACGCCGCCGCGCTTGCGCACAGCTCACCATTATACATTGAAGAGTTGGTTGTCTGTCTCACTTCCTTCGTGAGTTTCCCACTCATAGCCGCTAGCAATATAGTAAGTATTACATATATGGTCATTCTAGAACACTTTAACCGCACTTTGATTGCATTTTCTCACTTTCAGTTTAATAAGCACTGTTTTACAAGTTATTAGCACTGTATTGTAGATTTTTATAATTCTCAGGTTGCTTTTCAAATGCTCTCTGGATCCCTGTGCTTTCTTACACTGCTTTCTAACTCTTTAGCTGCATTATCGATTGCTGGCATAATTTATTTATTTATTTATTTATTTAATTTGCACTCAGCCAACAGCCAATTATAGGCCTCGCTGTGGAGTTATGAGGACTTCCAACCCCACTAACAACTGTCATGATGTTTTTATGACCGCCGGGACCAACTTTTTTCCGTGATAGCCGTACCACGAGGCGCCGAGAGATGCAGCCGTGGAACACCCATCCAAGTTCTGATCAGATAGAACGTTGCTTAACTCTGCTGATCGAACGTGGACACTTGTTCAAGCTACACCACCCAGGACTCTTAATAATGATATGAATAATAAACGCTGCATAAACTAACGCTTCGAACGACCTCTGTACTAAAACAAATCCATTATCTTGTCATGACGTTACACAATTAAAGTGTCAGTCATTATAAATCAGCTACATTTGCCATACCGACCACAAATATTGAAAATAAGCTGAACGCTACCTTGCCAATACTGTTTTATTCAAATACTAATACAGTTATTGCTAATCACGTCTTATGTAATTATCAATGTTATCAATGTGATATATCCAGTATGATCGAAAACTTTCAACTAGAGGGCTGTTGAATTATTTTGTCAAAAAATGTTGTTGGCAGTCGTGGTAGTAAAAGTCACATTGGAATTTTATATCTGTCAGTTTAAGGTTATGTCATGATTGTCATTTCAACAAATACAAACATTCTTGTTAAATACATAGAAATGTTAGTAACAAAAACAACTACTTACAGCTATTCAGAATGATTTGCTGCATTTTCCATACACAGAACCACCTAGTGCTCGACATTAAACATCCTGTAAAAGTTAAGTTTATCTGTCAAAATTATATAGGTTATAGGTATTATTAAGTAACTTTACTTACAAATCTGAAATAGCAGAGCAAGCTTGGAATAACAACCACAAAATACATCTGCATAACACAAAGATTTTATCTAAAGAATCGATATCAACCAGATGTAAAATCAAAGAAACTGCATATATTTCAATACTACTTGGCTATTCATTCTTAAAGATGTAATCAAGTAGTCACCTGTCAGCATCACACTATTTATTGGGGATGTTAGTCGTGCTCTGCTAGATCTCCAATAAAATAAGCTAAATTCTTGTTGATTTTTAATTTAATTAGTTAATGTTGATAACAGAAGTAGATTTGTCCTCCAAAATGTTCATGATTTATTATTTTTCAATTTGTAGTGTGGCCAAATACCCAAAAAATAGCATAACTACTTTACTTTTTACAAGAATGTCAATAATATTAGGTATCTACTTAAACAGAATTTTTTCTATATTAGAATGGCGAAAACAGAAAAACAATTGAACATCGCCTTCTCGAGAAATTTGGAAAAGTTTACTTTTGTTAAATGGAACACCCGTATATTTTTATATAAAACGGCCCCAAAACAAACAATAACCGAGTTATTACAACTTCTTACTTTTAGACGAGGTGGCTGTGTATTTCTGACATATGTACATAAAATTGTTTTGTTTCAATAATTACTTGCTTTGTTGTCACTCGGCAAGTGTTGTTTATATTTAAATAAAACATATAACTAAATTTGCAATTTACAATGTTTATTTAAACATAAATTTTATTTTATGGATACCCAGCCACCTCGTCTAAAAGTAAATAATTGGAATAACTCGGTCATTTTCAGTTTTAGGCCCGCACCTTATATGAACTTTTATGTTTAGATCACGAATTTCAATCGCTTTATATAAAAATAGACAGGGTGTTCTATTTAACAAAAGTAAACTTTTCCAAATTTCTCGAGAAGGCGATGTTCAATTGTTTTTCTGTTTTCGCCATTCTAATCAACAGAAAAAATGCCACTAGTTTGCTAATTTAACCGATATCGTACGTCCAATAATAAAGAAGTTAGCAATAGTGCACACTTCGTTTAAAACAGGCTGTATACTGGATCTGCAGCCAATCAGAAAGATGAAAAAAATTTACCACACCGTAATTATTCAGTAAGTACCTACTGTTGTCAAATGAATTTTTGATATTTACAATATATTTCTTTAATTTTGAACTTTTAACATTTAGTATTTATAGTCGTGTTCAAATAAATCTGAGACAATGTTTTTTTTATATGTAGGTTCAGTTAAGAATTGAAGAATAACTCCATGGATTTCCTGCTATCAGTAAGAGTTACATTAAACTTTAACAGGTAATGAAATCTGTAACTCTTTCTGATAAGAGGAAATCCATGGACATATTCTTCAATTCTTAATACAACCTGCATGTAAAAAAACACTGTCCCAGATTTATTTGAACACGACTGTACATTCCTATTATTAGCTTTTAAGTCTGTAATGTTTTTTTGTGCTAATTCTGAATATTAAAGAAATTGTTGAGTTGAACTCCCATATCTTCAAGAAATATAAAACAAATAGTTTTTCAGTATCTACTCAGGAAGTGCTGCTTAATCTATACATATATATATGTACAGAGAGATTTTTCTTACTACGAACACGGCAGACGATATGTCGAATTTACAAATGCCGAGAATTTAACTTTGACAGTTCGCGTATTTTGTCAGTAGATAATATCTGCTGTCATTTCTATCTTAAAATCGATAACTACGAAGCAACGGATCAGTGCAAATTGTAAAATGGTATTATCAGGGTCCAACGGTCCGGGAAATTCAAAATTCTTTCACAACATTTGAAAATAGGCGTTCTTTATCGTTATCAACGTTACATGGAGTTATTTCAAATTTTGGAAACTTTGGATGTGTTTCTCCCCAAAAGCACAAAAGCCCTAATGTTCCCAATGAAGACAGGTATTTAAAAGAGGTTTGTATTACCGCTAATGACTATCCAGACTATTTATTTAAATAAATTGCAGAACTAGTAGATTTAGCTGCGATATTCTTCTCGTTGACCATTTCAGAAGTATGGAATTTTGTGAAACTGTGACAGATATGCCTAAAACTTCCTCTGAAAAGTCGTTTTCACTACAACTAACGATTTGAAGAACTGCGTTTAAAAATTAAAAGGGTTGTTCAGAGTACTAGCACTAATACGTTTCTATGATCGCTTAGGATATTGTTTAGCGCAAGAAGGCAGGCTCTTTGAACAAGAGCTAATTTAAACTTCTTGAATTTTGTTGTTTGAAATAAAAATAGTTTTATTTTTGTTTGCATCTTTTTTTTACTGAGTTAGTTTGTTCGGAAGAAATTATTTCTTTCTTCAGAATGCGTTTTACTTTAAGAACTACTTTCTTTTACTGTACTGTTAATCTCGAAAAATCCTGTTTTTCAACTCTGAATTTGTCACCTGAATTAATCACAGAATAACAGTACCTCATACATTCTATCTGTGATATAATAATTAATTTAAAAAAATTACACTAGACGTCTGCGTTGAACAATTACTTAAACAATCAACGCAGACGACCCGTGGATTAATATCAGAGTACCTTATAGACCGACTGTCCATCGGTCTTGGCGTATTTTTAGGCAATCGTAAATTCGCCTTGATTTACTCGTGTTCGCAGTTCATGAATTTTCACTGTACATACTTACATATAAAGGAAAGTCACAACCCTGACTAATCAACGCAGAGCCGTAACCACTGGTACTACGAAGTTGAAATTTGGGTGGAAGATTCAATTTGTTACGTAAGGTCGTGCTAAGAAGGGATTTTTTGAAATTCTACCCCTAAAGGGGTGAAAAGGGGTAAAATGTGTTTTAACGAATTCCTCAATATCTCTTACACCCGATAAGATATCTATTTGGTGTTTGCTTGCAAAGATTACCAATGCAAATACCTAGAAACATATTTTGCGATTCTGTCCTAATCAACCCCTAAAGGTGCAAATCTGGATTAAGGGTGAATTAAAGAACCCTTCGTATCCCCTATGTTTATTGAGTTAGAACATTCTTTTTTTTTGCAGATAAATGTATTTTTAAAATATTTAGAAAGGGGTGTAAGAGAATTTGAAAATGTTAACCCTAAAGGGGTAAAAGGAGGAATAACTGAAGAGGGGAAGGGGGGTTAATATTATAAATTTTTTCGTTGTGAGTTCCATTTCACAATAAAATGGGTTAAAGGGATTTTTTTGAAATTTTACCCCTACGGGGGTGAAAAGGGGTAAAATGGGTTTTCACCGTTTCCTCAATATCTCTTAGACCCGATGGGATAGCGACTCGGTGTTTACTTCCAAAGATTTTCAATGCAAATACCTACGTATTTCAGAATTTTGCGCTCATCAACCTTTAGAGGTGCAAATCTGGATTCGGGGTGAATTAAAGAGCTCTTCGTATCTCCCATGTTTATTGAGTTAGAACATTCCTTTTTGGCATATAGATGTATTTTTAAAATCTGTTTAAAGGCGTTTAAGGTTTTTTTTAAATATTACCCCTAAAGGGATAAAAAAGAGACTAAACTGAAAAATTGTAGGAGGTTAAAATTATTCATTTTTTTCTTATGGATGCATTTTAGACTAAAATGAGGTAGAAAGGGTTTTCAGAGATTTTACTCACAAGGGGATGAAACGAGTATTCCGCTATAATCTATATGTATAAAAGATAAACCACCAACTCAACAACGCGAATCCATAGTAATCCTTGGTAACCAGGAACTTGAAATTTGGCAAGAAGAGTCCTTTACTTATGTAGCGAAAAGCTTGGAAAGGGTTTTTATAAATTTCACCCTTAAAGAGAAGGAAAGAGGTAAAATGTCTTTTCACGAATTTCTCAATATCTGTTAAGGCCCTATAATACCTATATCGATTGGTTTTTACTTAGAAAGGTTACCTATACAAGTTCCTAAAAACGTAATTCAGGTTGTGCACAGATCAACTCCTAAAGGTGCGAGTTTGGATTCAGAGGTGAATTATAGAACCTTTCGTATTTCCTGTGGTTCCTGATGACCATTGTGTATGGGCATATGTGTGTTTTTCAAATCTTTAAAAAGTGGTTTAAAGTTTTTATTCTAAATTTTATTGTGAAAGAAGTAAAAATGGGGTAGAAGTAAACAGAAGTTAAAAAAGAGGTTAAAGGTATTGATTTTTTCCGTGTGTCCAGTTTAGAATAAAATAGAAGGATTTCTGAAATTCCACCTCCAAGTGGTGGAAACTGCTAGAATTTTTGAATACAACATTTATAAGTACATTTATTATTTTTACTCTCATTGTTCTATTAAACCTACAGTTTTATCAATCTACACAAGGAGAACGACAATTACATACACATTTCGAGGGGATACGTGAAGCATAAAAGGGTTATGAAGAACTTTTTTCAGAAGAATATTGTTTCCTTTTTACCTACAATATTGTTTTACAGCGTTTGTTAGTTTAGCGTATTGAGTGAGGGATGAGGGGAGCATTCTAGAATTCGTTTAAGATTTGGAAGAAAAACATTTGTAGTCCGTACGAAGAACGGGCATCTTGCTAGTAGCGTATAAATGAGTTAATTCGCTACTTTAGCAACAGCCTGTATATAGCGGAGCTTTATTAATTTCAGTTGGCCTTGGTGCAAGAAATGAAAGTTGTGCTGCCATCTATTTTCGTTCGAACTCGTTACCGCGACTTTAACCTCACTTTTCATTGTTGTGCTTTGAATGGAACACGTGAAGAAAATTATCAGAGTAAGAGGCATTGTTCTGTGAGAGTAAGAAAATTCTTATTGCAATTAGGAATTCAATTTCACTCACTTACAGTAATTGCAGAAAATGAAAATGGGTAAACTAAAAGCGAAGTCTAAAGTTGCTGTAAAAGCTAAAGGCAGTGCACCCTTAAACGTAAAAGTCAAAAAAGCAAAGCAGAAGAAACCTTTGAAGCTGAAAAAGAAAGTAAGGACGAATGACAAACCCGACTATGGTTCATTAACTGTGGACGATTTCATGAGCAAAAGTTTAGAGAGCTCCGGAGAATCTGACCAAGAGCAAGCGTCCAGTTCCCACAAATCTAAAAACGTTAATATATTAGTCAAGGAGCGGAAATCTAAGAAAGCTAATAAGCAGAAAAGTAAAGTGACTGCAAAAGCTACGGAAGAAGAAAACGGTTTGGATTCACATGATGAAGAAAACGAAGCTAGTGAAACAGGCGATGGCGAAGTTCCACTCTGGGGTACAAATGAGGAAGATCTGGATGAGGAAAACTCTGACAATTATGAGGATGAGATCACTTCCCACAAGGCGTCTCTGGACAAGCTGAGGAAAACTGATCCGGAGTTTTACAAGTTTTTGCAAGACAACGATAAGAAGCTGTTGGAGTTTAATATATCAGACAGTGAGGATGAGAGGGATGACGAAGAAGCTGTTCATAAGCCGACTGAAGATGATTTAGAACTTGCCAGTGATGAGAGCGATTTTGAGGTAAATTCTTGAGAAGAGTTTAGTGTTACTACTAAAGAATAATACTTAAATAACTTGACGATCTCGTTAGGTTTTAGAGAAATTTAGTTTTTAATAAAATTTTTAAAATATTGAGCTGTAAATTGTAAAAGCTGATTTAATCTACCTTTCAGGCTGATGTGGATGATAAAGGAGATAAAGAAGATGCCCGCCAACGTATTATAACATTAAAAATGTTGAAAAAGTGGCAATCAGATTTACATACGGACAAAACCAATAAGACAATCAGTTGTGTTATAAGTGCCTTTCATGCTGCTTTACTAAGAGTTTCTAATGAAGATAATGAAGTGTCAGAGTATAAAGTCGACGGTAGGTGATAAGAAAAAAAAGTATTGCACGTTACAGTTTTCATTTCCAATTTTACAGGTTCCTCCGTGTTTAATGGCGTTATTCAGTTATGTGTGTTGGAGCTAAGTCCAGCAATTAGGAGGTTTTTGGGCCTTACATCTGGAAAAATGCAGCCACCCCATAAATGCAAAAGATTTGTCAAAGTAAAAGCGCTTCTGCAGGGCTACTTTACAGACTTACTAAAGGTACACTCAATGATTTAAATAAAAAAAATTGTATTAACTGGTTTTGTTACAGCTGTTAGGAGGAGTAACCTCTGCCAATATTTTGACCGTTTTGTTGAAGCATTTGCACCACATGGCGCCTCTGTTTGTGTCGTACCCAAACATCTCCAAGCGCATGGTTAAGAGGTTGATCCGTCTGTGGGGCACCGCAGACGAAGTGGTTCGCGTCATCGCCTTTTTCTGCATCTTACGCATAACAAACAGCCAGTTAATAAATCTTCTGGACACAGTGCTAAAGTCCATGTACATGACATACGTGATTAATTCGAAATTCGTCAGTGTGAACACGCTGTCGTCCATTAATTTTATGCGCCGCTCTCTGGTTGAAATGTTTGCACTGGACCCAGCTGTTTCCTATCAGCATGTCTTCCTATACATCCGACAGCTGGCGATACATTTGCGTAATGCTATCATGGCTCATAGGAAGGAAAATATCCAAACTGTCTACAACTGGCAGTTTGTGAACTCGCTGAAGCTTTGGGGGAATTTGCTGTCAGTGACGCACGATAAGCCGCAGCTGCAACCACTCATCTACCCATTCGTGCAAGTGTGCCTCGGGACTTTGAAGCTGGTGCCTACTGCGCAGTATTACCCTCTACGGTTCCATGTGGTGCAGATTTTGATTGGTTTCTCCAAAGACACGGGAGTTTTTATTCCAATCTTGCCTTTTATTTTGGAGGTAAGTGGCGCACAATTTTCGTATGTAATTAGATACTGCACGAAGAAAACTGGTTGAAGTTTAGGATAATTAGTCTTGATGTCACCAAATCATACTAAAATAATACTGATCTGTTGTGAGTATTGATAAATGGCAGTAATCGTTTTGTAAGGCGCTTTTATGTGAAGTTCTTTATTATGTTCGTCATAACAAACACTGAATTTTTTTTACCATATGTACAGATCGCTTGCCACACCAAATATTTTTTAGCAAACTGTCAGTATTTTCAGCTTAAATTTTATCTAAATAATCTCCCCTCTTAAATACGAAAACGTCATTACGACATGAATGTGACATCCAAAATACTCAACCCCCCAAGGGAAATCCGCCGAAAGCGTAAGTTTGAGGTCTGCCAACCTCCGATACGGGTTACACCGTTGCCATATTTCCTTTTCTTCCTTCGGATGGTTCCTCAGCGACACGACTCCAATAACCATACACAATGCAACATCAGAAGACGGCACTTAATCCAATTTTAAAGATAATCAAGGGAAGCGCACGTGTCACCGAGGAGCATGCTCAGAAAGAGAAATTGTTGACTCTCTTAGAACAGGACGCTGACTGTAGCGTGACTTCGAACTGCACGAGAGAGGAGCGCTGGAAGACAGGCTGGCACTCTCTCTCTAACTTATATGGAAATTTCAGTATTACCTCACATTTCATCAGAATGGAACATGTTGACATCTAACCGTGAAAATCACAGACAATGGGCCGCCAAACTGGTAATTAAGTTCAGGCGTCCTTTATACGGCAAGGAACCATATGTGGTTTAAATAAAACGTTGCCCAAGATATGATGAAATAAGCCAGAAGACGCCAGTATTGGAAATGAACGGGGTTGAGTTTTGAAACACAGCTGAACTATCAATTTGGGCCTAAATGAAGTGGTAAAAGTACTAGTACCATGAGATAAAAAAAATGATGCTGAGCAGGCCTTGATATGTGTTATATGTTTGGCAGTACTGAAGTGTATTGTCAGTCTATGTCAAATTCGAGCTTAAAAGGTTAGGTTTTGTTTGTTGTTTGACACAGACTGACGTAAAACTTAACCTGCAAATCTCGAATTTGACATAGACTGACAATACACTTCAGTACTGCCAAACGTATAACACATATCAAGGCCTGCTCGGAATCTTTTTTTTATCTCATGTATTTGGAATACAAAAGCGAAAAAGCGCTAAATTCAAAAATTGTCCTTACAGAGAATATATCTTTAACAAAGTGGCTGTCTTTAAATATCTAGGAGTGTTAATAAACAGCACAAACAATAGAGGTAGCAAAGTAAAGGAGAGAATACAACTAGAAAATGGAGCATATTATAACAATAAAAAGATGCTGAAAGATAAAAAAATGTAAATATCTAAAAGTTTGATGAGACCAGTGGCATCATACGCCTCAGCAACGAGCTTGTTGATTACTTGTTTTCACTTCTTCTAGTCCTTTGCTCTTTCTCTCCATTGTTTATTTCTATTTCATCTATATGTTTTTTTAACTCTTGGAACCAATTTTTCTTTTGGCCCTTTTTTTTCCTCCGTCTGCTTTATACAACACCTTTTTTTACAGCTATTTGTTCTAATATTCGGACAATATGTCCTAACCATGTAGCTCTCTGTACTCAGATATTTTGTGTTATTTTCGGTCTTCTGCACATCTCCAATACTTCTCTGTTCGCACGTCTTCTGCCATTTTCATGTCTTCAAAAATTATCCTCAGGACTTTTCTCTTCCATTGTTCCACTTCTATTTGGTTTTGTTTGGTCATTATCCATGTTACACTTGCATATACTAGTGGTGGTATTATTGTTTTTTAACATGACAGAAAAACACATGGACTAAGAAGCAACTTGGAGTTAAGCTGCGACAGTACTACTGGATAATAGACATAAAATCCTAAAGTTTTTATATCCAAGCTTGTCTCCTTGTCTTATATATTGGACAGATGATTTTGGTTTTCCATTCGTTAGAAATTTTTTCTGTTTTTTGTATTTCCCTGATTAGTTCTGTTACGGCTTTTATCAGTTTACCTTTTACTCTTGGTGTTATGTTATCGAATTTTTTTTGTTTCCCAAAACTTTCCTATTTGGAAATCTTGATTTACTTAATTCCGCTCATGTTACCAACATTTAGTAATGAAATATTATGAAATAAAGTATGGCCAAATCAAATATAAAATTCTTGTCTTCAAATTACATTTTATTTAACAAAATGTTACCTTCGTAATTTTTCTAAAGCAATAGAATGAAAATATAGAAACAAATAGGGAAAATACTTTATTAATAAGATAAAATCTTTTCTTCTTGCTCGTAGTACAGGTTGAGGGTCTGTTATTAACCCCACAAAGTATGGTTTTACGAATAAGCCATCTTTGGTTGCGGCTCGAGCAGGTGGCTAGCTTTACTCGTTGATTAAGACTGTTGTTTTAAATACAGAACAATCTCTACAATTGTTCCTCTCTTATTATTGTGCTGCAGGATGCTGCCATCTACCAATGTATACACAAACTTGAGTTTTCGAATGAAAAAATGTCTACCTCAGCTATACAATTTAAGGAAGGGTTTGTTTCTCTGCTGAGCAGGTGTGTTCTATGCAGGTGTGTGTCAGGGGCACAGACAGATGTGTTTTGCCGGTGCAATAAATAGAATCAACAGGAAGCAAATTATATATTACATAAAAAAAATAATCTGTTACATTATTATTTGTAATAATTGTACATGAAGATATACACTACAATTAAATTTAAAAAAAAGTTTACAGACCGGGAATAAAACTCGAGGCTCCTGAGCTAAAGCCAGGTATCCTAGCCACTAGACTTTTTCTTCCTCAACCAGCTGTATACTACGCAGATGTATGATATTTAAATCAAATTGCACTTATTTAATCGCTGAATTTTTATCACTAAAATTAGTTCACAATAAATTATTATTAAAATATTAACACATTGGAAATCAGATGGCCACTTTATAATGGATTCATTTAATCATTATAAATGCTACAAGATACTATAAAATAAATTATTTTTAAAATTGTTATATTTTGTCATATTTATACATTACATATCTACAGTCAACAGTTTTGTGTTGAACACGAAAATTAAACTATTTAGGTGATCATTATAAAACATTTTCCTCGAGGTGCGAGTCCAGCAAGGGCCGTATCAAAATTAGAAACAAATAGTAATTTTTATTAAATTTAATATTATAAAATATTTTATCTATTAAAAAAAAATCGATTTTGCAACTAAACAATCAAAAGTAACGAAGATTAACATGTACAGCAGCTGAACAAGTCAGGTTAGAATTTTTTTTCCATTTTTAATAATCCTAATTTTTTCAGTAACTGTACCTTGCATAAAGAAAGTTTATTAAGAGCAGGCCGTAGTGGTGGGGACTCGATTGTAATTTTAATTTCTACACGAATTACAGAATAACAGCACAAGAGGGCGGTAGTATAGGAAATACCAGCGTACATAAATCAAATAAGTAGAGGCACTCACTGTCGGTTTCTTTGATGTCAAAATACCGATTTTGATGACCTTGAACGGCTCCTGGGGGGGTACTTTCCGATAATACAGAGGGCGCCACTGCTTGATCACATATGATTGGTAGCAGAGCCAGTAACTGGCTCTGATTGGTGGTAGAGTCCCTGTATATAAAAGAGTTGGGACATGTAGGGTTACTTGTTTTGGATCCACAAACCATGGAGTATCTGATTTTTGCCGATTTTAAACTTTATGCATATTTCTTTCAACTAAAATAAATGAAATATATCTGTGCTACATCACATAGTCCTTGATTTGTGGATCCAATGGCTCAACTCTTAGTACATATAGGAACTCTAATTGGTGGAACTTTATGCTGCCATCTGATAGTCAAGCTTAGAAATACCCCCTGAGTTACTGTCCCAGGCACTCTAGACAGGTTTCAACATTTGGCATGAGTGCCTCTACTTGTTTGATGTATGTACGCTGGAAATACCTCTAATAAATGAATTTGGGTAGCCGATGTATTGTTCACGCTTCTATAAAAGAGAGGACGCTAGAGTTTTAGACAGAGGCTACTTACTACCTGCGTGCATTTCCAAGAACTGATGTATCCACAGAACAATACCTATTGTATCTATTTATAGACCGCCTTTCGCTTTTGGATCAATCACTCAAGAACATAAACATTTGAAACTCCCTCTGTCGCCTGAACGGCTGTTATTCTTATCGCTCTGCAGCCGCCCTCGCGTGTTTGCTGGTTTCGTGTTTCGTGCTGCGCTCTAATCTTTTGCTATTCTCGGACTTTGGCCGTTGGCCTGTACGATATTTAAAATTCTTTGTAGTGCACGTTGCCTTTGCTATCGAATTTGACAAAGAGTAAGCTTCGGCGACGTCCAATTTCAGTTTTTGAGATGACACGGGTTAGGTATGTGCATACGTACTTTGAAGGATTTTTTAAAAAGTTGCTCCGAGCCGATTTCGAACTTGCTATCTACCTAACGCTCGTCGGATCATTTCTTTGTCTGTCGCTCGCGCACGCAAATCTCGTGTTCAAGTTTACTGCCTCTAACCCGCGCCTAGTGCTTGCGTCGGCTGCTCCTTGCTACTCGACCAAAACCGTTCGATCTCTCTGTCTCTCTCTCTTCAATTGAACTGTACGGTCGAATATCTGATGTGCTTCTGTTTTTCGGATCCGTTGTTTGTTCTCTACTTACTTTTTTTCTTTTTAACTTGAAACCCTTTCTATATTCTTCTTAATACAGTACTTCTTACGTGCAAGTCCATCGTTTTTTATATCTTTATCTTAATTCTTTGCTTAAATACTTTTAATATCAATCTTTCACTTGTTCATGTCTTGTCTTACGTTTTCTTGTAAAAAAACTCATTCTTAGATTTTCCTTTAAAAAAACTCGCTTTTCATATTAACCTTTTATTTTTTCAATCTTTTCTTACGTTTTAGTTAAAAAAAAAACGCTTTTCTCATATGGATCTTCCGTTGTTTAAATCTTTTCTTATGTTTTTTTTGTAAAAAAACTCATTCTTAGGTTTTCCTTTAAAAAAACTCGCTTTTCATGTTAACCTTTTGTTTTTTAAACCTATTCGTACGTTTTAGTTTAAAAAAAGGTTTTTTTCATATGGATCTTTCGTTGTTTAAATCTTTTCTTACGTTTTAGTTTAACAAGCGCTATTTTCCTATGGATCTTTCGTTGTTTAAATCTTTTCTTACGTTTTAGTTTAAAAAGCGCTATTTTCATATGGATCTTTCGTTGTTTAAATCTTTTCTTACGTTTTAGTTTAAAAAACGCTTTTTTTCATATGGATCTGCCGTTGTTTAAATCTTTTCTTACGTTTTAGTTTAAAAAAACGCTTTTTCATATGGATCTTTCGTTGTTTAAATCTTTTCTTACGTTTTAGTTTAAAAAAACGCTTTTTTTCATATGGATCTTCCGTTGTTTAAATCTTTTCTTACGTTTTAGTTAAAAAAAACGCTTTTTCATATGGATCTTTCGTTTAAACCTTTTCTTACGTTTTAGTTTAAAAAAACGCTTTTTTCATATGGATCTTTTGTTGTTTTAATCTTTTCTTACGTTTTAGTTTAAAAAGCGCTATTTTCATATGGATCTTTCGTTGTTTAAATCTTTTCTTACGTTTTAGTTTAAAAAAGCGTTTTTTCATATGGATCTTTCGTTGTTTAAATCTTTTCTTACGTTTTAGTTTAAAAAAACGCTTTTTTCATATGGATCTTTTGTTGTTTTAATCTTTTCTTACGTTTTAGTTTAAAAAGCGCTATTTTCATATGGATCTTTCGTTGTTTAAATCTTTTCTTACGTTTTAGTTTAAAAAAGCGTTTTTTCATATGGATCTTTCGTTGTTTAAATCTTTTCTTACGTTTTAGTTTAAAAGAAACGCTTTTTTTATATGGATCTTTCGTTGTTTAAATCTTTTCTTACGTTTTAGTTTAAAAGAAACGCTTTTTTTATATGGATCTTTCGTTGTTTAAATATTTTTTTACGTTTTGATTAAAAAAAAGCTTGTTTCATATGGATCTTCCGTTGTTTAGATCTTTTCTTATGTTTTAGTTTAAAAAAACGCTTTTTTTCATATGGATCTTCCGTTGTTTAAATCTTTTCTTACGTTTTAGTTTAAAAAAACCCTTTTTCATATGGATCTTCCGTTGTTTAAATCTTTTCTTACGTTTTAGTTAAAAAAAACGCTTTTTCATATGGATCTTTCGTTTTTTAAATCTTCTCTTACCTTTTTGTTTTAAATAAACTTTTTTCACGTGGATCTTACGTTTTTATAGTTTTTCTTACGTTTTAGTTTTACTTAACTTTCGTAATCTAGAAAGTATTATTTTCAGAAACTACCATAAATAGAATGAGTATTTTTTCTTTGTATTCATAGCTTATGTTAAAATTTGTAGCATTTTTATGTTTTTAATTAATGGTGAGGCACTAACACCCCATGAAGGAGCTTGGCCTGCAAGGCGGAAGGTCAGAGCTTCCGTATCCTCGCTCTCACACCCTGTACTTATTATTAATTACTATGTTTGTTCAATAGAGAGGACGAAACCGACGATGTATTGGAAATTAAGTAGTTTAATAATAGATACTCTCTGTTTTTGTTATTTTCTCTGCGTTATAATGCGACCCTAAAGTCTGTTGTTATTTTCCATTAATGGTATGTTATAGATATTAACGATACAAGTTTGATTATGAGCATCTTCACGATACGAGTTTGATTGCCAAAACGAGGCTGTGAGCCGAGTTTTATGGCAGCCAAACGAGTTTCGTTAAGATGCTCATAAGCAAACGTGTATTTTTCAATATTTTATCTTCATCAATAAATTCAGGCATTTGCCACTACATTGCAAAGTTTAAATTTCCCGCCATCGCGCTCTGCATGTCCATGCGAAACTTCTAACTTGATAATGAGTTTTATGTATGTATGTATGTATGTATGTATGTATGGAGCACTGTGTCCCAATTCCTTCATCATAAGCCAAACGCATTTCAGTTTTACCGCTGTTTCAATTCAAATTTTGCGATAAACGCGCAAAATTTTGCCGCTAAAACTGCATTCCATTTACATAACCAAAATCGCAATTCACAAATCACCAGGCATGTCATGTGACGTCACAGAACAGTTGACGGCGCCATCTATCAAACAGTTGCCCAAGTTTAGGGCAGCTATTATGGCGAACGCATATTTCATTGTAATAATTCTCGCAATAAAATCTGTTGTTTAGGTTTATTTGTCTAGCAATGTGGTTTATATTCCACAATTAGTTTTATAATAACATTATCTAGGGAATAAGCTCTTAACATGTCAAGTTTGGACCAAAAAGAAATTCAAATATTTATATTTTATTTATTTGAAAGGTAAAAGAGGCTATAGATTATGAATGAATGAATGAATATTTCTGTTATTTGACTTTACATGCAGGTGAAATTTGTTCACAGCCTTCAGCGTGTTGTTTTCCAACAATATATATGAAAATAATTGGTTAATTTTAACTGTGAACGACGTCTAACAGATTTTAAAATAACGTGCTGTTTCTATGGTGCTGCCATCTTATAGGAAAAAGTGCAGCGGTCTCCGTCTTAAGCTTATTTGTTTGTATTTTTATGTTCTTTAATTCAAATTTTTAATAATTATTATTTCACGAAATAATATTTTTGCATCTTTTGGTCACCCTGTATAACATACTCTAAATATAATATGGGCAAAAATTGTTTTACTTAGTTAAGAACCAAATTTTTTGGAAAATAAATAATACAACTGTTATAACAGTAAGAGAAACGTCTACTTCAATGATAGATTTTTAGTAGTAATGACTTAAGACGGTTGTGGAAAAATATTCTTTTGCAACCTAAAAATAAATATTCCTAAACAATTTATTGTTTTCTTCGTAATTCGTATTTCGTTCTAAATGTTTCTGTTCAGCTATTAATTATTACTTATAGCAAAAGAGCTAGAAATCGCTGCTCTAATAATAACCATCTACTGTCACTCGTTTTCGTGATTTACCGTATTGTACATTTCGCATTTGCAAATTTTAAAATTTCTACCATTCGTGCCCATTGCATGTTATTCAAAGCTAGCCATGTTCACAACCTGACATCTGTCTTGCAATGCCTGAACTATATATGCGCTATTTGTGTGGAAATTGTATCAGGTGTCTACAAAACCAGCATGAATCTCCAACAATTGCCATTGTAATATTCACCCTAAAAACACTTATTCTCCAAAAGTAAACGTCAGATAGCTCAATGAGGTCTTAAATTTTAAGATCAAAAATCGTATTTCCTCTCTTCTCGTTTACAGAATACAGAATAGTAAACATAAAAAGAAGTAAATGAAAATTGACTGCAATAGCTTATAACAAGGGACAAATACTGATATCTCGCAAAAACATTTCTTGCAACCGTCTTTTAACACAGTACTTTTAATACCAAAAGCTGTCATTGGAATTGACGTTTCCCTTACGGATACGAGTACAAGAACGTATATGTCGCTAGGCAACACTTTTAATTCCTAGGTTTATAAGTACTTTTACGTCTAAGGAACGTTCTACTTGGTCGCCTATAGACGCAGACACGCATATGGCTGTAGACACAACATTCACAACACAACACAGGTGCGATGCTCCTTCGCTACAGGCTGCCGCACATAAGTACAATGACCTCTCGCTCCAGCTGTAGATCTTCCACATGGGTGGGCAGCAGACGGGTGGGGCATCCTGCAGTCTTTTATTCGTAATTAAATATTTAATGTGAAATCAACATGAAACGTGAATCACGCCTTGCAAATTTTCACTCACGTTTACAGCCAGACTTTTTTCACGTCACGTGCCTATTCCTAACAGATAGTGACTAAATATTCAGCAAAACAATTTGGAAACAAAGGAATACCAGTGAAAGAGTGAAATGTTGTCATGTCAATATGTGACCGACTACCATGGTGTAAAACAAAAGTGGATTTTGTTTTTAATATAATACGTATTGGTTAAAAATATATGTTCACGTGTATTGACAAGTTAAAGCGAATTAGTGTATTAATAATTTTCTTCCAAATTAATAGAAACTTTCAATTAATATTTTAAAATTATTAGTCAGTATTATGCAATTGCATGTTCGTAGTAACATTTAGAACCTGTTTTTTTTTTGTATTTACTAGGATTATTGTAAATTATTAGCATACTTATTGAATTTAGTTGTATTCTGCATATACATTTTTTTAGGTGCTAAATTCGTACGATTTCAATAAAAAACACAAGAAAGCATCAATAAAACCTCTAAACCTGACATGCTTGCTGCGTCTGTCCGCATCACAAATGTCCGAACATGGATTTAAGGACAGCCTCATTGATAACGTGTACTCGCTTCTGCTGGAATATTTGGCATCACAGTCGCATTCGGTTGCTTTTCCAGATTTATCTCTATTTTGCATCATTCAAGTAAGTAGTTAAAAATGAAAACTGTTTTAAAATAAATATTGCCACTTTACAGATAAAACAATTTATCAACAAATGCTCAATAGCCAACTACAATAAAAAAATGAAGCAGGTCCTGGACAAAATCAAGCAGAACAACGATTTCATAGAAAAGGAACGTAAAAACCTCGCGTTTAAGTTAACTGAGCACAGCAAGATTGATGCTTGGGAAACGGGAGTGAGGAACAAAGGAACGCCTCTTGCCACCTTCTATGAAAGCTGGAATAAGTTACGGACGATCAAGAAGAACAAAGAGGCCACTAATACGGATAAACTTGGTGATTACAATCTTCCCTCAGTAAAGAGGATAAAGAAAGACGTTGGGGACAAGGGCCAAAAGGAGCCTGCCAATCCATTCCCAAGTGACAGTGAGTCAGATGCTGAGATTCGTTTTGGGGATGAGAGTGCAGAGAGCGACGATAAAAAGAAGAGTAAAAAGAGGAGGAAAAAGAAGACCAAAAAGAGCGCTAGTACTGTGGATGAAATCGGAGATATTGATGATGGAGGTCAGCAAGATGTTGTTGAAGATTTCAATCTTGCCGATTGGTGATCTGCTGTGTTGATTAGAACCTGTATATAATTTTTATTATAACTACTGTATTTGTTTAATAAATGTATTTTTGTTTATGGACTGATTTAACAGCAAGAAATCTATCTAGAAAAATGTTTGTTCCATGGCAGCAATTCTCACACCTTTGAATTTTTGCACCACTCGCTAGAAATCTGTAAACTTGGTGGTACTACAAAAATATGACTAATACAGTTTTCAAAATGTCATAATAAAATGAGTATTTTAAATCACAAAGAGTGAATATAGTATTAAGGTACTATTTTAAGTATAAAATTACAGCATCTTTTAAAATTTAAAAAATTGTTCAATAATTGTAATTACTCTTAAAAATAATTTCAGTAAAATTTAATGATTTTTTAGCAATATTTATAGTATATATTCACCAAATTTTCAAGAAGAGGGTAGCAAATGTTACTAACCACTCACTGTGGTTTTATAAGCCATCTTCGATTGCGACCCGTGCAGGTGACTAGCCGAACCTGTTGATGGAGGAGGAATGCCCAGACATAGGAGTCACTACCACCAAAGGTGTTTGTATGGTTCCAGAGAGCGTAAGATGTCCAGTTGTGATGTTCGAACTCACTGTCTGTCGATTGGATATGCAAGCACTAACAGCTGGCCACTCACTCTGTGGGGGGACATGTTTTGGACAGGCAATCATTTTATTTTATTATAAATTTACACCCATTTACAGCAAATCTTTGAGCAAAATTTCAGTACATTCTTTTTAAGTTGATAGTAAAATGTTATTAATTTTGCTTTGAATTGCACCTTTTTGACAAAGTCCCTAATAAATTATCAGCTAGCGTTATAATCAGCTAGTGTTATAATCGGAATTTTGAATTCTTAGTTGCTTATTTTAAATTTGACCAACATTCGCTACATTTAGATTGAAACTAGATTGCCTCAGGTAACGCTCAAATGCCCAGGGGTCCGTTTTACTCAAATGTATAAAATGCAGGAATAACACAATGTTGGAATAAATTGTATAATGTGTTTAGATATATACAAAATAAGTCGTAATTTAATAAAGTGTTATACCCGGTGTCTGTTCTCAAACTCAAACATAGGAATCTAACATTGCATTGAACGTTTTTGCTGATTCCTGCTCGCCAATTCAACTTACAGGAAAGGTAATGGCATCAATAGAAAGATAAAATTATTGCACATCAAATGATACTAGTAATAATAATATTTACTGGTATAGTATAGAAATATTGGAAAAATATCTAAAAATCGAATGCACAATGTTGATTGCCTATGTTCGACTTTGAGAGTGGACACCCAGTATACATAAATAGAATAAAATAAATTTTCTTCGGCGCCGGCATTTCGATATTTCGGGGACGTTCGGCAACCCACATTGCATGCTGGCTTAGCCCGGTTGCTGTCCTTGAATTCTCTCAAAGAACGTTCGAAGACGATAGGTGTAGGCACAGCATAGGGAGACCAGCAAAACCACTCTCGATAAAATCCAAAGTAAAGATGTGGTAACGCATGAGCTGCTGCGCACTTAAGCCGCAATGTTTTCAGCCGCTCGAGCATCAGTTTTGCGTTAATCTACAGCGTGACAAGTCAGTCGATTCAGAGCCGTAGTAGTATTATTTACTTTTGCAACCTCCGGACCGTGCAGTTGTATTTATTATTAAAAATGCTTATGCAAAAGAATACGATGAATTGGATGACACTTCCCTATTTTGTTATATAAAAGCATATAACCATTCAGAAAATATTTTAGGTAGTTTATATATGCCAAATCAAAATTTTGTAGATTTGGACGTATTATTTCAACAAAACTTCGAAACATTTGCTCCAAAACCCAACATTGTTCGAGAATTTGTAAATTTGTTTAACAATATACCATTTACACATCCTTGCAAACATTTTCAACGAGAATATGTTATTAAGTTGTACGCCAGAATTAGAATATTGTTACGTTTTACGTTTCGGGCTATTTAAAAATTATACGCCACTTCTTGTACATGCATTTATTTACAACGATTTATCTTAACTATTTACAAAGCAACTATTAAACGCGGACACAAATTATTTATAAACTACCGGAACTATTTCTAACAACGATACACTTATTTATTTATATTGCACGACTTAACATTAATGATTTATATGGTTATATTTATTTTATGCGCGTTATTTATGTGGCAGCTTTATGCCTTCGAGCTGGATCAGAACTGCCCGCTATTCCTGCGGGCGCGTATTTATATTGCCGGATAATTCCTTCTGGAAAACGTTTCGACCATTCCGGCAACGCTGGTGTGTCACGCGTATTAATCACCGAGGCCGCTGACTCATCCGTCGCACCTGGCTCCAAGGTCGTTTCTCGAATATTCAGGCCACTGACTCACGCGTCGGCAACGGCCTGATCCCAAGGTTGTTACACTGTCCCCACCTTAGATCGTTCTGTCTCAAAACGAGTTGCGTCGGGTGCCTGTCCTCTCGCTCTTGTAGGGGTTCAATGGCGGTACCTATTTGTACGCGGCGCCCCTCTTGCACATGGACTGGCCGAAGGAGCAGCAGTCCACCGTGCGCTCAACGCCTCGCAACAGCTGCAGCAGACCTCGATCTGGATGCCGGTTGTCTCTTGTACTGCCGATCGGTAGGCCATCAGGAACAGTCGAATGCACTGGTCCCAGTCACGCTGATGCTTGGAAACTACTTTGGACAGATGCTTCCCCATGGTTCGGTTCATCCTTTCCACCATGCCGTCCAATTGAAGATGGAAGGCAGTGGTCCGGGTCTTGTGTATCCCCAGTGGCTTGCAGACGTTCTGGAACAGTCCAGACTCGAAATTCCGGCCCTGGTCGGAATGTAACTTCAGGGGGACTCCAAAACGGCTGAAGCACTTCTTCACGAGAACATCAGTGACAGTACCGGCCTCTTGCTTTGGAAGGGCGTACGCTTCGGGCCACTTGGTGAAGTAGCCCATGCACACCAGGATGTATTTATTTTTCGATTCGGTTTCGGGGCATAGTCCGGCGATGTCAATAGCTATCCCCTCGAACGGACCACCGACGTTGTACTGCCACATCGGAGCTCTACGTCTTCCAACCGGTCCATTTCCTGTAGCGCAGGCTTCGCACCTCCGGCACCACTCTCGGACGTCATCTTTGTAGCTCGCCCAGTAGAACCTTTCTTAGACCTTCTGCAACGTCTTCTTCAATCCAAAGTGTCCCCCTGAGGAGCCATCACGCAGGTGGCGCAGAACCTCGGCCACTCTACTCTTTGGAACCGTCGATTGTGATCTCGTTGCCCTACCGTCCTCATCTTCCAAGATTCTGGTCAGGACGTTGTTGTCCAGCTGCAAGGAGTCCCATTGCGCCCAATAGTTCTTTACCGTTGGGTTGGTGGCGGAGACCTCCTGCCAGGTAGGTCGACGGCCATCTCGCTTCCAGGCTATAACTGTGTCTAAGTCGGGGTCGTTCTCCTGGCTGTTCTGCAACTCGTCTAGCTCCCACGAGTCGTCGACTACAATGGTACGATTGATGGGTACCGCACGACTCTTCAGCTTCGAACAGTGGCCGCAGCCCGCAGGGCAGGGACTCCTGGATAACGCATCGGCGTTGCGGTGGGCTGTGCCAGGTCGATGATTTATTTCAAAGTCGTACTCTTGTAGGCGCTCGATCCACCTAGCCACCTGTCCTTCAGGGTTCTTGAACTGCAGTAGCCATCTTAGAGCAGCATGGTCGGTCCTCAGCAAGATTCTTCTGCCAAACTCGAATGATTTATGTTTTACTACATTGGTACGGCCGCTGGGATGATCTCCGCACTCGAAGATGTCTTGGTACCGGGCCACCAGATCTTCGATCTTTCTCCGTTCTTGTTGACTCATGCCCCTTCCCAGAATTGCGTTTCTCTTGACGGTTGCCGGTTCCCTGTTGACGTTCATCATCCTTACTGGGACCTTAAGCGCAGTCTTTACCAACGTCTTCCCAACCAGGATACCATGAGTGACCTCCTTGTCATAATCGGGTTCAATCTTGCGCACTACGTTGCCCCGGAGATCGCCATCCAGGTATGCATCCACGACCCTCTCGGTTCGTCCCGGCAGAGTAACATCTTCCGCCAATACCACTCGTACTGCGATCTCTTCTCTTGGGTGTAGGGTAAGCTCCTCCCCATCCACGGGCAACACGCCGCGTCCCAGGTCTAAAATGAACGCACACTCATTCCTAACATCCATTCCCAGGACGAACTCGTCCGCAACGTCAGCGATCAAGGCCTGATGCTTGAGGGTTTGATTCCCAATCTTCGATGTCAAATCAATTTCCCCATGTGTGTTCACTGCGCTTCCCGTGGCAGTGCGAAGGCGTGTCTTGTTGTGCAGCAGTTGACCCGCGTCCCGTATTACGTCAGACCTGGTGATGGACTTCGTCGCTCCAGTATCCAACAGCAGAGACCGAACTCTTCCATCCTCTTCTTCAGGTTCCCCGCATAGTCCTCGCCGGCCGTTTCTTCGCTAGGCCTTCAGCTCTCCCTTAAGTACTTCTTTAAGATCCGCTTGCGCGGCTTTCAGCTCTTCCTTAAGTATTTTCTGTGCTTTTTCTGCCTGCTTTTGGCCGGCTTTCAATTCTTCCTTAAGACCTCTTGTGCTTTTTCTGCCCTTTCTTGCGCTTTTTCTGCCTTATCCTGGCCAACTTGGATCAGCTGGAAAAGTTGGTTTAATTGAGCCTCCATTTTGCCTCTCTGGGATCTTGTCACAGGCATCCACAATACACACACTTAAATTTATTTATCGGTACTTGTTAATCAATTTATTTAATGTATGTCAAATAATTTTTTATAGCCCCTGGTACAAAACCCGACACCTGACACCACTGTTACGTTTTACGTTTAAAAATTATACACCGATTCTTGTACATGCATTTATTTACAACGATTTATCTTAACTATTTACAAAGCAACTATTAAACGCGGACACAAATTATTTATAAACTACCGGAACTATTAATGATTTATATGGTTATATTTATTTTATGCGCGTTATTTATCTGGAGCTTTACGCCTTCGAGCTGGATCAGAACTGCCCGCTATTCCTACGGGCGCGTATTTATCTTGCCGGATAATTCCTTCTGGAAAACGTCTCGACCATTCCGGCAACGCTAGCGTGTCACGCGTATTAATCACCGAGGCCGCTGACTCATCCGTCGCACCTGGCTCCAAGGTCGTTTCTCCAATATTCGGGCCACTGACTCACGCGTCTGCAACGGCCTGATCCCAAGGTCGTTACAATATTTTATACATTAAAAAACTTTTATGTAAATTTTAAATTACCCAGGTCAAATAAAGAATTAATAATATGAAAACATAATTAATTAATATTAAGTTATTTGGAATTATTTTGATTTATTTAAAATGTAATCTTAGTATTAAATATAAAATGTTGAAAAACTTCCATTGTTTTTTTGTCCCAGATTTACATCCAGTAATTTTGGACTATAACTATTACAAGATCTTTAGTAAATATGTTACATTTTTTAAAGCTTTAAAATAGGTATATATTTTTTAATGGAACATACTGTTACTAGAAAAATTATATTGTGGAAGCCGTTAAATCTAAACGAACGTAATTTAACAAAATCAGACTCGACCTTTGCAAATCATGTGTCAGCACAGGCCACAATTTTCCAAATCTAAACGATTTAAAGATATTACATGTACAAGAAAAAGATTTTAAACTAAATTTATTAGAATCCATAGAAATTATCAAATCTAATAAAAGTTCTGACAATATTCTAAATGACCAGTGCATCCTGTATAGTTAATTGTTATAATCCGTTTAAGGTTAAAAAATCTACTTAATTAAATAACCTTATTATTACTAAGAGTACGCCAGAGTATGCCAACATAAATTCGTTTATACTAATCGTCACATCATTTGGGAAATTAAATTAATTTTGTACAAGTTTCGTTACATCAATGCGAGTTTGTTAATTCGGCATGTTCCTAATACGGCTCTGTCTGTTTTTGCTGGTAGACGAATCCTGCTGGGTCGACCAGTCTCCTTATGGTGTGATAGGGGTAAGAACGAAGGTCACAAAAATTTCCCTTCTGAACCACAAAGCACCGACATTTAAGTAATTTTGCTGGTCTCCTTATGCTGTGGTGTAGGTGCTCTGTAGCTCCGATGTCCTGGAGCTGACAGCTCTGAAGCAGAGTATACAGGGCGATTCACGAATAGTGTCTGATTTAGCGCCTTTATTCTTGCAACAAAAATTACTCTCTCCTAGAATACTTCGCTGTTTTTCAATTTGAATACAAGTGTATTACCATGATTTCAGAAAAATTAAACAAAAGTGTCAATCAAATTGTATTTCAGAAAAAACGGTGCTAAATCCGACACTATTTGTGAATCAGCCTGTATTTAGGCCATCTCTAAGATGGCGCTTGTTTGCTATTATTTTACGGGCGGTCAAATTCAATTGAACGGAGTTTCTAGCAAGATCAGAAACCGACCAGTGACAGAGGAGAATATTAGGAAAGTGGGGGCCAGGCGCCAGAGGCGACCTGGTGATCAGAATGGGGTTCAGGACTCAAGTGTCTTAAAGTGAAAGGTAAGGTGGTAAAGGTTCAGGGTTATTTCAATTCCCCCAACTGGGGGCGGGCTGCTATAGGGACCTTCCGTCCCTCTTCAGCCAAGAACGGGAATTATAGGATGGGTGAGAGAAAGGAGGGGTGGAGAATGGAAGAGAGGCCAGGAAAGGTGGAGAAGTACTGCCCCGGCATTCGCCTCAGAGAAGGTACTCTGTTGACTCAGGAAAACCACCTAAAAACCTGAATCAAGGCAGGCGGCCGCAGGAATCGATCTCTCTTAAAGTGACTACCGAGTCTCCTTTTATACTCTTCTGCCGCCTCGTTATCGGCCCATTTCTAGAGGGGTTGGAGACGGAACTGCGTGGCGTACCAGTTTACGTTACGTCTGCGCATAGTGGCTAAGATCACCTTATCGAGAATCCGAACGCTATGGAGATGTGGATAAAGATTTAAGTAATCTAGTTTTGAAATACTTTTACTCCGCCCGCGTACAAGTAACTAACATGTGAGCAAACGAAAATGAATCATCTTGACTTTGAAAATTGAAACATATGTCGATTATTAATTCACATTATGTTGATCGAGAATGAAATACACATAAATAACCTAAACCATTGCATAAGTGTCACCGACTGCCATGTCAAAATTTTATTTGAAAATTAACAATAAAAACATCAATGATTTCAACTATAAAAACTGTTTGTTCTTGATTAAACATGTGTACTTTAAAATTTGATAATTTAAACAACTTGACAGTTCTACACTTATAATAACTGACATATTTAAATTAAAAATATCAGAAGTAATAGAGTACATGACTTAATTTTTTCAAAGCCAAGCTTGATTTCGTTTTTGTGTTACTTTTATGGCTAGTCTAAAAGTAACGCATTTACCTTGTTTGTCAAGTAGCATAAGTTGTCACTTTTATGAGTTATGACGTTTGAAAATAAAATAGGTATATTACAGGAGAATAAAAAATCTGAAAAACCAAAATCAAACGGTTATGAAACAAAGGATAAAACTGGCAGAATCTTGAGTGCAGAAAATGAGATATTAGAGAGATGGAAGGAACACTTTGAAGAGCTTCTAAATCCATCAAGAGCTCAAGGCAAGAACAATGACGGCCATTTAAATATGACTATAGGACGCATTTATACAGTGTGTCCCCGGATTGAGTTCACTATAGGTATAATTGACAAAAAATTTTACAATTTTATTTTAATGTTTTGGGATTCCGCCCTGCTTGGTGTGAAACGAATTTTAAGAATATTTTCAGTTTTTGAAAAACAAGTAGGCCTTGACAGGGAAGCGAAAACTATTTTATTTTCAGGTAAACTACCCTTTTTGTTCATGATACGGCAAAATTTTATTAGAAAAAGTTGTTTAGAATGATAAATTATGGCCCTATACAAAATTTCAGAAAGATCTGTTGACTTACAAAAATCCGTTATTTTTTAGATAATTGTATTTTATTTTCAGGTAAACTACCCTTTTTGTTTATTATACGGAAAAATTGTATTAAGAAAAGTTGTTCATAATGAGAAGTTGTGGCCTTATACAAAATTTCAGAAAGATCTGTCGACTTAGATGAAACCGTCATTTTTAATAAATTCAATTTGTTTAATCTAAAAAATAACTATTTAATCTAAGTCTACAGATCGTTTTGAAATTTGGTACAGGGCCATAATTTTTCATTCTGAACAACTTTTATTAATAAAATTTTGCCGTATCATGAACAAAAAGGATAGTTTACCGGAAAATTAAATACAATTATCTAAAATATAACGGTTTTTTCTAAGTCGACAGATATTTCTGAAATTTTGTATAGGGCCATAAACTATCATTCTAAACAACTTTTCTTAACAAAATTTTGCCGTATCATGAACAAAAAAGATAGTTTACCTAAATAGAAAATAGTTTTTTCACATTTTTCATGGCCGTCTTAATTTCTAAAAATTAAAAGTCTGCTTAAAATTGTTTTCAGACCAAGCAGGGCGGGATCCCAAAACATTAAAATAAAATTGTAAATTTTTTTGTCGATTATACCTATAGTGAACTCAATCCGGGGACACACTGTACATTCCGTAGGTGTATGTATTTGCCAGCTAGCGCAATTTCATTGGACAGAAGTGCGAAATGTATGTACTGAATGTAAACCGGTGCCAAATTCACATACAGAATGTAACTGCTACGCCGGCTCGAAATTGCAGCAAAAAACACGAATATAACACCAATGTTTTTCCGAGTTTACGTGTCCTGCGCTCCATGCCAAGGAAAATATGCAAATAATATGTTTATTAGTTTTATTACATAAAATATAGGGGCGAAGCTGGTCAGAAAAGGGAGGGAAAAGAAGCCAAAAAACTAAAGTAAAAGAAGAAGGACGGACCGACGGAGGCAACCTCAAAGAAAAGGAATAATGAATTTGGGCATTTAACACTAGCAACAGCAAATGTACAAGGTTTAAATAGGGAAGGAGCGGTTAAGCAATTGATTACAGTAGCTAAAGAATATAACTTAGACATCCTGGCAATACAAGAGAGCAATATCAAAGGACAAAACGTAATGTTACTGGATAATTACATATGGATTAATGGAGGAGGAGTTCAAAACAGGTTTGGAACAGGATTTTTCATAAAAGAGCGATTGAAACATGTAACTATAGACTATAAGATTGTCACAGAAAGACTAAGCTACCTTAGGATACAAGGGATATTTATTAAGTTTAGCCTACTAAATCTTTATGCGCCAACAGAGGTAGCGGAGGAAACAAAGAAACTGTTTTCGAAATATTGACGTTTGAAAACATTGATATTATTTTTTCTGACTTCCGGCCAAAAAATTGACATTTCTGCTTGAATCGAAAAATAGCATCAAGTTATATATATATATATATATATATATATATATACATATATATATATATATATATATATATGGGTTTATACAGCAGCTTGCTGTCTTCCCGTTTCTAAACGCCATCTCATTTTGTCCAAAGCATGCTCTTCCTGTAGGTTTCGTTTTTCCATTGCTTCTCTGACCCCGTCATTCCAGGATCTTCTGGGTCTACCTTTTTTTCGTTTTCCGGGCGGGTTCCATCTATAGATTCTTTGGGGCCATCTATTTTCCTGCATTCGTATGAGGTGTCCGTACCATTTCAAGCTTCTCCTTTCAATCCTATCTACCACCGTGTCCTTGGCTTCCATTCGTTGACGAATTTCATCATTTGTTATTTTGTCCACCTTCGATACTCCTGCGCTTCTTCTCAGGTAGTCCATTTCTACTGAATTTATTCTTCTTTTCAGTTCAACATTCATTGTCCATACTTCGCTTCCATACATTAAGACTGACTCGACTAACGATTTTCCTATATGTTTTTTCACTTTTTGCGAAATATGTTTATTCCACCATATGGAGTTTAGGCATCCTATTACTTTGCGGCTCTGTTCAATTCTGTGTTTAATTTCTGTCGATCCCAATCCATCTGTTGTTATAATTGCGCCAAGGTATTTATATCGTTTTACTTGCTTAATTTGTTCATTATCTGTTATCCACATAGGAAATAATACTTCTGAATTTATTACCAAATATTCGGTTTTATTTATATTGACGTCTAGTCCACTTTCTCTATACGCCTGGTGTAATCTCTTCAACATAAATTCCAGATCATATGCATCTTGTGCAATGATGATTTGGTCATCCGCAAAGTTTAATGTGAATATAGTATTTTCTCTTACCGGAATACCCATGCCTGCTACTCCCCTTTTCCATTTTCTTAATACATATTCTAGATAAATGTTGAACAACAAAGGAGACACCGAACATCCCTGTCTTAGTCCCTTCGAGTTATAGCTCATAGAAAACTGAGATACGAAAGTGCAAGCCGTTTCGATTTAATTGAAACCGTTTGGTTTTTACAGCTGCGTAAATGTTCCAAATCTTCAATGTTCAAACGTCAATATTTCGAAAACCGCTAAATTTAGAAATATATAGGGCATTCAGTAAACACAAAAACATTTAAATTTTTTTGAAGTTGGCATGTGCATATAATTTTTGTACTAGGGATACTGTATTTTGTTTTTCAAAGGTTTCCACACCTGTATACAGGAAGATTTTAATTTAAAAATGACAATTAATATTTCTGATTGTCAGTGTCAAAGTAGATATTTTCTAGAAATTCTTATCCGAAGTTTTATAAATTGTAATAAAAATACTTATTAATAACCGCTACGTCAATAGTATCCAACACAGTACTTGTATAATACCTTTAAAAAAAGTAGTTAATTACAACATTTATGACAGATGGGATGTAAATGTCACACACTTAACCTATTTGTATTAGTAACTTTTTGTAAATACATTCCTAGACAAAGATACATTCTGGAAGTACACTCATGAAATTTTGGAAAACAAAGACCACTTTGTGTTTTTATGTTTACTGAACAGACTATAGTTGGTTATACAAAAAGTGTTCAGTTTTCAACGTAGAATTCGAAAATGGTACAATATAGAGGGTATTCTATTAAAAAAACCTACATGACGTCATATCTCTTACCTGGGACACCCTGTATGCTAACTTTTTACATTAAAAAATGCGCAACTGAAAATATTAATTGACATGTTTGAGTGTTTTTCCGATAATGAAATATCCGAATTTTAAATGAATTTGTGCAAGACTTTATGGACTCGTATACATATATTGTAATGGCCTTACGCTCACGACTCTACTCTGCTAGCATTGCAAATTAATGAACATTTCAATAATCGCAGAGTTGGGTGTTGTATATAACTGCAATGCTAAACTTAAATTTCAAATAATAAATGCATTGGTAAAGAGATGCCAGTAATAATAATAAAGTAATTAAGTAAGGAACGCAAATGGCAAGCTTGTTTTTCACAGGGGTCAAAGTTGACTATCAGATAAATTAAATAATAGGTTTGTGCATAATAAATAGCCGAACCGAAAGAAATTAATAGTCACAAAAAGGTTTGCTATGTGCAAGTAAAAAAACCGTAGAATTCAATAAAGCTAGTCAGTGAAATTGGTGAGGATTCTAAAAAGGTAAAAAAGCCAGAATAAGATAACAATACATTGCGAAAGAGTAATTTGAAAAAGCAGGCAGGTGGACATGAGAAAGCAATTAGAAAAGCAGGCAACAGGATATGAAGAAAGCAATTGAGAAGCAAGGAACCCTTAAAATAATCAGTGCATTGAACGGTGGTGAAAAGCAGAGCAAATAATAATAATAATAATAATAAACGTCTTTATTCTTTTCCTTTCTTGTACATAAATATAATGAATATAATGAAAGAGAGAAAAAAAAAAGAAGAGAAAAGAAAAGAATCACAAGGTGAAGTTCAGTAGTGTAGGTACTTTACCGTACACCCTGCTCTACCACTTAAACCTTAGCAATATATATTTCATTTATACATTAAGTTCCTAAACCTATAAATTAAATTACAATATATTATATTATTATTCAGTGAGGCTGATCATAATAGTTACTCACTATTTATATACAAAAGAAAAAAAAATTAAATTAGTGGTTATGGTTGAAAAACTATACAGGAAAACATTGGAGGGTTCAAAGTAGCATACTGCTTCAGTAATAACTAAATTTGACGCGAGAATAAAATTTCAAATAGATGACGTTTAAAAGCTATTGGAGATAACGTTTTCAATGAGTTGGGTAGTGAATTATATATCTTCGAGACATTATACGAGAACGAGCGTTCATACAGAGCAGTTGTGTGCGCCGGCGGAGTGATTGTTCTTTTATTTCTGATGTTGATATTATGAACGTCCGTTCGAAATGAGATTTTTTCCATGAGATATGGCGGAGTTTTAAATAGAATAATTTTATGAAATAAACACGCAGACCATAAGTAAAACCGATTTTGCATATTCAACCAACCAATCTGAGCAAGCTTGTGAGACACACGTTGAAATCTGCGAATACCATACACATACCTTAGACAGGAGTTTTGAACTTTCTGAATTCTGTTTTTGTCGATAAAACTTAGGCATGGGCTATATAATGGACTACAAAAAGTAAATTGAGACAAGACTAATGATTCACAGAGTAAAGTTTTAGTTTTAGTAGAAAAGTAACGCCTATGGGGAAATAATTTCCTTAAATTAGCGTAAGCTTTTTGAACGTTTTTTGAGATGTGACTGGAGAACCTAAAAGAATTGTCCAGCAGCAATCCTAAATTTTTTACACTGTCTATTTGAGGAACTATGGTGTTGTTAATTATAATTTCGATGTTTTGTATATTATTGCAGAGATGCTTTCTGCCAAACACCATTATTTGTGATTTTGATGGATTTAGAAATAAATTGTGCTCCAGCGATAAATTGAAAATATTTTGTAGATCCATGTTTATCTTCGTAACGCTGTTTAGGACATCAGATGGAAAAAAAGAATAATATATTTGTGTGTCATCAGCATACGCATGATAGTCGCAGAATTCAATACAGTTACTGAAATTGGATGTGTAAATACAAAATAGCAAAGGTCCAAGGATAGACCCTTGGGGAACGCCAGATAATAAAGGGGAAAAATTAGATTTTTTCTCTTGTAATTTAACACACTGAAACCTGCCCGAAAGATAATCGGTCAGAAGCTCAATTGCATTTTGTGTAAGTCCAATGAAATGCAGTATAGCGCATAGTATGCGATGGTCGATTGTGTCAAACGCCTTAGTGAAGTCTAACAGGACTAAGATAGAAAGCTTACCTTGATCAGTTGAACGTAATATGTCATCTGTAACTTTTAGCAGAGCAGTAGTGCAACTGTGCTGAGGTCTGAAGCCTGATTGGAGAGAAGGTAAAATATTGTGACTAGATAAATAACCTCTTAGCTGATCGTTTATTACATTTTCAAGTACTTTAGACAACACAGGAAGTATGCTAATCGGACGTAGGTGTTTCAGATCGGTAGGTTGTTTAATTTTTGCGATAGGGATAATATACGCTTGTTTCCAGCAATCTGGAAATTTGTTTTGAAGTAAGCAGCTATTGATTATGTGAGTTAAGAATTGTATAATAAAAGGACAGCAGAATTTTATCATTTCTAGACTAATGTCATCTGGTCCGATGGATTTTGACTGTATTTTATTAAGAATAGATATTATAGTGTCTGCATTCACAGTATGGAATTCAAATTCAGTGCTAACGTTATCTTTTGTGTTGAATTTATAATAATCAATTAGTTCAGTGCTAGTTGTATTAGTTTTTGGTATACTATTAATAAAAAAGTCACTTATCTTGTCAACATCGCTCAAATGTATGGGTATCGCTGTGTGATTTGAGACCCCAATATCAAAGCGTTCTAACTCTCTCCAGAGAGACTTGCTAGATTTTAAGTTACGAAATTTATAATCAAGATATGCTTTCTTCTCGTTGCGTATAGCTAGAGTGGTAAAATTACGTAACTGTTTGTAATAATCCCAATGGCGGGCAAGCTTGGTTTTACGATATTTATTTTTAGCTTTATTTCTGAGAGACTGTAATAATCTTATATTATCAGTTATCCATGGTGAGTAGGATTTAGAAACTTTTCGCACTTGGACTGGGGCATGTAAGTTAAAAATTTCATTCAGGCAGGAGTTTAAAATATTAACTTTTTGATTAATATCGGGGTTGAAATATATTGAGTTAAAAGGCAATAAATGTAAATCTCTATCAAAATCCGTTTTATTGATCTCATTTAAGTTACGTTTTTTAACAAATAATGTTTTAGGTTCAGGTTTCAGTATGTTAATATCACAGAAAATTACATCATGATCTGATGCATGAAAATTTCGTACTCCGGAGCATGGGATGAGATCTTTATCGGATGTCACTATAAGGTCAATTAATGTATTACTAGTTGCAGTTAGTCTGGTAGGTTCGTTTACCATTTGAGATAGCCCCATTGAGTCCAGAAATGAATTAAAAAGAGCAACTCCGGGGTTGTCGTTATTTAGGAGATTGATATTGAAGTCACCCAAGCAGATAATTTTGTCAGTTTTTGAGATGAATTCAGAAAAAGTGTCTTCAAGCTCATCGAGAAATATTTTGAGGTCTAGTTTTGGAGGCCGATATACAACTCCCAAAACAAGACTTTCTGAACCATACTCTATCGAAACCCACAACTGCTCCACAGTCCCGCCAATTTGAATTTTATTAAACTTAATATTGTTTGAAATATATAATGCCACACCCCCTCCTCGCGACATTCTATCTTTACGTATTAAGGTATAACCATCTATTTGAAATAATTTATTATCATACGTAACATTCAACCACGTTTCTGACAAGCCAAAGATATCGTACTTGAACTCCATTATATGACTTTTAAGTTCTAAAAAATTAGCTGGTAGGGAGCGTATGTTTAAGTGTGCTACTTTCAACCTATTACACATATTTAAATGACAACCATGTTAGTTCAAATTGCTTATTGCAATATATTCCAAAATAACCAGACGTTAGCTTCTATTAAACTTAACAAAATCTCTATTGCAAGGCTACGGTCCCAGCAAGAACGATAAAACCGTGTTCTGCAAATATTTGATAATAATTACGTTTCAGGCAAATATATTTAAATAGAGAGGAAATTCTATGAACTAAATAATAATAAGTATTAAATAATACTAACTTAGCAAGTAACTACTACTGACAAAAAAAATATGTATGCTAAAAAATAAATTATAATTATAAATAATATAATGTGTTTGTGTATGTGACGTTACCAAACTTTTTCTAGAATGTATTTAAATTAACCAAAACTTGCTTCCCTTTATATTGTAACCATAGCAATAGTTTCTATTTTGTTTTAATAATGGGGAGAAAGAATGAATAATTAAATTAAGCTTGATAGTTTAAATTGTGCTCCACTTTAATTATATTTTTAATGCAATAAATGAGCATTTTTCAAGCCAAAACGTATACCATTTTGTTGTGTGCATATCCGAGATTGAATGGTATCGTTTGTGAAAGTTTCCGCCACCAAAAATAAATTTTTTTACAAGTGCTTCTCCGAGGATCCAGCAGCCTTTCCAGTTCGAGATTTCGACAGCTGCGTCCAGCTAAGATAAGAGTCCAGAGCCAAGGATCTGTACTGCGATACTTAGACCAGGACTGCAGGAGTGCTATCGACAGCTTCAACAGCGAGGAAAACCGCTCCAGGGCCAGAAACAGCCCAAGTACTTGTCTTAGGACATCGAAGGAGCCTCCGTTATAAGGTACCCCAAAATTTACCTAAAATATAAGAGTAAGCCGTCGGATTACGACGTGCATATGAGAGGAGGCCTTACTGAGGAGGATTCGAGCATTTCCACTGCCACAGCGAAGGAGCAGTTCGAAAAATAAGCGGTTTTCCAAATTTGAGGTTATGCGAAGGTGTACAATTGCGAGATCGAAACGGCGTCCCTTCTGACGGCACGAAATAAATTAGTGTCTGAAACAAAAGCTGATAATTACCACAAAAGCGCGAAAATTTGAATAAATACCCTTTCGAATGTTCATAATTTCACTATTGTTTAACGTCAACAACGCAGACTTGCACCCGCGAGCCATTTTGTAAGTTTTTTTACCGTATTGCAAACATTTAGCTACCATGCATTGGAACTAAATGCGGTAAACAGAGCCGTATCAGAAAATTTTTAATTTCTCAATCAACTAGGAACCCACTTGAGTTAAGAAGCTTGTTGTTCTACTTGAGCTAGCGTTTTATTATAATTAATGGCAGGTAAATAGAATATTAAAAGGGCATATAATCATTTATTTTGGGCCGTAAATAAGTACAGCTCACATTTTAACCAGCCTAATAAATTGATAAAGGCAAAAGTTCGATCACAGTAAAATATTAAACAAAGCATTGTGCATATTGTATTTTGCTCTAACTTGCAATTAAATATTAATTAAGACCCAGTCATTAGAGAGCATCCATTGCAATATAGATACATAAAATAAAAGCAAAAAACATAACATAGCCGGGGTCGGTAGCTCAGTGGTAAGCATCCTGACTACAGATCTAAGGGTGGCGAGTTCAATTCCCGGTCCTGGTGAGGTTTTCAAAAATAAAAAAATGCAGAGAAAAGCCTCTACGGAATGCCATCATTCGGAAGTGATGTAAAGCCATGGGTCCCATGTTACTACGATGTCTAGCATGTAAAAAATCCCTTGCTAAGGTTGGAACTTCTTAGTCTCGGTAAAATTCTAAGTCGGACTTTGACCGTATGACCAAAGCAGTTAGTGTCTAAGGTACTTGATACTCTGCATGCCTAGACCTTGTCCATTAACAAACAAACAAAGCAACATAACATATGAGTGATACATTTAGTTCGATGAGCCATGTTTAATTGCATTTGGTTGAGTCCTTTTCACATTTTGTGGTAGATTGTGCTTCTTCTTAAGTCTTTGGCAGGTTTTCACTTGCTGGACGACCCAAAGGCCTTTTTCTGCTTCCCCATGTCATGCTAACTTTCCTTCTATTTAATGCTGTGACCTGAATAATGATGCTGCTTGTAGCGCTGAGCACATGAACTCCCAGCAGTGCACAAAAAACTTTCCCAAGCTGTACTTGTCTTCACCTGCTTCAATCGTTGGCAAAAAATTTTGAGGGTTGAGGTGCTGGTTGCCAAATTTGCTATTTTTGGTGAGCAACAAATCGACGATGTTCTGAAAATTTATATAATCCTCGATGTGGACATCCAAGCAGGCTTTTGCAGTTGCAAAGCGGGCACGCTGGGGCGGTTCTGCAAACATCAAACTGCTGTTCTGCATTTCTTCGGAGTCTCTTGCCAGCAGCATCTTCGAAAGCACGTCTTTCGATGATTAAACTATGCTTTGGTGATAATATCCAACAGCTGTCGTTTTGTGAGCCCTTTGTTTCACAACCATCAACAACACTCATTGTAACCGAAAGCAAATAAATTATACCTCAACAAAATAATTTAGTCCTTACAAATGCCAATAATAGTGAAGAGGAAGGAAAACTTTCAGGTGTAACTGAAATGGTTACAAGTACTGAGCATTAAATCAATTTTCAGAATGTTGTTGATTTATTGCTCACCAAAAATAGCAAATTTGGCACCAGCACCTCAGCTGTCAAAATGTTTTACAACGATTGAAGCAGATGAAAACGAGTACAACTTGGGAAAGCTTTTTGTGCACTACTGGGAGTTCAGATGCTCAGCGCTACAGGCAAAAGTTCAGCATCAAATGTTGACATGACAAGGAGAAGAAGGAAAAGGACTTTGGGCTTTCCACCAAGTGGGAAACCTGCCAAGCAAAGACTTAAGAAGAAGCACAATCTATCACAAAATGTGGAAAGGACTCAACCAAATGTAATTAAACATGGCTCATCGCACTAATATATCACTCTTATGTTATCTGTTTTTTTGCTTCTATTTTATGTTAAACAAATTATTTGCACTTTCACTTTTGTTGCATATTTTCCTTGGCCTGGAGCACAAGGCAGCTAAACTTGGAAAATCATTGGTGAAGTATTCGTGTTTTTTGCTGTAATTTCGGACCCGCGTTACATATTGTATATGAATTTGGCACCGATTTACATTCCGTACATAGATTTCGCACTAGTAGTCTTATTAATTTAAAATTAGAATCTGAGCAATGAAATTGCGCTAGGTGGCAAATACATATATGGAATCTATAAATGCCTACGGGACAACACAAGGAAAAAGACAAGTATAAAATAGCAGGAGGTACCTACAAAGGAAGGAATTAAAATGCCTAAAACTAAGTAAGGCCCCAAGAGGTGATGAGATAGTGCCGGAAATACAGAAGTTTATAAGCGCTAAAAAATGACGTAACCAGGCTTTTCATTTGGGTAGGGCTCATCCCTCAAATTTTGTTCAGCGGCGGCCATATCAAGACTAATAAATTGGGGGGGGGGGGTGGGGGGCTGTGAACGTTTTCTGAAGTATATTACAACTTATTAATTGTATTTTTCAAATCAGAAATTTATTGATACAAACTACAGATGATGTACTTATACAGGGTAATGGTCATTAAATTAAGGTGGCGATTTACTCTTACGAAATTTAACTTAAAATTGCGGTTATCATGACTTCACTCGAGAGCAGGCAGTGCGGTTAATACTGAACCAAATTGAATCTACAATATACGAAAATAAGCAGAAAGATTCAAGGAAGGTGCCCTCCGTATTTAAAATTTAGTTTATAAATCACGGCTTTGACTAAAAAATATAAATAAAGTGGATTTTTGAACGTGAAATTCGACGATTTATTTCTGTAAGAAATACTCTTCAAACAGTAAAACAAAATGGGGGGCCATAATCTCTAGAGTTTTAACTATAACATACTAAAAATTCAAATAATTTGAACCAGAAGTTTGGCAGATGACCGAGAAGCAACATATACTTGTAATAGCTCATCGTGAGTAAATTTTGTGTTGGCAATTTAAGCTTTGATACGTGTTTCTCTGCTAAAAATAGTTCAGCCTCTGTAAGGTAGATGGCGCTACTGCTAATGACGTATTCAAACTCGAATTGTGATATGCATAAACATGCAACTTGATATTTTTAGACGACCACAATCCTGGGCCTGATAACGACAACGGGGTGGAAAACAGTAGTAAAACTATGAGAGTTACATAAATATCACTTATATAAAAGTTGTAGGTAGGGTGACCAATATTGACATTTTGACCCGAAGACTTCGGGTTATCAGCAAAATTCTTCGGGTAAACTAGAGGTTCATATTTAAAAGTTCCAGAGCAAAAGTAGAAAGTGGGTAAAGTGCCAAAATATAATTTTAGAAATTATTTTAAATTTTCTCCACAAAAATTTAGTTTCTTCGCGGTTTACTTAACTTCTCAGATACATTGGATTGGATTTGTATAGTCTACCCAATTATAAATACTGAGAGCTGCTAAGATTTTATTTTACATAATTAGTGTTAAGCAATAAATATTAATTATTAATAGCATGCCATGTACAAGTGTTCCAAAGAAAGTTTTGACATATGACTATTGATGAGGCCGGAATTATTTTATGCGATTTCAGAAATATAAAATAATTTTTGGAATCGTATTTATAATGTACTTAACAAACTATTTCACGTTGATCTTTTTCATTAATTTTATCCCCCCCACCCAAATTATTTTTCTTCGTGTCAGCATCGGCGGAATGTAGGTAACCTTAGTTGTAGGAGCAAAGGTGGTGCACATTACTGGAATACTTTTGATTATACAGGGTGCCTCAAAAAAGCGCGGCAAATAAAACTTACTTTTTTTATGGAATTCCCTATATTTAGGCAGCTTGAAGGTTTTGAATTGACTCGTAATGAAATAGACTATTCTTTATTTAACTGTAGTTTATATCTTTACACTTAATGCAAATAATGTAACAGATTTAGTTTTTTGCATAGTGATGACAAAAGTGGTTTTTTTTAACGAAAAATCGTTAAGAAAGCGTCACTTCTTTAAACAAAAAATTATAAAGAAAAGTAAAGTTTTTTAACTGTAAACAAAACTGCGTTTGAAAGACAAATATTGGCTGGTATCATCTGCTAATTTATAAATGGCAAAATGAATCGTCTGCGTTGTAAAATTCGACGATTTTGTAGCCATTTATGATTTGTACTGCCATTCAACCGCAAACCTGGATCGCTTTGTTAAATTAACACCTTACAAGAAAGCAGACACTGTTAACAAATTTTATTGCTATATATTGGTAAATGTTATACCTACCGTTTACAACCAAATTTACTCCGAGTGATTTTTTAAAAACTCAATTGCAGCAGGCCCTGAATAGCCTGAATCAGTTGCCAATACTGAAATGTAATGTTGGTGACACTGTAAGTCTATGTCAAATACAAGGTTAGCAGGTTAGGTTTTGCGTCAGTCTGTGTCAAAAATGACGCAAAACCTAACCTGTTAACATCGAATTTGACATAGACTTACAGTGTCACCAACAATACATTTCAGTATTGCCAACTGATTCAGGCTATCCAGGGCCTGCTGCAATTGAGTTTTAAAAAAATCACTCCGTACTTCCTATAGTGTTATAGGTATTTGCCTAAACAGATATCAAAACATTCAAATATTGACAAAAAATATCTTTTATTATACTACTTTATTTACAATACAAGATTGATAGTAAATATAGTGTGATTGAGGTCACAGCTCTGGGCCGGGTTGGAGAAGTGTGTCTTGCCACCTTGCTTTCGGTCGTAGTCGTCGTCTCTATTGAACGAAGATGTGTGTATGTATGTATGTATTATCGACAACCTCATTTTATCTTGCGGTACAGAGGCTGGTGCTTTATGCGCTTGCATCTGGCGGTTCAATGCTCAACTTGCCCCAGATTCGGGATACAAAGTTGGAGCATGCCTTTTGTGCTTGCGCAGCAACCACTGTATGAGGTGTGTGTCATGGTGATGTTTTAACCTTATTACTCTATCTCTTAGGTCTGTGGTTCTGAGTAGAGCACAGTTAATTTGGTGCCCAACTGTGAATGGTCTCACCGAGCCTGATTCCAATCGCCAAGACTGCGAAAAAATTCTTACCCCCGCGGGATTTGAACCGAGGATTTGCTTAATGCAAGCCTAGCGCCTACCCAACTGCGCTACGCGGCTTATTGAACGAAGATAGTAATTAATAATAACTACAAACAAAATTTACACATTTTAACATAAGTTATTACTTCTAAAGAAACAAATGCTCGTTATATTTATGGTAGTGTCTGATGATGCAATTGCAGCATAATTCTGATATACAGTAATGTTTTAGTTATGAAAATACTTGTTTCTTGTTGTTCTGAGCCGGGTCGAGCCAAGAATTCATACTTTTCAAGCTTTTTTCTTTGTATGGCATCGTTTTCTTTTTTCCGCAATTGTTCTCTTTAACTCTTGAATATTTTTCTTTTTTTCTCTCTCATTGGCCTTTGCTTGTTGAGTTTTACGCACGTTTTCTTGGGCGTCTAAAATATATATAGGATCCCTACATTTTAGATTACGCTCTCTTCTATTTAATATAATTTCTGGCGCCAAACAATTTGAATAAAATAACAGCAGCTTAGGAAGCCACATATTCCATACCATTAAATCTTTTTCTATGGCCTGTACGAAAAGTTCATTGTTGTCACCGGTATACACAATGAAATGGCAAATACGGGCTCCACTAATCGGTAGCTGCCCTTGAATCTAAAGAAAATACTTCTATAAAATTAAATAACAAAACCCTTTATAGTTATTACCTGATAATAATAATTATGCTTCTCATTTAATGATACAACATCATCCTGTATTTTTAAACAGGCCACTTCTTTATTTTTGACAGCTTCTTTTAAAGAAATACCAAGGACTGCCACTTTATGGAGGCATTTAACTTCTATAATTTCTTCGCTTGATATTATACCTAAAATTGTATTTACATGTCATATAAAGTATGATCAAAAACTAAATGTTTTTTTCTTCTTATGAAAATGATCAATTAATTAAGTTTTCCTGTAGTGTTTCTAAATATTAGCTATAAATTTTTTTAAATAAAAAAATGGTTTACGAAAGGCAACACTGTTTTCTTTATTTATAAGGGTCTGATTACCTGTGCACTATTTTCTGCTAACATTCATCTTACTTTATTTAGTCTAACCATAGATTGTGCTCTTTTTGTTTTTTTACGTTTTCCATAACATGGTCTTGCTTTGCCCATAATTGAAAACTAGAGATAATTAAGTGTGTTAGTGTTATAATAATTTATTAGGGTCAGGTTGGGTAAATGTGCAAACACGTAACGATTAGCGTAAAAGGAAAAGAATGCTATATTTAATTAAAAATCAATTTATTGTAAAACTGTAGTTGTAAGCGCTAGTATTTGACATGCAGTTTAGCTCAGAAAATATAGAAATACGAATGTACGAAATTTTGTACTGTTCATGTATTATTTTCGGAATCGGTGTAAAAATATGCAAATTGAATTTCACATTTTGTTGTATAACCATTTTATTACAACTGTTTTAGTCACAACTGAAATAACTCAACGAAACTAATGTCAAATTTTACTGATCTGCCAAATGTAGAACGAACACAGCTATTGCTAAAGTTATAATAGGAACAAAATAATATGAATGTCATAACAACTACCCTAATAAAATACTAAAACAACGTAAAACAAATTAGTTTGGAATAAACTGTTATAATCCTTGCTAATTATATAAACTCCAACCACAAGTTCACCAGACTGCAAAGATTCACATCGGGCGTGTGGTCGCTTAAATTTGATCGATCGATAAGAAGCTAGCCAAAACAATTACATGTGCCATTAGCCGGCAACGTCCCGCCCCCCGCGGCCACCTGACCATCAGAAGTGCCACTGACACAATCATTTAGACTGGTTGCAAACCTAACACCCTACATTTGAGGTGCATGCTTTTCAAGACGAGAGAGCACCACTTACTAAGCAAATTTTAAGATAGTCGGATTTTCGACACTAAATCGCCACCTTAAAGATATGTATAATTACTGACTTTAGTAAAGGGTGTCCAAATTTGAGGTTGGATTTTAATTCGTTAATAAAACGCATAAATAATTTGATAATATAAGATACCTATTTTAATGAGAACTTAAAGCATATACGTAACGATTAAACATGGAACATAATATCAGATAAATGCCCTCCTCGGCTTGTCTGGCACGAAACCATTCTTTTTTTCCAAATCTTTAACGACATTTAAACATAAACGAGGGTCCATCTCGCCAATTACGGGTGTAATTTCGGCCGTTAGGTCAGTAATTGTCTGTAGACTATTGGCATAGACTTTGCTTTTCACATAACCCCCGAGGAAAAAATCCAAAGGCGTCAAATCGCAAGATCTTGACGGCCAATTGATGTCACCATATCGAGAAATAAGAATACCTTTGAGCTTTGATTGCAGTAAAGTTATTGTTTCGCGCGCTGTGTGACATGTGACATCATCTTGTTTAAACCACATGTCGTATGCAAGTCTATAGCCCGAACTTTTCTTGCAGTTTCTGCAAAACTTTCCCCATACCTGTAATGGGTTTTTACAATAAATATGCATTGCTGAACCGTAAACCGCTCCATAACTTAAATAACTTAAATGGCAATGTCTCAAAATGACAACTATAAAATATTAGCGTTCTATGTTTGACAGAAAGCAAATTCTGCGAAATTCAAAATCCAACCTCAAATTTGGGCACCCGTTAGAAGTACAGTGCACTAAAAATTAATCGCTTATGGGGATAGAATCACATTACCGCCTGGTCCAAACCTTTATTAGGTAAATTAGATAAGAGTACATTATCCGCTTTCTCTTCACTTTTTCTTTCAGGCTTGAGACTGTCACGTAATGCACAAAATGTGATTGAAATACCCAAGCAACTTTTTTTTGCTTCTGATTTTGAACCAAATTCGATCAGTTTATAGCTATTAACATATCTAGGAATGTTATGAGTATCATAACTGCCGCAGATGTTTTGAATTCCGAGCTCGTAGAGCGAGGATTTTAAAACTTCTAAGGCAGTTATGATTCATAACATCCGTGATTTGTTCAATAGTTTATCGGTTGCTATATGGTTATAGTTGCCATGTAGGGTAATATTCTTTAACCCTACAGATAAGTTATGATCTAGTTACCAGCCTACTTTTGTATATGTAAACAAAGGCTTAATATCCTGAAACCGATAAAAGAATTAAAAGTTTAATTTTTTTGTAGGATTGTTATGATTTGCTTACGTATAGCTTATTATGCAAAGTTGTTCCATTTTTTCTCATCTAATTACCCTTAAATTTAATAACCATACTTATGAACCACCCTGTATAATCATAAACATTAGTAATGTATATTTTAATATTACCCAAGCAATATCATTGATTTGTTCCCTGGTAAGATTCTCAGAATGGCAGGTTCAAAAAGAGCTGCAAATAACAAAATACATTTAAAGCAAATACTGCAATAAATTTACACTTGGAGCAAAAAGTGTACGAATTACTTCGACACGAAGTGTACGAAGTATTGAAATTTCCTCATATCGAAAACCACTTGAGTCAAATAGCTCTAAAATTTGGTGTCAACCGACTAATGAACCCGCTATACCAAATCTCCGCCTCAACTGTGCGGATCTTTGGGTGAAGACCCCAGCCCACTAAATCCCTCCCTCGTATTGGGGGATGTCTAAACGTGCTGTGCGGTGTACGTATGTTCGTATGTGTACGAGAGGCACTGCTAGAGTTTGAGAAAAATGTTAAACAAAACGCAAATTACGTTATGTAAATCGCTTTATTGCTTCTGAAAATGTTCCCCTTTAAAATCTACACACTTTGGCATCCGATGAAACCAATCTGCAAAACACTTTTCCACTCTGAGCGAGGTACCTCCAAAACAAGTGATTTAAATGCTTCAACGGCCTCTTCGGGCGATGAAAAACGCTCGCCGCGTATTTTATTTTTGATGTATCCGAATAAGAAGAAGTCATTGGGCGTTAAATCAAGCGAATATGGGCAATGAGTCATTAATTGGATGTTGTTACTTGTCAAAAACTCGACAGTTCGTCGTGCTGTGTGAGCGCTTGCATTGTCATAATGAACAATTCGCCGGTTTACGTTGTTTTTACCGATTTCAGCTATAAAAACAGCAAACAAATTGAAGTATACCAGTCAGCATTAACTGTCCGGCGATCCTCTAATGCAACAATTGCAACATGACCCGTCTTTCCGAAGAAACAAGCAATCATTCTTTTCGAAACACCACTTTTGTTGGTTTAGGTTCATTTTGAAACACCCATACAGTCGATTGCTGTTTAGTTTCAGGCTCATATGAATATATCCAAGATTCATCCCACGATGTTATATACAGAATTTGAACGACCACCTTCTAATTTTTTTAGCATTTCCTTGCACCACTTGACACGTGCCTGTTTTGTTCTTCTTTCAAATTGTGAGGGATCCAACTACTACAAAGCTTCGGGACATGCAAATGATCGTGCAAAATCTTATGTATTTGTTTTGCCGCAATACCTAATGATGTCTCTATCTCACTATTATATGTTACATGCCGATCTGATAAAATCATTTCACGTACAGCATCGATATTTTTCGCGACAACAGAGGTGCATGGACGACCTTCGCGAAGATCGTCTTCCACGCTTGAATTCTGCCAACCATTTGTTCACCGTATTTTTGGATGGTGCTTCATCCCCAAATAACAAACTAAGTTTTTCCACACATTGCTGCGGTGTTAAACCGTATCGAAAATTATAAAAGATCATCACTCGAAAATCACGATTCGAAATTTCCATTTTTCACACAATTATTACTCTGTTCAATTCTGTTGAAACGAACCTGCTCGGTTGGAAATCGAACTGTCAACTGAATTATAGTTTAAAACGTCGCAGACAACGGTTTAAAAACGTGAAATTTTACGAATATGACAATTGCAGAACGCTGGCAATGCAAGGAGTACTCGATTCCGCGAACTTTAGCAGTGTACCTCGTACACGATTCCGATCGCCAGGAACCTTCCTGAAGCCGTGGATCGTTTTCATACGATAGGTCGTTCGAAAATGAAGGCAACATCAACTTTTGAGGTATGGTCGAAGACAAAAATCCAAAGATATGGCACTTTCTGATCTTTTTCATACAACACTAAAACCTTGCTAAACCGACATATAAATAAAAATCAAAGTCTCGATATACCAACATCAATTCAAAAATGACCGTTAACCTATTCTAAGTTCCCACATTGGACCCACGTGCCATGGGTGTGGCCCACGTGCCATGGGTGTGACCCACGTGCCATGGGTGTAAACCACGTGCCATCTATTGAGCCCAACAATAGTTGCCAGCCCTCAAAATGTCCGTATACGTCCGGTTGTTGTTATTTTCCTTAATAATAATCACCTGTAAATATATAAGGCAAATCCACTGATGATGATGATGATGATTACACATTTTTTTCTTAAAATTAATTAAACTTGTTCAAGTCTTTCTGTCATAACCGTTTCTTTAAAATCGCACACAACACATACAAAGTTGAATTAATTAGATGTACCAATTTTTAGTATTTAAGTTAATTTCATGTTTTTTTTTGTTTTTGTTAAAATTTTATTGGAATTAAATAATTAATAAATTCGTTTTGGTTAAGAATTAAAATAAATGTTTGGTTTTTATTTTTTACGTGATATAACGAACAGCATTTCTTACAGCACTCAACTGATTTCTTAAATACACTCATCAATAACACATTCAATTTGATAATAAACGCGAAGATAAGGTGCCCAAGTATTCTTGGAAAGCGTCGAAGGGTGCGTTTCAATAGTTTTGATAACAATAGACTGATTCATAACATTGAACTGTGAAGCGGAGTGAAGTGCGTATTGACAATTTTTATGATTAATAACTGGTTCATAACATTTCATTGTACTAGCGAAACGGAGTGATGCTGAGTGTCGAAGTAATCTTGGAAAGCACCGAAGGGCGCTTTTCTGGGGTGGGGGGTACCGTATATTTTACATTGATGTAACTGAAGACTGCAGTCCACACAGAGTTGAATTGTCAATTTTCTGTCTAGATAAGTAAGTGAGGATTTTATATTTTTTTAGATTTCAGGGGGGGGGGGGGCGCTTTAGCCCCTTCCCTGGTTACGCCACGGGCATTAAAGGCATAAGAGCACTGTTAGGAATATAGAATTTAGCATGGAAAATGAAAAAGGTAGGTACCACAGGACTAGGCTAACTTGATTATATTACCGTTATTTAAAAAAACTGGTGTGATACACTCACACAACTTCCTTTTACAGTCATCTTATAATTAGCCAAACATTTTTATTTTTAAGCATTTGTAAAAATTTTCAAAAATTACAAATTCTACAAAAACGGTACAAAATAGAGCGTTAGTTGAAGAAACAAATTTTCTCTAAAATTTTGAGCTGAATTAAAAAATGTAATAATATACCGGGTGTTCTATTTAAAATAGGAGTTAATAAAAAGAATAGAAAAAAAAAACAAAAGTAACCCATTTTAGAAGTATTCAGCTGAAAAATCACCTACCTCACATCAATACACATTAAAAATGTTTTAGAGCCGTTTTTGAAAAAATCGAAAAAACTGAACAAGAGTAAACACCTACTTCCGGTTACGGTTATGCGATTTTCTTCAAAAGCTTGCTGTCTTATCTACATAGTACAGAAAACTTATATATGAAGTTTCACTGTCATACCTCTTTTCATTTTTGAGATATTCTGTTCACAGACAGACAGACACACACACACACACACACAGACAGACCAATGAACAAAAACATGGTTTTTGGGTTCAGGTGACTCAAAAACGTGAAGATCTGTTGAAAACTCAATTTCTAATTTTTGGGGTGAATCCAATACTTCCTTTATCGTAAAAGGAAGTAAAAAGGGAACTCAAAATATTGTAATAATACCGAGTGCTTTATTTACTTTGTATAGCAGAGATAATATATACCAATAATAGAGAAAGAAGTAAGAGAAACCAGAAATCGTAAAACCAAAATTGAGAAACTACCAGCTAAAAACAAAAATGTCTATTTATGCTTCATCGTCTTGAAAAGGAGTTCGACAGTATAAAAAGGACTAAAAGGAGACAATTTGAAGGAGTCTATGCAAGAAAGGGGCACAGGAAGAATTGGTTGAGGTAATTAATAGTCTATATGTGAATACAAATAACTAAGTTAGGACAGGAAATTTGTTATCACAAATCAGTAAACGTTTATACGTAAATGTTTCAGCTAAATGTTATCTCTTACACCGTGGCTAAATGGAAGGGCTTTGTTGTGGTTCATGTCTATGTTGTACATTTCGCTTCCAGTCTATAATGTCAGCAGTAGCAATTTTTTCTCAAGGCCGACTGCATCCATAGTAACAGATTAGGTATTGTTCTGTGATGACAGGGACTTGTCACAATGGATGCAGTCGGTCTTGATATTGATCAGGGAGTAAGAGGGAAGGAGAGCGATCCGCCAAAACTTGCGTTGATATTTACGGCTATTTAGTAGTAACGTATTCTACCACTTGCGGTGCAAATGTTCTACGCCGGTTCAGTTGGCGGCATGGTGGGGGTTTGTTCACATCTAGTTTACGTTTTGATTTGCCGCAGCGGTCGTATGTCATGATCGTAACGGATCGAGCACCCGGCATGGAACACCAACGCTGCGAGTGGTAGATACTGTACTATTAAAGAGCCGTAAATATCATCGCAGGTTCTGTAGCCTAGCGATCGGCCCCCTTCCCTCTTAATTACTCCCTGATATTGACATAGATATACTGCTTTTGTTACCGCACAAACACGACTTTACGACATAATTGGAAAATATACTTAGAATAGGCGGCCCTAACTCTGTTAAGATGGCGGTAACAAAAGGTTCGCCGGCTAAACTGCAGTGGAGATGGGCAGGTTCTTTACGACCTTTGAGTTAGGGCTGTACTTCGGTAAAAGGGGTAAATGACGTTCAAATTGATGCTCCACCACATTCGGAATAGATCGGGACAACAAAATCAACATAGGTAGACCTACTTTGAACGGGGAAGTACGAGTAAGTAGGCCCATCCTTCTACTTCTGCCTTGGCACAACTTGAGGTAGCGCCTGCAACAGCTGATTCGAACCTACCTTTGATGGCATCAACTTACACTTATCTGATTACCTGTACAAAACATAAAAAGAAAGGCATGCAAACACCAATGAAAAACGATAAGCAATTAACAATGGATTCTATTAAAATAATAAAGTATGTATAGCAATGAATACGAAAATGTTTACTAGTTACAATCACAAATAATCAGCAAAATGTGTTAGTTAGGTTAAAGAGGCAAAGTTTAAACTAAACGCAAGTGACAAAACGACAACAAATGACATGGTGACATTTACAACAGTATTAACGTTAAGTTTTACCACAAAAACTACTTTACATGAACGAAATTAGCAACAGTCACTCAAGTAGTGACATGACAACAATGTTTACTTGACTTTCAACGCAAAACAACTTATCAACAATGTATACTTAAACTTTCAACGCAAGGCGACACAAGAATTCACTTTAAAATGGTAGTGTCTGTTTGACATCTTACACTTTATCTAACGAAAACATAGCTTGACGAAACTTCATTTCAACAAGTCACTCTAAATTTATGGGCTAAAATTTACTTTTATAGAAAGTCAGATCTAGTGGTTACTTTCATTCTCATCACTTGAAGGTCGCATCACCAGACCAATGCCACGAATAAAGGAAAATGGGAACTGCACAGAGCGGTATTCAAACAGACGTGACGATATAAATTCCCGGAAGGGAAGAATGAAGCATCCCACGACAGGTAGATGCGGGACGGTACTTGGTGACTTCACTACTATAATGATTTAGCACGTCCACGGGGGTTTCACTTAATAATCCGCCATTGGCTTAAATTCGGAGGTACCAGATTCACGGAACAGAAAAGGACCCTTGGCTAAACATTTTACGACACTAACTTGACTGACTTGACGACGGCTAACATACAGTTTCACTTTTTAACAATTTCGACATACGATGGGGCCAAAGCCCTGCCGGAATCAACGATGTCTCAACGACTCGAGAACCGGGCGGTGATTAAAGCTACGTGCTAAGATGCGAGCATGTAATGAAACCACGCAAGCGCGACTTAACTTCGTTCCTTGTCTCGCTTAAGCGAAACGTTCGGAAAATTCTAGAATGACGAAACCTGACTCAACACTTCTGCCTGAGCGCTTGTGGAAAGTTTTGGGCCTGTTAGAACAACAATAATTCTGAGAAGCCGATAAGGTAAAACTGCATCGCTTCGCATATGGTAACAAAGCGTGAATTTATAATTCTAATTTTGGCTAATATAAATGTTCGGTAGAGTGTTAATATACGGGCTAAGCGGAAATAAAGTTCGTGCAGAATCAAGGTTTGATAACATCATTAATTTTTTTTTGAATTTTATTTTGAAAATGCTAATCTTTGGCTTAAACTACGGAAAGTACTAGCGTTGGGAAATTGTTCTAACACTTTCTTTAATTTACTAGGAAAAATACCTTTACAGGCAATACCGCCCAATACACAACTTTTGTTCATTTGAAGGAATTCGATTTCCGATTTGACTTTGGCCTCTTGAAGTGGTATTCATGCAAATGTGCACAAATAATTGTTAAGGGGGAAATGTAGAGCAATTTCATATTTGTCGTTGTCTAATGACACATTCGAAACAGTGGAAAAATAATTGTTCATGGTTTCGGCAATTTTTTCAATTACTTCGAGTCCATCTTTCCCTATTATCCTTTCTATGCTTTTTTGTTTGATTTTATGTTGGTTACTTTATTTATAGTTTCCTATTGTTTTTCATGTTCAGTCTATTTTCTCGAAACTTCCTTTCGTGGTAATTACTTTTAGTAATTGCTAGAAGGTCACTCAATTTCTTACAATAGTTCAAATACCTATTTTTCAACTTTGTGTTGAATGTAAATTTTAAGCAATTCGTGCATTTTATTCCTTGTTCTTTTGTATTTAATGAGACCAGTGGCAATCCAAGGTTTGAGCTTCTTAAGTAAAGTGGAAACAAGATAATGGCAGTTATGTCAGCTTTAACTATAGCAGATCCTAGAACTCTCTTACTTTTTTATTTAAAAACAGATGATCTATGCAAGTACTCAAATTCATATTAAAGTTGGGTCTAGTGACATAATTTGTCATTGATTTAAAACCAAATGCTGAAAGTAAATTTAAGTAATTTTGTGTATCTGCATTATCGTCAAATTTATCAATATTCAGTTCCAGCCCAATAAAGCGTCTTCAGTATGTATTAAATTTAGTATAGTATGTAAGTATTCTAAAATCGTAAGTACCGAAAAGTCATGTGATCTATATATTCCAATGCATTGAGTGTATCAGAACCACAAGAACACTTCTCAAGACAACTCTCAGACGCTTGATGTACGGACACAGTTAACTTATCAGCTTCGATTATATCTTTTACGTAAATTGCTATACTTCCTGACCTATTAGATAACCTGCAATTGAAAAAAACATTGTAATTTTGAATTTGATAAAGATGAAATTCTGGCTCGTATATCTAAATTTCCGATAATATTAGAACATCTGGTTTAGTTTCGAAAAAGGTAAAGCAAATAACATATTTTTTTGTCCTCATACTTCTAATATTAACAGATAAGCATAGGAAATTTTTATCGCTATCGCTCTAGAAAGGTAAATATTTTTATTCATACGGATTATCTCTATTTCGAGGTTCAATAGTATCAATATTCAAAAGATCATTAAAATTTCTAATTACCGCCATTAAAAGAGTGATTTACATGAAGAAGAAATAATACAACTAATTAAGTTTATTTAACAAGTAAAACTAATTTTCGTTATTAATAGTCAACACAGGCTTTCTTCCGCATTTTAACTTTCCCTTCGCGTACCCATACAAACTTATAATTATATGTCTTAGCTTTTTCCTTGTTTCTTTGTTCGGTGGAGAAAGACGTTCGTGATGTACACCATCCTTACGTTAGCATCATTATCTCTTCCACCTCGCATTGTAACTAGTTGTTCGCTAACATCATTTACATTTAGATGCCCTCGTGATTTTACTCTTTGTCTAGTTTTGGAAAGCCATTGATCTCTAATGGCTCGATTCGTAAACGCTATTATTATAGGTTTTACCCCATACCTTGCTCTTGTATCTACCCATCGTACTTCTTACGGATTTATTATTCTGCGTAGCGCGTGACGTTTTGTTTAATCGGCTTCTGCTTTATTTAAGGTATATATTCACTTATTCGTTCGTTTATCGTTGCAATTAGGCACTTCCGTGTGACGTTAGCGCTAGCTAAAATTAGTATTTCTACTCATACTAATGCATTTACATTTATACACCGCTAAATACGCCAGATAAATCAAACCGACTCAGCGATGCGCGACTACGCGTACAGCAGAGTTCTGCGCAATCCTTCTCAAATCTCCCTAGAAGCTAGTTCAGATAAGGAGGCTCAGAAAGTTATCAAACGAAGGCACCCAGGCTGCTAAAAGCATTTCGATCCAGCGATCAGTCCAGCCCAGCTCTAACTGGAAGAGCTGCCAAGACTCTGGTCTTGCCGAAGCTCCTAATCTGAAATCTAGACCTGCCCGAAAAAGCCGTCCAGAATCGAGATCTGAGACCCTTCTAGAAAACCTTCTAAGAATACCCGACCCCAAACTCCAAATTTTTTAGACTATTTGTGCGGCTTGTTGGGTACAGCAGCTGCTAATATTGTCTTAAAACCGCTCTCCAGGTCGTGACCGTGGCTTGTTGATGACAGCACTTGTTCACGCCCCCCAAAGTACGCTTTAAGCTGAACCTCGTGGCTTGTGTCTAGCAACGTAGGTTCAGTTACGTTACCCTGTGTCCCTAATGGCCAGGGTTCCAAAACGGAGTCGCATAAACGACAATAATACGTTTTCAGAAAGGCCGCGGCAAACATGAGGGCACGACCTACATGTACTAAGATACTTCTACGTGCAACGGCAAGATCCCGGGGCAACACCAGAAGAAATCACACTATTTACTCCCAACACGATCTGCAAATTCGCCGCAAGATCCGGCGAGCTAACCTGCCGGCGCTCGCACTTTTACAGGGTAAAAATTAAGCCTATGGCGGCCGTAAAAGTAGTCGCAGAGACCGTTTAGTACCCGATTCACTCCCGATGAGCACCTGAGCTGGGGATATTAGTTCAAATTTAACGATATTTGTTTGACACCAAATGTAAGCAAAGCAGCCATTTGAGGTTATTTTATTTAGTTCCCGAACAAGTAGTTATAGAACTCAGAGTTAAGCAAATTTTAGACAGCATCCGCAATACCGGCTACCAAGGCTATACCAAGTATCGCTGAAGGCAGAGCTGTCTAGGACAAGTTCTGCTCCCCCCCCCCCCCCCCCCCCATTGTCAACAGTTAGGAGCATTACACGGGCTACCAATTATAGAGTTGACTCCTTGGAGTCGCCAAAATTGAGCTGCTGGTTCTGTTGTTGGCTTTTGGCTGAGGTTTCGCTGTAAATTTGGGAGGTTTGGAGCTAAAAGTTTGCAATTTTTGCTGCCTGTTTCTTGATACAGTTGTGTGGCTCTCTTCCGCTGGGAGAATCTAGGCACATTGTGCAAGCTGAATATGAACCTGTGTGTATTGTTCAATCCGAAGCTTAAACTCGCTGGCTAATCTCGGCTCCTGCTCGAATCGTTGCTTCAGTTTTACGTTTGCAATTATTAAACTAAATGTCTGTCTATCGTGGTGGTATTCTATTAACCCCATTGTGCTTGGATTTACGGTGTCACCTTAAGCTTGTAGTTATACACTAATAGCCAATTATTAAGAGAGTAGTTTGAAAGCTAAGCGTTTAACTAAATTTTTGTACTGCCCTCATGTAATTCTTTGTGTAAATGCTGTGCCCGCTTACTTCTTAAGCGAATTCTTGTAAATTAGGTAATTTTTGGTAATCAAACACTGTGATGACACTGATTCGTTGAAGCTTCTGTAGCATTTGACCTGGTTGTAGTTATAACTTTCGTCTGTAGCGTTGGCTCTAACTGGTGTACGTATTACTACTTCTAATATAATACTATTTTTGGTATTATTGATTATATGTGCTGCTAATGCAAGTAATTTAGGTAAAAAACCTTTCTTAGTCCGTTTCAGGTCATAGCGAATTCGGCTACGTAAAGTTTAACGAATGTAGGTTTTCTCATGAGCTAATCGACATATTAGTTGTATTTAAAGACGTTGTGGCGCCCCATGGTAGTTTCAACTAAGGTTACTAAATATCTAAAGGTACCGCCATTCCATTCCAAAATTGTGTTCCCCCAAATTAAAAAGGACAGAACATTGTAAGAAAGTAAGAGTGAGAGTGAGACACTAATGACAGGAACTCCAAATTAAAAGAGACAAAAGATATATGTTTGCACAGTTGGCGGTACCTTTATGATTTAGTAACCTTAGTTTCAACACTCTTTAATAATTTGTAAAAGAACCGCAAACCGTTATCACTGTAGCTGGTCGGCTCTCTGATTTGTCCACGCAGCCTGAACGTTTGTGTGGTACGATTTGAAGTGGGTTTTTAGTATTTGAGTCTGAATTGGTTTGGGGCTTAAGTCGAATTATTCTTTTGCAGGTGACTGCTGCTTGATGTTAATTGGTCATGGCATACCTATTATACATAGAACTTGTTCGGAGATAGTACGGAGGGCTTACTTTTAGTTCAAGGGAGTTTGATTTATCCGCGCCCCGTTATAATCCATCTAGGTACTAGAAAACATTTCATTGACAATTTTTGAATAAAATTAATTTAATGTGTTCTTAGATTAACATTCATTATAACACCCATGTAATTTTGAAAAAAAATGAGAACTTTTTTATCTCGACATTGAAAACCATTGTTACATGTCTTTTGATGTAAGAATCTACTTTTGCTTTATCTCCTAATGTTAGCGCTGGAGATTGTTTTTCCTGTAGTTTTGGCGTTTTAAGTGCTATATAAATTTAAAAGATAGAGGTAGTTTTGTTTGCTGCTCTTTGAGTTTAACCACACTGGGTTCTCGCTTTTTCCTTCCCAGAGTAATGTGATGTCCCCTGGTTTTGTTAAGCCCCTGTAAAAACGTTATATTGATTAGTTAGCTCTGGTAAGTTTTTATTTACTTATTTCAAACAAGGAATTTGTTTTTACGCTTTGAGGTTTGGTATGCTCATATTCAGTTAGTGCGTTTTAGTGTATTTATTGAATCTCGGTCCCTGTAAAGTAAATTATCATCTTGGGCAATCTCTTGTTTCGCAATTTTCGTCCCCGTTATAACATTATATGGCTTCTGCGATCTATCTAGGGGTGATATTTCGTACTGTTTCAACTACTTAGGCGTTTTTATGTCAGTTTTTACAATTCGTAGACCGTATTTTATTATCTGTTTTGCCTCTTTGAATTCTAAAGTGCTTGCTTAGTAACTTCCTTTTGCGATCAGGTTTTCTAGGGTTATTTTGTTCCACTGTGGTGGCGAAGCTGCTTATCGACCTGCACTTTTGACGTATGGATTTTTTTTAATTGAACGGCTGCCGCCTTATTTCTCCAACGTTCTTTCTTACCATTAAAATTTTCGAAGGCTTTGGGTCTTGCTTTATATTCACAATCCTTTTTGTTGGTTATTTGGATACAACCTGGAAAAAATGCAATCTTGTGGATTTAGACAGGATTCACTTTTTTTATGAGTTGTCTTGAAGCGTTGAATTGTTGGCCAATTTGTCATTATGCGTGTATCTTCCCATTTTATGGTAAGTTAGTACCTCCATATTGGGACTGGAGTTGGATCGCTAAGCCGATTTAAACCAGAAGTAAGTTTTTACACAAGTGCTCCACGTTTGTGTGCTAATCGCGCTTCTCGTTTTAGGTTTTTTAAAAAATTATCTTTCTTTACTTTTTCCCTGAGTGCTGGGATTTTGTTTTCGTAGTCTCTTCTATTTGCCTACGCTGCTAACGTCCTGTTCAGCAACTATTCGATATTGAAGCTACATCAGTTTCCTTAATATATGCTGGATTCAACAGATAAGCTACAACCTTGTTTTACTCTATGTTTGCCGCAGTTCAATATTTATTGTTGTAAATGGGTTTGTAAACTTACGATACTACGTTTCCTGTTTATGGCGGATTTGCAATTTATTGATGTACAATAATTTTACATGCATTTCTTACGTGTTTTGAATATGTTAGGCTATAGGCTGTGAACGCTACGCGCACACGTCGTGGGATTGATCAATGCAAGTTGCTATTACCAGATCGCTAACTTAGTTTATTTGGTTTTGATTATTTTAGTGTTTACCCACTCTCTCCTCCAGAGTAACTCAGCTGGTCCGTTGAACGCTATGCTTTACGGGACTGTTTTCTGTATTCACTGGTTGCTATCCTGCTTATATTGAAGTGTTACAAGATTATAATCAGGTTAAGGTTAATTTACGTTTCGAAAGCTATTTCACTGACTTCAATAAAATTTAATTATACACATTTTAATTATTTATTTTATAATTGTACAATTGTATATAAAATATTTTAATAGTTAATACGTATTACTAATAAATGTCCTATAAGATTGTACACTCTCATGTACTGTAAAATTTTATTAAAATGTCTTGCAATAGCACTTCGTCTTCGGTCCATTGCAGTCTTATATTAAAACAATCGAAAGTCTTTTGGCACTTTGCATTGCCTCCTATTAGTAAATTATTTAAAATAATAAGACCAGAATAATTATAATTATCATAAATAATATTGTCAAACTCACAGTATTTACAGATCATTCACTCTTTGCTTAACCTTAACCAGTTTGGTTAAAAACTAAAACAGTTTTTAAGTATGTACAGTAGTATAAAATATGGCCAATTGCGTTCTGGCTCACAAATACAACCAGCATTAGGATTTTACATAAAACTCTATAAAAATATAAAATCATTCTCTATACATAACAATAATAAATAAGTCCTTTGAACAAAAATAACACAGGCACTCAACAATAATAAGGCACATGGCGTGAACATCACGAAACTAGACTCGATTTGTCTCCTACTAAAGGGAATCAAATCCTGATATATCGCTACCCTGCAACAGCAAACCTGTAATGTTTGTTGTTTTCTCGAATTTGGAAACTTACCCTATCTGGCTTATATAAATGCGTGTGAGGTAGTAAGAACGTCGAGCCTACGTCTCTTTCTGCCATTGTGTTTGCCTCCTGAAATTCACACTGTTAGAAATATTTCAGTACCATGGCTGCGAACTTACATCATTTTGATGCTGTGAAGACGGCTTTGAATCGTAACCGTTTCTATAGGACTTGGTTGGTGGTTGGATTGTGGTTTCGTCATACGAACGTGCCTCGGACACGGTTCTGTAATCCAGAAATGTATAATAAAAGATTAACCAAATTACAAATTGCCAAAGTAACTTACGTTGTCACTTTAGGAGTTATATCTAACCAGTTTGACAGTGGATCATCGATGTCAGTGTCTCTGAATAATACAAAAATAAGAATGTGAAGAGAGGATGGAAAAAACTTGAATAAATTTAAAGCAATCAGAAAAACTTACACTAAAGACTTCCTGAAAGTAGTGAATTGCGACCTTGTTCCTGTACTAGACAATAAATCTGCACTGATCTTTTGTATTAGAGTTGCATTTTCACTTCGATCAGCTTCCGTTCCGCAGGTGGTTCCGATGGTGCCCATAGTGCCCATAATACCTCCCACGGTTGCCGATACTTCAAAACCTGCAGACACTAAGGCGCCTAAAAGAAGGAGGAATTGCAATATTATTGATACAAATTCGCAAAGTATAATTTTACCACCGGAAATTTTTCTGGGTCCTGGTTTGTCATGTCGATAAGAATCACTAGGGGTGTTGCTATACTTTCTCTTAACGTCGACCTGTTAAAAGATTACATTTAAAATCTTTGTTATATCGAATAAGGAAAAGAAAATAACCTTGTTAGGGGAAGGCCCGGCATCTAAGTAACTTAGCAGTTTTGCCTCGTTACTGCTCGCGGCTGATGACTTCCTTTTGTTAAACGATTCCATGTTTAGGTGTGGAGAGGTGGGAGGAGCTGGGTGATACTTAGCTCTAGGAATCATAACAGTTAACGATCGGTCTTTTTGGTCTGGAAATGAAATTCCGCTGGTACCATTTTCCACATCGGCATTAATTATCGCTGTTTTTTTCAGGGCGCCCTTCGGTTGCCTTTTGGGTTTCTGTATATAAAACATCTGATATAGATTTTAACTCATTTTTTGAAATCATTTATTACTTTAGCAACATAAGGGAGAGTGTTTGTATCAGACTGACTTCCTTCAGAGCTTGTTTCCTGTATCATAGCTCGTCTATCCAAAGTAGCACGCCTTCCGTTAGGGTTGGAGAGCCTTTGCGGCATGAAGCTCATCCCACTAGCAAGCGTAGCATGGGGTGGTTTTCTACGAGCGCACGTTAAAATGATACAAACCAGCAAAAGTGCGAATAATAGGGCACCGAGAGTCACCAGTGCTATGAGAAGAACTGAAAGGACAACGTTACCTACTCGAATTTAAAATATCTCACTGTTACCTTTCAGGTTAATGTGACAATTTTCCCCAGCATACCAGTGGAAGCATTCGCAAATAACTTGGTCGTCGCCTTTGGAGTAACAGGTGCCATGATAGTGGCACTTTTCGCAGCCGATGAGTTCTGCAGAACAAATCCTGCCTGGGTAGAGGGTGTTTTCTGAAAGATCTGAGAAACCTTCCTTGCAGCTGCAAGTGTACGTCCCTGGCAAGTTGAAGCAGTGGGCGTGCTCAGAGCAATCGTGGAATTGTGAATTTGCGCACTCGTCAAAGTCTTCTGCGGCCAGATTGTCCAGGAAGTCTTTAGATGCGTAGAGCTCTGTGCCTCCCAAGCTGTAGTTATTGCTGCGCAGGTACTTCTTAAATATTTCCTTTAGACGTTGCTCATCTGTGTTGTCTGATAACTGAAAGGATTACCACAAATCAGAGCCTACGCTTTATTAAAAAATGTAGCCTAGGAAAAAATACAAAGAGTGCATACGGAACCAGATAACCTTTGTTAGCCAGAATAAAGTAGAAGAAGACAAGAGCATCAACCCATTTTCCAAAATCTTTGGGGCCGGTTGTGTTTCTCATTTCAAAATAAAGGACCCTAGTGGGGCCTAGGGCAGCACCCGATAATCAGATATTAATACTGCAGCAACAACGTATAAATAGCAAAACAACAGATGCACGTATGATCACTACAAGGGGTGAGGCCAATTGACGCCACTGTGGCTGTCAGTGCTGGGTCACGCCGCCACCTCACTCAAGGTGTGACGTTGCAAGTGGATGTGGAGTTTAGTCGTCAGGTGTTCGCGCGCCAAACAAGCTTTGTTATGTATAGATGACTCACGCTCCACAATTCACGAAAAGCTTCGATTTTCGAAATTTTTCGATTTTCGGAATTTCGGATACGGGGTTGTGAACCTGTTTTTACCATTAATTTTAAAATATAATAAATTATTCAACTGGAAACATCGCGGTGGTGCAAAGAAATAAACTAGAAAGTTGTTAAGTGCGTTTAAAAATGCATGATGGACTGTTAACGTCACCTTTTGGACCATCTGTCATTAGCTGCAGTTTCCTGAAACACTTGTGTAATAAAAGAAACTTCTTCTGCAAATTTAAGTCGTGACCGTTAGAGGCCGTCACGAGTCTCGTCTGGAGAAGATGTTCGTGGGTCTCTGGGGCACTCCCCTTAAATAACTGCTGGGACTGTGCGTATTAATGCCGAACAAGCTGGAATTTTTCCAGAATATTGTTTTTTGACGGTATGTCATCCATTTTGGAGGGTAAAAGATTGCGTCATTGGGTCCCGAACAAAAAAATTCGTGCTCCAAAATCCAAGCAGTACGGACTTGCAAGGGACAGCTAATTTTGCCAATTTCGGGAAGTTACCGTTTATCAGTTATCTGTTTTTTATTTCGTTCACGACTAAAAGTGCAGGATTTAAGAAATTCGCGAGTTATTAGTACAAAACCTATTAGACGCAAGCTGCGTTTATTTCGAGTTTACGGATTCTTTACAGCGGTTTCAATCCAGAGTCTCTCTGCTAAAATCAAGTAAAATATAATTCGTTGAACTCACGTTTTCTTTGGGCTAAAGTTAATCTGACCTCGAAGAAATATTGTGCAACTATTGGAAGTGCTTCAACCAGCGTGATGTTCCGTCCCTTTGTTTGGGAGAGGACATCCCGTCAGCCTATTGCAGACAACCCAAGCGGATCTTCATTAAAAAAATGGTCTCAAAATATAACCTCAAAAGAGCAGCCTGCTAAGGTATTTGTAAACACATTGGCCTTCTAGTGTAAATTAATGCTGAATGCAAACCGAAAGATTTGTTCGAGTGGTGTATAAGCTGAGTACAGTTTGCTGAATTGACAATAAAATTTAATTCAAGGCTCTAAATCACCTTATGCCTTTATGGTTTATGGTGCATGAAAAGTTTTGTTCTTATTTGATGTATATTTATACTCATGTATGAGCGAGCTTTGGGATTGTGTAGAGCCGAGGTTAGCTGTGGTACTCGCCTCCGCTTTGAAATTTCAAGTCCCCGTCATACTATTATTTTTATTTCAATAGGGCTGTTGAACAGCTGACTATTGTTTTTGTTTAACACGTTATTTACATTGGTTTTTTTCATATACGTATTTGAATTCTTTTGATTTTGAAGAGATGCAAGTTTGTTAAACCTATTTTTGACGTTTCTTAAAACTAAGTAGACCGTTTAAACAAAATAAAAGTCCTCTGAATTAAGTTATAAGTTAAGGTAGCTGACTTCAAGGAATTTGTTTTTGCTAAAACTGTATAGTATTTAGGGATGGGCGCATGACGGCGGGTTCCGTCGTGCACATGAGTAATAGAAAATTGGGCCGTGACGCGAGTGAAAATTTCCAAGGCGTGATTCACGTTTCACGTTAATTCCACATTAAATATTTAGTAACGAATAAAAGAGTTCAGGGTGCCCCGCCACCCCTCTACCAAGCCATGTGGAAGATCTAGAGATGGAGCAGCCTGCAGCGAAGGAGCTTCGCATCTGTGTTATATTGTGAATGTTGTGTCTACAGTCAATCGCCCGTCTGCGTCTATAGGCGACAAAGTAGAACTTAATTTTAGGTCCTCGGACGTAATAGTACTTTTAAAACTAGGAACTAAAAGTGTTGCCTATCAACATAGACCTTCTTGTACTCATATCAGTAAGGGAAACGTCAATTCCAATGCCAGATTTTGGTATTAAAAGTAATGTGTTTGAAGACGGTTGCAAGAAGTGTTTTGCGAGAAATCATTATTTATCCCTTGTTGTAAGCTACACTGTGTAAACGGGTATAAGGGATTACAGATTATGTAAGTATGTATGTAAGCTATTGTAGTTAATTTTTTATTATGTCTACTATTCTGGTTGCAACATATTACATAAATGATTTATTTTAGAGTTTTTAGGTCTTGGTTTTAAATTTAAACATTCTGTTCTATCTGAAATTAAATTTTCAAATAAAAGCTGCGGGTCACGTCGTGGGTGGAGGGTCACGCCGTAAACGTGAGTGAATGTCAGTGAGAGCGTCGTTGAACGTAAGTGCTTAAAGCAAGTGTGAAATGTGCGTGACGTGAGCGATTATTCACTCACGCGCTCATCTCTAATAGTATTCTCCCAGTGAGAGCCTTTTGCCAGCAGCATGGCTTGTCTATCTGCAGTAACGCCCATATTAAAAGGTACGTCAACAAATTTAGACAGACTTTCAGTAAAGCCGTACTATTGAGATCCTGTGAACCCAACCCTAAAGCTGAGCTAGTCGTGAGCCGACCGGTGGCTTATTTTTTCTGACTTTCCAACACAATATGCATGTTGTAAATGTCGTTTTATACCGTAACAATGTGAAAAAGAATGTGCTATGAACAGCTTATTTGGATACAAAGGTTACAGCTAGGTATGAAGCATACACAGCACTACAAAATAAATATGGTGGCAAGAATTTGAAAAATGTCAGAACAGAAAAAACGTGCATTGACAATAGAAGAGGAAAAATGATACTTAAGTTGGACAAAATATTGAGAAGGAAAGAATATTTGTCAGATGTCCGAAAAACGAATTAACAAAAGGAAGATACACATTACAGCATAGTACAGAGAAGGTACCAAAGAAAAGAAAAGTTAAAAATCTACTCGGAAACGTAAAAAAGAACATTAAACTTCTGCTACAGATACTTAAAGCAACAAAACCATATCTCTCGATTAGAAAAAAGTAGTTATATTACTACTATTGAAAAAAAATAACAGAAAAAATGCAGCAATTATAGCGGGATTACCTTTCTGAGCATTCCAGGAAAACATACGAGTTAATCCCGCAAATAAAATTGAGCAACATTGCTAGAACTGCAAGCAACACTTCTAACGTGTCATTTAAAGTATCTACAATTCTACCACGAACTATGTCAGAACAAATAATATATCCCCAGAGGAATTTATAACAACTGCTGGTGTAAGGCACTCAATACAATGCCTGATGACATAATCAAAAACTGTGATAAAGAGATTAATAAGTTGTAGTCTAAAATTTAAAGTAAGTGGGGAGAACTGTATTACTTTGCGCAGATGGGATGGTGCTGCAGTTGGAAATCATGGACTCTGGCAAGAGCTTCCATTGAAAGTAATATCCCTAACTGACACTGACATTGAAAAACATCAGTTCAGATAGTTAGGTCACATCTTGAGAATTGGAAGTGTAAGCGAAAGAGAAAAATCGTGGAGTAAAATAAAAAATCTGTTCCAAGACAGAAAGTAATGGAAGAAACTCTCGACACTCTAGGTTCGATATGGTATATGAAGAGTAGTAGGTTAAAGCCTCTTAAATTTACAGTTTCTCAATTTTGAATTTTTGGTCTTTACAATACTTTCCCAAACTGTAGTACGGGAAGGTAAATAAGTACAAATATAAAATTACTTACCTGTAGGTAAAAATTATTAACAACACCATCATCGTTCAGCACTGGTTCATAGCTATACACATGAACCCCGTGATAAATATCTCTGAGGTCTGATTGCATAACCATACGATCTAACGCTTCATGTGTGATAGTAGCTAGTTGATTAAATTCGGGGGAATCGTTGTCCGCCAATGCTTCCTCGAACTGCAATTTGGCTTTTCCATACCGTTCCAAACCAATCTTGATGCTGTAGGTATACGTCGCTAGAATCATCAAGAAGTTAAGTTAACCCAGCGCAGATAGACCTCGATATAAAACCTACGTTTACAGGGGCGATCAGGGAACATCCTTGCAAATCCGGGTCGGCAAACACACCTCATGACTCCTTCAACCTTTTGACAAAGCTCGTTCTTGGACGCTTTACACTCAGGACTGCACCTGTCTTGTTGGACAGGACTTGCTACGTTTGGAACTTCTAGACTAGGCGGCGAAGCTATGAGAATTCCACCGAGCAGAACGTGATTAACTTCATTATTGGCGGGGATCTCGTCTCTGCTTTGGGTTTCGTACGCGTCTTCTTCGGTTTTCTCTGGGACTGTAATAACTTCCCCATGTTTTTGGTCGGTCATGACAACGAATATCGAGTCGTTGTCGCTAGGAACATGTACGCTGGTGTTGTGATTAGTCACAGGAGGCGTATCTGCGTCGTGAATGATAAACTCTTCCAGATCGTCTTCGACTTCGGGCTTAGGGGGTGCAACGGTCGTTGCTGATGTGGCGATATCGGGATCAAGGGTTGGAGTTGGTAGAATTGGAGGATAGGATGAATAGGTGTTTCCATAAGAAACGTCTGGAGGATACAGAGTGGCCGGTACTTGATTTATAGTTGTAGTTACTGTTTCTACAATACTGGTAGGTTTAACAAGCGTATGAATTTCGGTAACTGTGTCGACTTGAGTAGACTTCTCCGTTTTAGTGACTAAAATTGTCATAGTTGAAGGCGGTCCACCCAGTGTTTTCACAACAGTAGTTTTTGTTATAGTCACAGTTGATGTTTTAGTATGAGTTATATATCTTGTTGGTACAATCATTTTAGTCTCCTTAAGCACTGGTGTTGTTTTTGAAGGTTTGATTGTTGCAGCTACGGTAGTTGCAACTGCAATGGAATTTTCGACAATTTTTATTTCGTTTCCAGCATGGTGTATTCCACTTGTCAAGTTGTACTGTGCGGTAGTTGTATTAAATACAGTAATGGGTGCAGTGTATATTTGTGTCGGCTGAGTTGATATCGTGGTTGTTGTACTTCTTAATGTCGAAATTGGAGTTTTTTCAAGAGTTTTCGTTTTGACAGGTTTGATGTCGTTTGGAAGAGGAATCTCAGAACCAATTATATGTATTTCTTGATTATCGTGAGAAGGAGAGGGGCTCTGTACATTTATAGAAGTGGGTGTAGTATATAGCTCTGATTTTTCTAAATCCACTATTGTATTCTTTTGGACCGTAGTAGGAGAACTGCGAGAAATGTTAGCTTCTTTAATTTCAGATTCGGACGCATGTTGAGGGGTCAAGTCTGGCGTCGTTTTGTCTTTAACCGAAATTTCCGTAGTTGCAGCTGTTGTGGTCCTACGCCTGTTATACAATGGCCTTCTAGTGACAACAGGCGGAGCAGTAGAGGTTACCGTTGTTGTTGACACCGTCGTTTGCGTTGTTCGGCGCGAACCTGGTCGTTTGGTATAAGGTCTTCTCCTTCTGGTTGCTGGTGTTGTAATCGCTGGAGATTCAAACGTGTATGGATGAACTGGCTTAATTTCAACGGGTTTTGGGGGCTCAATCTCCGGTGCAAATATCGGCTTATGAGTCGATGCATTGGGTTTGAAGTGAAGTACAGGTCTATGGGTGGTAATAGGAGGCGGTGGGCTCAATCCCATTACCTGTTCGTCAATCTGAATTTTGTGGGTAACGATACCTTCTACGGGTTGTGGAACATACGGCGATGGACTACTTGCCTGCCCTTCCAAATCGTAAGCAGGTCGCTTAAGGTTTAGATTTGGAACTCGATGAATTCCTGCGCCGGGAGAATGTATTTCAATATTAGGTGGCTGCATTTCAGTTGAGATTTGTGGAGGCGGAGGCGGCTTCATTACTTCCATGTCAAGCTCATACGAAGTGATATTTTTAGGGGAGCTTGTGGGTGCTTCAAAACTGGGGTCAATGATAGCTTGGGGAATTTTTGGAGTTACATAGTCACGTTCTGTAGACAATTTTTCCCTAAGATCCGGGACATTTTGAATAGACATTACGTCATTGTTATTGAAACTGTAAGATGTATTAACTGCATTGCTTGAATGTATTGGCCGCTTTGCCAGGGAGGAATCGAAAGGCTTCTCTGTTTGAGATCCATAGTTGTTGGCATGCGAGTAAACATGAGTTAAAGGCCGATGTGTAATGACAGGAGGATTGACAGGCATTGATGTTATGTATGGACGTCTGTAGCCATTACTGGGGGCAACAGGGACAACTTCAACGCTTCCAACAGTACCTTGATCGTAAACGTTCTGATATGGTGTTAAAGTAGTTGATGTACCGTAACTGTCGATCGGTGCCTTTGAAAACAACGGTTTCGAAGTAGTGTAGAAGGTATTACGATGGTTTGTAATCGTATTAACAAATGTATTTCCGACATTTACATCTGAAGGATAATGGGGATTTGAAAGATTGGGTATTTTTTGTCCAAAACTAATATTCACATTATCCATGCCGTCCATATAGTGTTGGGGTTGCTCTGTGCTAGTAGTTGGGACATAAATACTGTGATCTTTAACATTAACTTGATTACTTTGATGATTTTCCGGTCTTACAAATGGTCTACTGTCTTCAGTTCCCGAGTGTCCAAAGAAAACGTGCTCGTAGTGGTTTGTTTGTTGATGTGGTTTTACATTTGAATTAACTTCAAATGGTCTTGGATCTTGTATAACTGGCCTGCGGTAGTTAGATACTTCGTTATCATGACCAGCTACTTGTATACCAAAGTTTACATTGTGGGCGTCGGCAAAATTAACATCCTTAACATCGAAAGTAGACGGCGATCTTTCAGTTGTCGTCAAATTAGCACGCAAAACTTCTATTGGTATTTGTCCTGGTCGTAAAGGTCTTGGATTCGATTCCTGAATTACTTCTCCAGCTTCATTGGCTAAATCGTCTTCTTTGTGATCTACCATATCTTCATCTAAACTCTCTTGTTTTATCGAACCACTACCTACAGGTATGCTGTTGTCATAATTTGTAGGTGATAATGGTATCAGTTGAGGTGTTTTAGATGGGAGAACAGATTGAGGAAGAGTATCGACGTTTGAAATAGATGGTCTTGGAATATTACGATCTGCTTCGAAATTAATTGGAATTTGTGGTATGCTATGTGGAGGTTGAATAACAACATTAGACTCAGATTCTATATTAAATGGAATGTGAGGGCGAGGTTGATGGGGATGATGCAGAACGGAAGGTGGCGATGGAGGTGGAGGAGGCGGAGACAAATCGATGGAGTATGTTGGGCTTAATTGTATGGGTATATCAGGCCTCTTATGAGAAAACTTATTGAGTTGTGGTGGTGTTAGATATTCCATCAATCCACCGCTTAAGTTTGGATTTGGTTTTCGATGTTTTTTATATTGTGGATGTAAGTGTGACTGTAATATATCAGGCCGCTGGAAAGGTCTTACCATCTCAGCGTTAGGGAATCGTTGTTGTTCAATTTGATTCACTGATGGTTCATAAATATTTGGTCGATGAATAGGATTTGCCTCTTCAATATTGGGAAACCTTGCGTTTTCAATCTGATTAATTGGTGTATTATGCAATGACGCATCGCTTATTATTCCATTTAAGTGATGCTGCCTAATAGGGCCTTGTTCTTGATAATGAACAGGGATAGTATTCGGTGACTGATGCGTAATCACTCCTTGTTGTATGACATTCTGATGGTCGATATTTGGCACAACCTCGTAAGATGCAGGAGGTGGACTAAATTTAATATTTCCATGATTAATAATGTGAGCATTAAAATCGTTACCATGATGGACCATTCCAAACGAAATGGGTGGCGCTTTTATATTCAACTCATGCTGAGGTAACACGTTGTTAGGAATCCGATTGATTGGCCTGCTAGGCCGAATTTGGGAAGGAATGGACTGGGGAAGATCTAGAGGGTTGTTGTTGATGATATCAGTGCCAACTTTTATTACACCTGCAACGTGCTTTTGGTTATGGTTCTGACTATCGTCATATACTGAAGCATACTGAGGCACTCCATTGTTAAAATTTTCTATTCCAGAAAATTCAGGCTCAGGATACGGAGATGGATCATCAAAGTATTGCCCGTTTTTGTGAGGTTCGGTGGAACCTCCATAAATTAGCGCTGTTGTTCTATTGTGTGGAATATTAACAAATGCAATTTGGGATGGCTGTAGATTTACTAGAAGAGGCTGGCCTGTAGATCTTTCGATTACCTCCGGCAAGACAATAGGCTCGTTTAGAACGGATGGTTGAATGTCGAATCCATGCGCCGGTTTGGTTAGAATTAAAGTTGGTGCTTCAAGCGGTATTTGAATGGGCACAACTTGAGGTATAATTACTTGCGGAAGCGCCAAATTTTCTTGAACAGCTGGTAGAACTACATTTTGAACGTTTACCGGAATATGATTTAGCTCTTGGTTCGGTCTCGGGATAGGGATTCGTTTGCGGTCTATTAGTTTGTGCTTTTCCCCTCGAACAAAATTAGGGGGCCTCAGAGGGACTTTCTGAGACACAGGCGGTGGTGGTCCGAAGTAATCATTCTGACTCCCCCCAGAATCAGGTTTCTCTTTTATATTTGAAGCATTGGGTATATGATCGGTAAATTTGCCATTGTGGCGTTTAGGCCAAGTTTTCAAGTGCACCGGGGGCGGTCTCATATCGATCGGAACGTCGTCTTGGTGCTGTTTGTTCAAGGGTATCGACGGAATTCTAGGTCCAATCCTTCCAGGCTTTCCCACGATGACGTCCGAGTTGGCAGTTATAACTTGCCCAGGAGAAATGGGAATTCCACCATTTAAAAGGGGACTTTCGTGAGTGGGTTTGCCTATTACCACCTGGTCTTTGTATGGCTTCGGCGTGTCTTCTTCCCATTCGTTGATGTGTATAGTTGCAACGTTTTGACTTTCAGCGATTTCTAAACCATCCTCTTGGTCACCAATTGGAATGTAAATTGGCGAGCGGTTTTGAACATCAAAATCGGGAGGGACTCTCACAGTTACTTTAGCACTCTCCTCTATTGTAGTGTCATATTCTGGGTTTGCAGTGGTTGTTAGGGTATCGTTTCTTTTATTTCCTTTTAAGTTTGTAGTAATTAGACCTGCCATTGCATTAATAACAGGTTTTAGAGCATGCAATGTGTTTACGTTGATAGATCCCAATCCTAGTAGATCTGGGATTTCTGCGGCTGGTTTGGTAACTTTTGTCACAGTGTTTTTCTTTATAGGCGCAGTAGCTGGAACATTTGTTTTATTTCTTCCTAAACCTAAGCCGTTATTAACCGTCGTTGGCCGAGATGTTGAGGTTTTAGAACTTACGATTGGAAGGCGAGTTTGTTTGTTGACATGCCTTTTTGTTTGGCTTTTTGAGCTTTGTTTACGAGTTGAAAGCACTGGAGGTTTTTTTACTATTTCGCTGCTGAGTAAAGAACCCAAACCGTTATTAGCGGAAGTTTTTGTAAGTTTCATTGGTTTACTAGCCAATGAAGGTGTTGGTTTCTTCGATGTTGAATCAATTTGATCTTCTTCGTCAAAGAAAATAATTGTGGATCCGGTTACTACGTTTGGATTTGACGATTCGATGAGGGGAGGGGTGATTTTTGTTTCAACCATTTGTGTTTTTTCAATGGGTAATACCTTAGTGGGTTCAATCTGTTCTTTGTTGAATGCCGTGACTTCAAGTTTTTGGCCATTGTTAAGAGTTATAAGTTTTATTGCAGTACTACCGCCCTCTTTGAGTTCAAGCTTTAACGAATTCAAATATTTTGAGTCTAAAAGACTTGGGTTGATGGTTTCGGTTACGATATTTTCTACTTCTCTTGTGTGAGAACTTATGATGGTGGATGTTTTATTGCCATTATTATCTTGAAGTAACGTCGTGAAGTAAGTAAAGGTGGTTACATAAGTTTTGGTAGCTTGTATTTGCAAATTTTCAGGTATTAAATCGACTTTTTGTTTCTTTCTATCATTTGCAATAGGAGACGTGTTGATAATGGAATGGGAATGGGTTCGCTTGGGTTGCAAGAACAACTTTTCGGTTACAATGTCGCTTGAAGTTGACACATTGGTTTTAACAACTGTATTGCCATTCTCTAGAAGAGTATTGAAGTAAGTATATGTTACGTAGTAAGTTTTTACAACGTCTGTAGTGGTGTAACCATTCAACGAATTATACCCGTTTTCTTCGAAATCTAAGGCAACATAAGAAGTCATAACGGAGGTAGCTTTAGGAGGAACGGATTCCGTTATGACAACCTGAGTAACTACTTCATTGGTACTGATTACTTTGGACTGCTTTCCTTCATACAACGTTTTTTCCAGTAATATAGTGCTGTAGTACGTGTTTGTGTCTTTAACAGCAGATGCCTTCTTAGGGGGCTGCAGTAGCGACAAGTAATCATCTGGTGCAGTTATTGTGTTTGTAACAGTATGCTTTGACGTTACTACAAGAGGTTGTTCACCATCTAAGATTGTATTTAAATATGTGTAGGTTGTTAAGAACGTTCCCACGGAGAGGTTCGGATGCTGCAAGGAATTATAAGTAGAATAATGTGATCTGTTAGAACGTCACATAATACTTACTTGTGTTAAAGTGATGCCAACACTTGGGGTGGGAATAATTTTTGCAGAATTGCGTTCTTCTGTTGCTATATTGGACACAACTTGTTCATGACTAGATATCGTTGTGGTGCCATTTTCCAAGAATGTTGTCAAATATGTGAATGTCGTTAAACACGTTTTCGTCACAAATTGATTCGGATACAGCGACGAAGAAAGACTTTCAGCCTGTAATTTCACCGGTTAGAAAAAATACGATTTTCACTATACAACTTACATTTGACGCATCCTGGGGCAGCATCATCATCATATGGTCGGTCAGCGTGCTGGGCTTCAACGTTATTGGCTTATAAATGGAGCTTGGTAGAACTCTTTTAATGTCAGGTTCTCCCGGTAATGTGCTCTTGTCGCTGGCCACAATTACTTCTACTCCATTTGACATAATTCTAGTGGCTAAATTGTATCGAGCTTCTTCGAAAGTTCGACCGTCGTATTCTGGTTCACAAGTGAGTTGAATGTTATTCATTGGTTTTACTGTGACTGTATTAGGTATGTACATTATGTTGAAAGTTTTTGAGTCTTTTATATTGCTTACAAGCAGTTTTTTCTTACAGAACTCTTCATATATACAAAACACGTTAGGAGGTTTTAAGGAAATAGATTTGATTTCTAAGAAGAAACTTGAAGGTCAACTGATAGCTATACGGTTAGGCTTTTTAATTAACTACATAGGGCAGTCTGAATCTAGCAAATAACTTTTTACAACTAAGTATTATGTGTACCGTGTATACAGTAATATAAATACAAACATTGTGTAACTCACCTGGGGTGTTTGTGTAGTGTGATGTGGTGTCCCGGGAAGAAGAATCAATAGCAAATGGTACAAAAGGTAAAGTCTCTGTAACTCCCAGATCGAGAAGCGTAAGGGTAGTAAATCTTGTCCTAGATTCCGTCACTGTCAGTGTCTTGGTCTGAGGCTTAACTTCGGTAGTCGATGTCACAATGTGTTCGTTTTCATTTGCACGAGTTACTACGAATGTGTAAGTTCTTAGGCGACTTTGCAGAACGGTTTTCGTCTCATATTCAATTGATGAGATAACAGTCGTTTTTAGTAAAAGGACAGGGGCGTCTAGGGATTCGGATAATTCAGGAAAAAAGGGCTCATAATCAGGTACATTCTTGACGACAACACTTGGAGGTTCGGTAACATCAGGATCTTCTTGTATTTCTTCTTCTTCTTTTTCTTCATCTTCTTCTCCTTCTGCTCCCTCTTCTTCTTCTTCTTCTTCTTCGTCGTCGTCTAACGGAAACGAATCAGCTTCAGTGGATTTCGCCGTAGTTTCAGTTTCTATAACCTCTAGAATATCCACTGTAGAACTCTCTTGCGCTGTACTAGGAAGTAGAGTTTCAGTTGATAGTGATATGTTAATTGCAGTGGAAGAAACATAATTAGCCGGTGGCAAGGTCAAGATCGGTGTTTTCATGGTGGCCCTTGTGGTTTTAGGTAATAAACGTTTCTTTGTTATCACAACCTTGCGACGGTTATGTTTTGTGGAAGATAGCATGATCTTCGGACGTTTTTTACGTCGTTTCTTTATTACTACCCTCTTTCGGTAATGCTTTCTTGAAGCAGTAGACGAAGCAGAATAATCTTCCTCACTGCTAGATAAGCTGTTTTCCGAACGGGGAATATGTAGCTTTGAGTAATCATTTGGATAAAAATAATTAACCTCGTGTTTATTACTATGATTTAAATCTATAGTTTGATTATAAATAGGTTGTATCCTAATTAGTTTTTTAACTACTCTACGATTTGGTAACGAATGTACTATATCTAAGTTAGGTTCATTTAAATCTCTTTTAAATCTAAAATGAATTTGTTTAAAAATTTTAAGCCCGAATCGCGAATCATTAAAATGATAGCCATTTTTGTCGTAATTGCCAAAACAATTCGAAACGCATTTTTCATATTGAGGCGCTGCTAGGCGGATGTTGTCGCCCCTTTTTAGTAGTGTGGACGTTTCGACGACCTTTGGCATGAGAGGGGATAACTCATCAAGGTCTGTTAGGCTAAAAAATCACGTGACGACTCCTGCGGCGATTCGGGCTTTGCGTTTTCTTTAATAAACTTGGATGTATATTTTTTGGGCTTGTTCGATTTAGTTGGCTTAATGTCGAACAGTTCTGGAGTGTGAGTAACGACGTATTTTCCCACATCTCCTAAAACACTTTCTAAGCTCTGAGTTTCAACTGAAGATGCTATAGACTCGAAATAAGCTTCGCTGACAGCTGGAGTAACATAAGAATCAATGTAACTGTAGACGCTTGCTTCCTCCTTCAGTATTCTAGATGGTTCAACCAAAACTTCTCTCTTGCGTCTTTGGTTTTCTTCACCTACTATGACTGTAGATAAGACTGTAGAAAATTCTCCAGGAGTTTTTCCGGAAACGTACAGGGTAACTATGCTAGTTTCTTTAGCTGGTGGTGCGGGCGTTATACTTTTAGGAGCTTTTGGCTTCTTCCTACTTTTACGTCTTGGTGCGCGAGTTACGTCTTCGGAAAGGTTTTGTTCTGTAAATTCTTCGGATTCGCTTACAGATTTGTTGTCGTCGAAATTAAGGAAATCGTACTTATTATCTGAAGTTTCCTGGAAAATGGCTTGTTGAAGGGGTTGATCTTGAGGAAGCCCGAATACACCTGGCTGTGTAGGTTGTTGTTGCTGTTGTAACAATAATGGTAGCAATAAGCTGTTGAGACCTGCTCCTCCTAAACCAACTGTGGGGGTTACAACGACTGTGTCAGTTACAAATTCGGTGGCAGTAACTACGCTAACACTACTGTCTATTATAGTAGTAAAAATTTCTTTTCCTCTGAAAGTAATAGGTATTACTGTAGAAGTTGCGCTGGTCACTGTTGTCACGTACGTTGTTGTTCTAGTTTTGAATTCAGTTGTTGGTGTAGCAGGTACTGCGGGATTTTGTAGCGCCAACAGAGGATTTTGTTGAATTCCAGGATTACCCAATAGTAGTTGCGAAAGAAGTATGTTCGCTAAAGGTGCTTGCGCTGCTAATGCCGGTTTGATAGTGCTTACTACCTGTTCAACAGCATAGACGGTGCTTGGAAGAACGTGTGACCATGACGTTTTATGTCCTCGAATATAAGTTGGGGTGAATATTACGGCAGTTGTAGGAGTTCCATTTAATATAAACTTTGTAATTTCGGTTGCTCCATTGGGGGCCACGTTTGTTGCCTCACTACGAAGTACAGTAAATACCTGACCAGCGGGATTTACAGCTGTAGAATATTGTTTTGGAATAAGCACTTCGGTGCTATACTTGGCTGTAATTATATTTCTGTATTCTGTTAGTTTCCCGTTTACTACAGGAATAGTAACTTCTGTCGGAGTTGAATGTGTGACAGTAATTGTTCCATCATTAAAATTGGGCAGCACAAAGTTATCTATTTGTTCAGCCGAAGTTTTTGATCGACTATAAGATGGTGTTGAAACACCACGTCTACCATTACTGTTAAGCGGACGACTAATTCTTTCCGCACTGTTGAGTTTTCTCCTAGAAGGAGCTTCAGTCGTATGCTGTACCCTTAGCTTTGGCGCTTTTGGCCTTGAAGAAATAGTCGTTGCTCTTCTAGGAGGAGCTTGAGCTGAGGAACCACCTCGTCTAAAATTAGATCTCGAATTGGATTTGTCTTTCTCCCTCAACGTGAACTGCGACCTTCCCTGATTCGAAGACGCTCTAGTTGGAGATATTCTCTTTGCAGGGGCGGCTTTTTGGGTAGTCGAACTGGATCTACTTTCACCACCACGAGATCTTGGCTTAAATCTGCCTTGTTTGTTAGATTTAGGTGCTTCAGTTTCAGGCTCCTCTTCTCTAGGCACAGACGTCGATCGGCCTCCAGGGGGTCTGCGGAATCTGGAGAAGTTGGTGTCTCTTTTTGAGCGTTGGCGGAACTTAAATGGCCTGACAGAAACTATATTCGCACGACCCTTTCTTGGTGAAGGCGACGATGTTGGTGCTTTTTCAGTTTGAGTGTCCGTGTTTGACCCTTCATAGTCAGTATCGTCATCATCTTCTTCCCCTTCAAAATCATCTTCCTCTTCGTCTTCTTCTGGAGATATAGTTGTTGTGGTAAAAAGTCCTTTTCGGGGGAATAAACTGTTTCCAGGTCGCGGCCTGTTTAATAGCGATGTCAATGGTCTTGTCGTTTTAGGCTTCCCAGTAGTTGTAGCTTTGTTATTGGCTTTATTAGTATTTCGATTGCCAGATTTGGCCGTAGGTGTTTTAGGTGATGCAACTGGACGGCTTAAGGGTGGTCTACGGAATTTCAGTAAGGGGTTTTGATTGCGACGGGCAGCTTCTGTCGTGGTCGCTAGCGCTAAGGTAGTGTCAGGATCATCGTTTGTAAAGTCAGTTGGATTTTCAGTTATTTGCGTGGTCAAATCGTTTTCGTCGTCATTAACTTCATTTGATGGAGTGGTCGGACCTTTGGAATTAGGGGAACGGGGTAATGTGGAGGCCGCAGTGGGGCGAATTCGAGCAAACCGAGTATTGCCGGAATACAAAGAGCTAGATCGCAATTGACTTGATGTCTTAGAACCTGATTTTCTAGAACCAGATGCGGTAGGTGTAATTCTTGCAGAAGTCCTTCCGCGAGGCACAAACGACGAGCTTGCTAAGCCGGCAGCTGTAGTACTACTTGATTTAGGTCTCACGAATCTTCGAGTGCCAGATGCAGTGGGGTGTACAGCTGCGCCGTTGCTAGAAGCCCCAGAGCTTTTTCTGCCACCAAATCGTCCTCCAGATTTAGAAGCAGGCACTGCAGTGACGGTTGGAGTAAAATCGCTTCTTGTTATTGTGGTGGCACTGCTTGGTCCTACGCCCTTGCGTTTTGGAGCAAATGTCGGCCTGCCTCTAGAGGCGAAAGGTCTGATTACAGGGGTAAACGTTCGCTTGCGCGTTTGGAATGTTAGTCTTGATTTCTTTCTGCTGCCTGTTTCTCCAGGCCTGTCTTCATCTTCTTCCTCATCGTCCTCGATATCTTCATCGCCTTCAGTTGTGTTTTCCTCTTCGGTTCTTGTAGAATCGCTAAGGGAACCTTCGATTACAACTGGAGATGGCGAAACTGGAATTGCGGTGGGTGCAATTTGTTGATCAGGACCTTGCGTTGCCGTTGGTGCAATACCTCCTGCTGCACTTGGGGAAATTGAAGGAGCTTGTGTTTTTTCAATAATGAAACTGGACGTGCTTTCAATAATTTGAGCATATCTTCCGTCAATAACTGTGCCGATTACTTTTGATTCATATAATGTAGTGGTGCGGTTTTGCACAATCGATCCTTCGATAAGACGCACCAATCCAGTCTTGTGAATTACAGAATCATCCGTTACTAAAGCTGCTTTTCTTTCTTCGTCTACTTTAAGCGAACTAGTACTTTCTATTACCTGTGCGTATAGATTATCTATGAAAGTTCCAATGGCTTGAGTAGTGTAATACAGTGTGCTAATGCCTTCTGCATCGACAATTTTTCCTTGATTAATGCTTACTACACCAGTTGGCAATACTGGTTCTTTTACGGTTGGAGTTATCGATTCTGTTACAACAGATGTTGTGCTTTCAAGTACTTGCGCATATAAACCATCAATAAATGTTCCGTAAACATCTGTAGATAAAATTGTCTTAGTACCTGAATTATCTATAGTAGAAACGACCGTGGACAGTAATCCTGTAGGTAAAGGAACTGTTCCATTTGGTGTTGTCGATTTCGTTTCTGCATCCTCCAATTGATTTTGATTGGGTGACCCAATGGCTCTAGCTATTTGGTTGGTATCGATTGTATCGTTGACTACATTAGTGACAGTTTCAAGTCTGCTGTTCAAAACAGTGCTATTTCCAACATAGGAGGTTGTATAATAAGTATAAGTAGTGAAATATGTAGTTGGTTCATCTTTATCGCCCACTTTAGTAGGTTCTATTTTAATTTCAGTATTGCTGGCTGAAGGTGTTATGTCAACTGTAGCAGTCGGAGCAATAGGTGTTATATTGATAGTAGGTGGTTCAGTTGTAGCAACTGCACTAGGAGTTACAATATTAGAGACTGTTTCTTCCCTACTTGTCACTTTAGTAACTCCCTCCTTGTATAGTGTGGTCCAATAAGTAAACGTAGTAAAGTATGTGATGGGTAAATTTAAGTCTTCAGCACTTAATGTTTGGGTTGGTGTCAAAGTTTCTGTTACTACGTTTGTAACTGTTTCTAAACGGCTAACTACGTTACTGGATGTTGTACCTTGGTACATCGTTGTGAAATATGTGAAAGTTGTATAACTCGTTTGCAACAAAAGCGTCGGAGAAGGTAAAATATCGGAATCATTATTAGATTCAGCAACAATCTGATCATCTAACACATTACGCTTATCGACGTTATCAATAATCCTTCTTTCACCTGTCGAAGTACTACTACGTACATCAGTAACCATAGTCGAAATAGTTTCATACTCACTTAAGTTCAGAAGATTATCATCTATGACTGCGGAACTTTCGCTGCCCCCTCGTTTTAGGGTACTATAAGATAATCCAGTATTTTTACTAGTAGCCACAATGTTATTGTCTAATTTTTCTTTATCAGTGGTATAAAGACTTGTAGATTTTACAGATTCATTTTCTGTCGCAGCAGATGTTTGTTGTCGGTTAATTGTGGTGTTATAAGAAAGCGAAGGAGTGACTTTAAGGTTAACGTATCTATTTCGGAGATCTTCTTCTCCTTCTTCGTCATCTTCTCCTTCGTCACTGTCACCAACTTCCTGATCGTCTTCGTCTTCTTCGGCATCGCCGTTTCCATTTTCTATATTTGGCGCTTCTACTTGGTCTTTGGATCCTTCGGAGTCAAGTATTAATTCTGGAAGCGCTGTGGGCAATAAATTCTCTAACGACGCAGTGGGCTGAATGCTTGGGGTTACGTAGTTCGTGTAAACTTCGGTTCTGCTAGATATTTCTGTTTCTCCATCTACAAAAATTGTTGTGAAATATGTATAAGTTGTATAGTATGTTTTTATGCCATTAGCTGTTTGTAGAACATTTTCATCATTTAAAATGGGAGTTGCTTTGGCTAAGTCATGATCTAAAATATTCTCGCGAATGTCTTCTTCAGATAATGGATAGCTAACGGTAGGTCTTCCTGTTCCTACGCTTGTGGGAGCAATGTCTGGAATATCATCGAAAGATGGAGGTTTAGATTTATATCCTGATACCAAACTGTCTTCTCTTGCAAATAGTCCTGCCACAGCTGGATCAGAAACTTCGGATCCTGGTTCTAAAGTCGAAGTAATAACATTAGTAATCACTACCTTTCGGCTGGCTATTGACGATGTCGATTCTTGGAAGAATGTCGTTAAGTAAGTGTACGTCGTGTACAGTGTTTTAAATAATACTTCTATCTCTTCTCCATTTTCTGTAGTCATCTCGGTAGTTTCTGGTTCAGATTCAGTAACGTGTCTTCGTTCTGTTGTTATTTCTAATGGCGTTGTTTCGTACGGTATAGTCCACGTACTGCTATCAAAAGTTGTGATATGTTCTGTAGTCGGTTCGAGTTCTTGCTGGTTTTCAGATATAGTTTTGGTCGTCTCATCTGGACTGCTTTGAGTGGTTATTCTAGGTGTAGTAGTTAATTGTTCTGTAGTTGTAGTAATCGCGGTTGCTTGAGGTGTGGTGGGTTCTGTCACTGCAGATGGTGTTATATTTTCCTCTGAGGAACAGGGTCTTGTTTGGAAACCAATTTCTGTAGAAACGATTTCGTTAGATTTAACGGATGTTGTCGTAGTAGCATCTTGAGGTATAAAGAACGTTGTTAAGTAGGTGAGCGTTTTAAATACGGTAGTTGGAATTACTTGTGACCCTTCTGTACATACAATATCAGTCTTGGAGTCTTCTTCATCTTCAGCTTTTTCAGTATCAACTTCGTTCGAATCTATTTGCGGAGTAGTTTCTGGTATTGGTATGGTACTAAGTCCATTTTCACTTGTTGTCAAAATTTCATTAGTGGTTTCCTGATCATTTTGAGTTGTCGTTTGTGCTTTTTGTGTTGTCGTTTGTTGTTGCTTTTGAGTTGTTAATTGTTCTCTAGGAGTCGTCGTTTGTTCTTTTTGGGTTGTTTCTTCCTTTTGGGTCGTTGTTGTTTGCTTTGGAGTAGTCGTTTGTTGTTTCTGAGTGGTTGTATCTTCTTCCTCCTCTAGTATAGTGGTGTCGAACTCGGTTGTTGTTGATGTTGTTGGCGGTTCTTCAATTTTAGTTGTAGACGGAACTTCCAATACAGCAGTGTTTTGTATGGCAACATCTTCATCAAAGAATATTGTCGTTGCGCCTCCAGCACTTGGAGTGTTCTTGTTACTTTTTCTTGAAATAGTTGAATGGGATCTAGACGTTTTCGTTGTATCTAAAGTGGTTGAACTAGTTTCCAACGGTTCTGTTGCTTGCTTATTTTGCAAAGCTTGTAAAGAAGCAAAAATTTTAGCGATATCTTCCTCGGAAGGCGTCGACAACATTGGCGTCTGGCTTTCAGATGGCTCTATTACTTCAGGTGTAAAAACCATAGTTGAAGTATCTTCGGACGTACTCGTTAATGGTGGATCAAGCTGCGGCGTTGGTGATTGTTCAAACAAGGATATTTTTTGTTCGTGTGCTAAAACGGCAGATTTTGCATCCATATCTTCATGTTGTTCAACCTGTTCTGTGGAAGAATAACGATTCCTGTCGGTAGCATCGATTATTACTGTATGCATTTGATCATTTTCCAAATCAAATTCTTGCGAGGTATAGCTCTTTGTAGAGGGTTTGGGCCTTCTAATGGTAAATGAAGGTCTTAAAGAGAGAGGAGGCAATCGTATTGTTGGCTTTACAGCAGGTGGAGGTGGCCTGACTGTTGTTGAAGGTCGTATTGTAGGAACAGGTATTTTGATAGTTGTGGAAGGCCTTATAGAAGGAACTGGAATTTTAATAGTATTTGAGGGTCGGAAATTGAACTGTGGGATTCTTGCGCTAGTAGCGGATGACACAGAATGTTGGAGGGTAGCCTCGCCAGCAATCGATGTTGCTTTACCATGGTCATATCGCGGAATATCTGAAGTATAGGGCGCAAATACTATTACTGTATCCCCAACAACTGTGGTAAAATCAGCGAAGCCTGAGTAAGTAACAGTAGGCAATTTTCTTAAATCCTGTGTGGAAGCTTTTCCACGTGGGAAGAACAGTTTTGCTTTTCGTTCTTTATCTGCAGCTGTTGTGGGTTTGGTACGTTCCGTATTTATGTCAAATTCCGGAAAATCTCCAAGGTATGAGAGCCCACTCGGGGAAAACTCATTGCGCACTGTAAATGTAGGCAAAGAATCTCTTTCGCGCACTTTAGATGGCTCGTAATCATCTATGTCTTCTTCCCTTGCCTTCTTTCGACTGCTAGCAGTGCTGTCTTCGTTTAAATCTTTGTAGTTTATTACGTTTTCTAGATTCATGTCCTGATGTTTTGGAGTAATTTGGAAAACTTTGATGTTGCTCTGACCGTTTCTACCGTTCCAGCTGCTGAAGGGTTGGGCAGTGCTCTCTTTCGCCACGGAGTCGTCAAATGGAATACGGGCGTTGTTCGACGGGGCCGATTTAAGAATTTCTTCCTCACTGGCATCTTCGTCCTTGCTGACAGGTTGCCCGACATTGTGTTCTTCGACGAACTGATAGGCGTCAGGTTGGGGGTCGGGTTTGGCGGTAGGGAAGACTAGGTAAGGGTCGGCTTTGTTTGGGGAGATGTAGTCAGTGTTTTTAACGAAATTCTTGCTGCTGATAAGGTTGTCGTCCACGTTCCACTTTTTACTGCTGAAGTCGTTGTAGGAGCGGGTAGGCAAGTCACTGTCGTAAAGAACTCGTGAGCTCTTTGTCAGGAGATGTGCGTACAGGCGTCCGTTGTCAAGGGTCGTACCGAGTACTTGGGTTGCGTACTGGGTGGTTACACCTTCTTGGATGAAGGTACGAGCGGTAGAGGTTAATAGGCCAAGGTCCGGTTTTACGCTCAGGAAACGACCAAAAGTAGAACGTCCTTGATTGTCCACCAGCAAGACTGTGGTGACATCTGGCCCAGTAGCAAAGATAGAAGTCAGTTTATACATTAGAAAAGAAATAGGCTACTGGACGAGAAGATCGCATATGTTAAGAAATATAGCAATGGTTGTTTAGTGGAAGCTACAGTTAAGTAAAAAAATAATATGGTTTGCATTCTACAAAAGGCTTTATTTATCCTCATTGATGTAGACCATGTGCTTAATTATTAAAAAATAATTTGTGTAAATCTTTTGCAATGAAAAAGATATCTAGGGTATTGTCTGATTCATACAATTTAGGTGCGATCTTCAAGCCAGTTAGAATAGAATAACATATAATTATTACTTTATTAATAATGTAACAATACTGTACACTAAGAAACGTAATTAAGACATTCTGCATTGTTTACAAAGCAGTAAGGTATTCTTGTTATTATTACACCTGCACCTCGAGTTATATCATCCAACAGTTACTCACAGTTCTCTTTTTACAAAAAACACGAACAGTGAAGTCATCAATAGCTGTATTAGCGGTCATCGAATAAATAATTAAATACTGAATTCCGTTATTACTGGTTTAGCAGCAAATAAAATTGATTTGCGTATCGGGAATGTCTATTTTTAAAGCTCATCCTTGACATTTGATAAAACACGTTTATGCTGCGGCGTACTGCAATTATTCAAACAGAGAAGCGGTTCATTATCTCGATCCGCTTCCTTCTTGCGGGAAAGGGCCAGAGAAAGTGTGTTTACCGGGTAACCACATAGTCTCTGAAGTAGAATGCGTTGAGCATTTTTTGAACTACTTCGCATAGGTTATTTGCGGAAAATTATTGTGTTTTAGTGGTTGCTTGCGTTGCAATTACAAGAAAGTGTCCACGCAAGAGTAAAACCGTAATGAAGAGTAGATAAACTTTTATTTTAGTCTTAGTCTTAAAATTGAAAATTATTTCTGCATTTATGGGGAATATTAAATTTGAAATTGACTATCTATACGTGTCACCGTCGGTATGAGTGTTGTTAAATAAGTATTTTGTGAAAGGTCATGCCTTCAGCTTCTCATCTGTTTTAAGGAAGAGCATTACTTAGGCAATGTAATATAGGTTAGATTAAGGAAAGCATAGAAGAACGTAAGGTAAGGTAAAATATGTTTGGGCAAGATTGCTGCGGAAATCCTTAAAACAGACGTTAAAACTACCCTAGAAATGTTTCTTCCTCTAATGGTAAAAATCTGGGAAGAAGGACTGCTACTAGTGACTGGAAGGAAGCTGTCGTTATTAAGATACCTAAGAAGGGAAACTTACACAAATGTGATAATTGGAGATGAATTAGCCTACTATACATAGCAAGTAAAATATTTTACAGAATAATATTGAATCGAATCATCGACCAACTTGATAAAGGATTAGGAAAAGAACAGACGAGTTTTAGAAGAAGATTATGCATTGACAACATTAATACAATAGGAATAATAATTGAACAGTCACTGGAATTCAGTACAACTTTATACTTGCTGAAGTTTTTGATTCTATTAACACAGGCTATATACATGGGCAACGTTATGAAACAGAGGAAACCGTGTATTATACAGAGATAACTTATCAAAACCATTTGTGAAAAACCCAGGTAACTCTCACTATTGCTTTTTATAATAATAATAATGGATGAAGTAACGAATACAAGGAAGGACTAAAATGGGACTAAAATAAATAAGAAGAAAACGATATTAATATGTATAAACCGAACATTGACAAAATAGGTGGCTCTAGAAAAAGATGCTATAGAAGGAGTATCTAGATTGTCGTGTCTGGACACATAATAGTCACGAATATATGAGGAATACGAGAAGACGTGGAGGAGAGAATGCGTAAAGCCAGAAGAATAAACTCCAGACATGAAACTGATGTTTAACAAACATATTACAAGTTTACTGGCCGCGAGTGATATCAAATGAAGAATTGCGGCATAGAACGGATCAACTAGATATAAACACCGATAAACGAGGGAGGGAATGTGGCTGGATAGGTCGTATGTTAAGAAATGATGCTAATAAGGCCCCCAGAAGTTCTTGTCAATGAAACCCACAGAGTAAAAAAAGTGAGAAGGTTGCATCGCTTGGAGAAGAAAGGTAGAACGTGAACTTGGAAAAACAATACCTGCAACAGTGGTAGCAGAAGAACATAACAGGGGTTTATCTCATCCATAGGTCTTTTAATGGAATAATGGGACATATGATTATTATTATTATTAAATAAAATAAACGAAAGCATAATAGGCATACAAGGTAAGGTAAAATATGGTTAGGTAAGGTAAAGTAACAATGCCATTATTTATCATGGCATCCCTTATTAGATTCAAAGTTTGTAAATTTTACATATTTCAAGGGTTCATTCTCGACACTATCCTTAATAATAAAGATTTAATTGAAAAATTAAAACGTAATTGGGAACATAATAGAAATCATTGTTTTTTTAACAAGAGAATGCTTCATATTTCCACCTTCAGTTGATCACCACAAATTCTAGAAAACTAAATTAAAAGTTTATCACTGCAACTAAATTCAATTGTATTTTAAAATTTCCAAAAAAACTGTTGGACCGATTTTAAGTAGTATGAAGCTTTTTTTCAGATTCTGCTATGTTAAGAATGCAGGTACTTATTACTTTTTCTATCTACAGCTACAACTACTAGATTTTCAAATAGAAGTAACAGAGAAGATTCTGTACAACTGTAGAATTATCTCGAACCCCTGAATATCTTAGTTCAGCTCACCATTAGCGTCTTGCCTTCTTCTTCTTGGCGATGATTCTATATTTTCTTCTTCTGAAACAAACAAATAATTAGTGTTGCACACTTTATTAAGATTATATATTTACTAATGCAATAAATGAAATTTAATGTATAGGCCGCAATACGTCATTTAATATCGGAAAGTTCATTCTTCCAGGTATTAAGACATTTAACCGAAAGACCATGCGACATGAAGTATTAATTGATCTATTATCAAATGTTAGAACCTTTAATGGCTCAAATTGGTTTTTGTTGCTCTTTTATCGCTTTCCTAAAATCGCCTTTTTGAGGGATTTTCTTTTCAAATATAGCAGAGCTGTCCCTGTGGATGTACATTTCTTTAAGCACCGGTGAGTAGAATCAGGTTGCATATTTTTACTTTGTGGATTTTTAAGGAATTTAAAATCTTAATTTGATACCTCGTCTCGAGATGTAAGTAAGGCCACGGCACCGCAGCCCGACCTATAGAATCTTGGATAACGTTAGGTCAGGTTTTTTATTTTACTGTCTCCGTGCTTTACTGTGTAGGTAATAGCTCTTGTCAGCGAATACTGAGGCAGCATGTAATTAGTTTACAATTTTTCGATGATCAATGTCTGTGCAAAAGAGTTTAAGTGTGTTAATTATAACTTGAACCCCGCCAACTGATTTAAACTCATGATTTTGTGTTAACAAAATTATTTTTATTAATGATTTATAAATTTAACTCTTAAATTTTTCTTGTTTTACGAACATGGCATTAATATGTTTTATTGTAATATTAGGTTTCTGTTTGTTTTTAATTTCTTGGGCCCAGCAACATGTGTGTGTTTTATATTTCATTTAAACTCTTCAGAACTCTTTTGCGTTAATGAATTAGGCTTCAGTGTTCATCAACGGAGATTTCTCATATTTATCTAATCTATTTCGCTGTAGTGTATCATAACTGAATTGAGTAAAGCCTTGATATTCAAAATTTTATTTCTGGTATGTTCTTTTGAAGTCGTAAACGGTAGGTGAAGTGTGTTTAGATTGCTGGTTAGACTAAATTTATCGTTGCCACTGATGGCAACTGGTACCCATTTCGTTTAACTAATCCTTTTCGCGAGCATATAACCGCCAACGATTCGAGTAGTATACCTATCCAGATTTGGGTAGGATGGGACTAGTGCAACTCCCATTGCTGAGAATTCTAGTTATTACGTTTGGCATTTGTTTATGTTTTAAGGCAGCAAAACCGTTAGCAAGAACTTGAAATGCCATTTTCGTGTTATTCCAGCTGAAAGAGTATACAAAAGTCGCAACACTATTTGGTTTCGCTAGTTATCCAAAGCAGCCTTCGTTTCTAATTTGCAATAACCAGATGGCGCTGTGCGAGGTGCAAACACAATGCAAAATGCCAGGCCGGCAGTTGAAGCTGGCATTTTAGTTTTATCTGTAATTTACATTGCTGTAAAGCATGCTTTTAATTGAGTTTAAAGTAAGTACCGCCAGCAGTATGAGTAGCTTTACTTTACTATCATTTATTATTAGGATCTTGTAAAAATAATTATACCATCGAATCTGGTTTATTTGGCTGCAGATCCCGGATGTAAGAGAACATAATTCATAAAAAGAAACAATAAGTAGAAGAAAAGTGTAAACATTTAACCCTTGCTGTACAAATAACATATGTTAATCGGTGTAAGCCCATTTTTGTAATATGTTCAAAAGTAACTGGCTACTTGAAAAGGGACAAATTTGCGTACGGTTGATTCAGTGGAGCGTGGAGGTCACTCACCGACACCTACTGTGGCACACTTTCGGCCTCAGCAGCATTCTTCCTCCAGCAGCACCTGTCTGTCCACATCTACTCGTGTGATAACCATTTATCATGAGATCCTGAATGTGATACGCGAGGGGGCACGATACGATACTCCAGGAAGGATTTGCCGGTTCTCCTCGTGTACCTACTGTTATAGTGTACTTTCGTTGCAATGATTTTAAATTTTAGAAAGTAAACAACAAAGAAGTTGCAGTAAAAAATAGGGCGCCACTTAGTTATAAAAACATCAAGTCACCAAATAAGTACAACAAATATAAACGTTCAATTGATTTTTCATAAATTTTTTAAATCCACTCACTATGGGATAATTTTTTTCAGCAGGAAGCTGACAAGCTCTCAAATTGTTGCATCATTTCCTTTATTAGTACAAATAGGGTCATTTTGACCTGAAGATTTCGGGTTTGGCAATCATTCTTCGGGCTTCGGGTTTTCAATAAAATTCTTCGGATTAACTAAAGGTTCATGCATACATGGATTGCAAAAAATGTAAAATTTAAAAGTTCCAGAGCAGAAGACATTGGTAGAAAGTGCGCAAAGAGTCAACAAAATATAATTGTAGAAAATATTTTAATTTTTTTTTATTACGTCACTTCTAAGACGGATTTAGAAAATAATTATGGAATATAAAAAGTAATTTTGTTCTTTAATTCTTGATTTACAAAGGCCGAGAATTATGCTATGTAACGGACCAGCTGGATCCTTCACCGATAACGTTTATTTTTATGCTTAAATATAAAAGGCAAGTTTTATTTCTTATGTTTTATTATTAGATTCAGTATTGTACTTTTTTAACCAAATGTTCGCAAAGCCGGTTCTGCGCTGGATGTGTATTGTGAATTTCGGTTTTCGTAATTGCCGCAAGAAACACACGCTGTACGCGGGATGCGAGGATTCTCAACTAGTGCAAATTTAATTTAAAAAAACGGCAGTCGCACGTATCCTCTTCTGAAAGCTGCTAGGATTTGCTCGACTAGAAAGTATAGTACGCGAATTCGGACAAGACTATATAAGTTAATTCGAAGCGGGCTGGCAGCCAACGTTTGCTGCAAACAGTGTTAAAGTGCAGCAAGGCAGCGTTTGTAAATTCCTAAAACGCATTTTTCGAGTGTACATGTAAGTACATTCATCGTGCTACATTTAAAGGCTCATTTAAAGCATCCATTTTAAGAAGCTCTAACTCAACTGTCTTGTCATTACAAGGGCTGCACGCGATCGGGGATTCCCAGGAGTTCCCAGAATCATGTACCGTTTCCAAGGGTATGCAACAGCCAGTTCCAAGTAAAATGCTTTTATATCAACGTGATACGGTTGCGTTTAACTGCGACCTTTTTCAAAAGCGAAAGAGCGTGTTTTATCAGCGAATAATATGTGTGGAGCTTGCACGTGAATTTAAACAGGGTCGGACTCAAATAAGCATCAGCTTCAGGCAATTTTGACATTGCGTTTTTTTGGTAGAGACATTTGCGTTCTTTTAAAAGACAATTATTTCAAAGTTCCCTCTGATGATGTGTTACCTTGTTCATGTATGTTTGCAACATACCTGCGAGTAGTCTTTAGCATTATCGCATGTAGATGGGTTGAAAATTTAATTCTCTTTTCTTTTATTTTTTTTGTGTTTTAAATTTGTCTTTTTTGTATCTTTTATGTGTTTTTATTTGTGTTTTGAAATTAATAGATAATGTAAACAAATCGTCTGTTCTTGTGAATTGTTTAAAGTTAGGTTTTAGTACGACCAACACTACAAGAGGGAACAAGATTTCTGTTCTGGCAGATAGTGATTTTTTTATAAGCCACATGCTATTTGTTTGTTGGTTTGCTATGGACAAGGTCTAGGCATGTGGAGTACCAGGTACCTTAGACACCGACTGATTTGGTCATATGGTCAAGTCTTACTTAGAATTTAGCAATTTAGCAAGCGATCTTTGACATGCTACACATCGTAGTAACATAGGACCGCGGCTTTACATCACTTCCGAATGATGGCATTCTGTAGAGGTTTTCTACAACATTTTTTTATTTTTAAAAACCTCACTGGGACCGGGAATCGAACTCGCGACCTTACGATCAGTAACCAGGATGCTCACCACTGAGCTACCAGCCCCGGCACATACTATTAAGAGAATTTCCCGTTCATTGAGCCAGCTAAGGGATAAACAGAACAAATAATTATTTAAATATTAAGGCGTACAAGACGTCTTGTTCAAATTTAATGTATCCACAAAGGGGTAAAAAATGTCGCATTTCATATACTACTTAGAAAATCTAAAATAATTTTTAGAATCCTACCTTTATAAAGTAAAAAAGAATATTTTATCCTGATCTTTTTTATTAATTTTATCACCCAGTTTTCCTCCCCAAAATTATTTTATTAATGTCAGTATCAACTCAATGTTGGTAACCCTAAGTACAAACTCCATAGGATGACATTACATTTCACACTGGGGAAAAGCAATCACAGCGAACTTCAAAATTCAACGGGGACATAACATTGGTGAAAAGCTTTGTCAACTGAAGCAAACAACGTAGGGTCATACATAAAAGTTGTTAAATGTGAAATATGAGATGTTTACGGTTTCAAAACGTTGCATAGGTCACTATATCAACAAACAAAATATACATTCCCGATAGAGGATTAATGGAATGATAAAGTGTTGTACTACGGGGAAAGCAATTCGTCTCTGTATTTAAAAACGCTTGTGTTGATATATTGCAGCAAGATAGTAGTGTTAAATAATTAAAGGTGATGTAAAAAGATACGTCAATTGAGTTCCTGTAAAGTTGCAGACTTGAGGGAAAAAGACAAAGTTCCAACATGAGCCTATAGAAAAATTAACAACTACTAAGCCACAGCCCGTTTGCAGTAGGAAACCGTGACACTCCCGCAAACTAATTAAATATCGACACAAACGTGTAATAACAGTTATTACGCTTCGTAATTTTCAAAGCGGCAAGAAACACAATTTGCATAACTGCGAAATCAATGCCCGCAAACAGTAGCGAGCAAAAAACTGAAAGCTGTTCCCATTCTCTTCAGTGGAAGCTGTTATCGCTCATGTGGAAAAATCAGCATTCATGTCGAATGCTCAAAAACTTAGTATTCTCGTTGATGCTCCTTTGGTCTTGTACCAGGATGCGCTCCATGCAAGTGCTGCTTTCTAGATGCAGTTTCAAGGTTTCAGCGACGTGAATGAGACCTTAGGTATTTCGTTGCTTAACATAGCCAGAGGTTTTGCTTTTTGATTAAATCACTGAGCAGATACTAAATATTTTAACATTCGTAGCTACTAGTAATTTACAATACCAAGGTTGGGAAATGTCACCAAAAGAAGTCCTCGCGAAACCAGAATCGTATCAGGTTCTAACTAGAGAAGTAGAACTGAAACTTTCTTAAGTGCTTAAAATAGGAAAAACCTTAACGCTAATCTTTATTTACGGACCGAAGTGTCGCACTAAATTGGAAGTACTACAAATTTTATTTTAATTTTAACGCCTACAGGCTAAGACTGGCGTTGGAAAACTATATTCATCTATTTTGTTATATCCTGATTTAAACCTGCTATTCATCAAATTTTATAAACGCAATGTGAGCTGTAGTTTTGAAAACGTTAGGTCCTGTCAAAGGTGAAGAGAAGTGACGCAACATCTACTTGAATATTCACCATAACTGTTTTTCCTTGGTTGGCGATCAAATAAGATTAAGTGTAAAATTATACAATTTGTTTATAATGTAAAAAAATCAAATTTTTACCGCGGCAAAATTAAGGTGGAAGCATTCGGAGTCCAAGGCCATCGAGTTGACTTGGTCTGCCTAGACTTAAACCCGAATTTTTATTGCAAAATTCCAAATAGTCGTACCGGAAATAGTGGCGATTATGGCTAAATGGCTAATGCAAATAACAGTTACTGTCTTTTTATTACCAAATGTCAATGTTACCTACTGTTCGAGTTAGCTCTGTGTTTGTCCCTATGTGCAGCTTGGTCAAAAATGTATGTAAAATATTATATCGCCTAATGAAAATATTAAAAGAAGTACTGCACAACTTGTAGAGAAATTAGTGCCGTTTTTCAAAAAACAAACCTGGAAAAGTATTACCCTGTAGTTGAAATAAAAATATATTGGAAAGAGGAAAAAAGTTTGAACAAAAGCAACATTTTCAACGTTGTGTATTATAAATACTCATGTTTAAGCCTTTTTCCAAAAATCACCTTATAGACACTACTTTTACGCTACATATTTTTTATGACTTCTTGTAACTTTTGATTATCCCAAAGAAATCTTCACTAAATTCTATTGCCGGTAACCGAGTGAAAATGTATTTATGCGGAATGCAACTTTGCTGGTAGAATAATGTAATTCGTGAATTTTACACGTAGTGAGTATAAGAGTCATCCGGGAGATATTTAAATCAAGAAGGATGACCACATGCATTTAGACCTAATAAGATATATTTCCAGTGATTTATACCTAGCGAGAATACTGTGCATTCAAACGTAGCGGACGTTGTTCGTAGTGGGATTGTAATTTAGATCTAATAGGAATATGGTGCATCTGTACAGAGCTAAAACCGTATTTAGTGGAACTGTACTGACAAGATTATTTATGTAAAGAGTGAGGGAAATTATAGTAACGACAGTTATACGTAGTGGGACTGCATTTACATAATTATATAAATGATGAGGATAATTTCGACCTAGTGGAAATACTGTATATTTATTTATATAGCGAAAGTTATACATATTACTTAATGTAATGTTAAAATCATATGAATTCTGAATATAATTTATACATAGCGAGAGTACCGAGCATTTATTCGCAGTGATACTACAATGGGATAATTATCTCAGTGTGGAAGATAATTTTAGACACAGCGACAATATGGTGCATTTATATTGTATAACTAAGCAATAGGATTATATTACCAAAATAATTTAAATAACGAAAGTAATTTATACGTAATGGAAATGGTGTGGCTATATTGATAAAAATCATTTAAATGATGTATAATTTACAGTTAGTGGAAATTATCCTCATTCAAAGCGTCGACCTTATATATGTAGTGGGAACGTATCGATAAAACATGATAAGAGTAACTTTTATCTAGTGGGAATAGTGTACGAGTACATTTCTACATAGTAAAGATTATGCGTGGTAGAATTGTATTGACCAAATAGTTTAGGCGACGAAATTAGGTTAGATGTAGTGAGAACAATGTGGCTATATCGACAAAATCGTTTAAATGGCGACGGTAATTTAGAGCTCGTGGGATTATTCGCATCGACAGTTATGTGTAGTGAGAATACACTGATAAAACCATTTACATAATAAGCATAATTTACTCTTAGTGGGAATAGTGTACACTTCTAGGTATCTAAAATTATACGGAGTGGAATTGTATTGACAAAATATTTAGTTTAGACCACGAAAGTAGGTTAGACGTAGTGGGAACAGTGTGGCTATATTAATAAAATTATTTAAGTGGTAATTTTAATTTAGAGGTAGCAGGGATATTCTGAATTTGAAGTATCGACAGTTATAGGTAGTGGGAACAATTTGCACCTAGTGGGAATACTGCTCCAGCATTTGCTTCAGAGAAGGTACTCTATTGACTCAGGAAAACCACCTAAAAACCTGAATCAGAGTAGACGGCCGTGGGAATCGAACCAACAACCTCCCGAATGCTAGTAACTTAGACATAGTGCGGCTATATCGAAAATATCGAGAAATTTGAAGCTAGTGGGAATATTCTGAATTTGAAACATCGACAGTTAATTCGTAGCGGACTGCATTATAAAATAATTTCAATAATAAGAGTAGTTTACACCTAGTGGGAATAGTGTACATTTCTACGTAGCTAATATTATACGTAGTAGAATTATATTGACAAAATAATTTGAGTGACAAAAGTCAGCTAAACTTAATGGGAATGCGGGCCAAAGCGGACTTAGGTATATTGATATAATAATTTAAGTGATGAGTATAATTTGGACTTGGAGGCAATATTCTGCATTCAAAGCATCGATATTGCACGCGGTAGGCTTGTATTGACCAAATAATTTAGACGTAGTGAAAATAGGGTGACTATAATCTCTGAAACTTCTTTGTGGCGCTTCAATAATCATGCTATTTTTTGGGTATTTCACCACACTACAAAATAAAAAATGTTAAAACATGAACGTTTCGGAAGACAAAGCTACTTCTGTTACCAACATTAACTATGTTGATAAAATCACTTGGGTGATGGGTATAATTTTGAGCTAGTGGAAATAGTTTGCATTCAAACATCAACAGGTATACGTAGTGGGATTGTATCGATAAAACCATGTAAATGATAAGATTTGCTTATACCTACTGGGAATAGTACTTACATTTCTACTTAATTAAAGTTACACGTAGTGGGATTATATGGTCAAAATGTTTTAAGTGGCGAAAGTAATTTACATTCAGTGGGATTAGTATGACTATATGGAAGAAAATCATATAAGTGGTGATGTAGTGAGGGTCTTTAGAGCTAGTGGAAATAGTCTGCATACAAGAATCGAGAGTTATACGTAGTGGGATTGTATTGATGAAACCATTTAAATGATAAGAGTAATTTACATCTAATGGGAATAGTGTACATTTCTACGTAGTTAATGGTTCTAAGTAGTGGAACTGTATTGACAAGATAATTTATGTGACGACGAAAGTAATTTAGACGTTGTGGAAATAATGTGGGTATATTGATAAAATCATTAGGCGATGAGCGTAATTTAGAGCTACTGGGAGTATTTAACATTCAAAGCATCGACAGTTATAGGCAGTAGGATTGTATCGATAAAACTATTTATATGATAACAGTAATTTACACCTAGTGGGAATAGTGTACATTTTATACGCTACTCTGAGTATTTTACATTCAAAGCATCAACAGTTATATGCAGTAGGATTGTATCGATAAAACCATTTACATGATAACAGTAATTTAGACCTGGTGGGAATAGTGTACATTTCTACGTAGTTAATGTTACTACTGGAATTGTATTGATAAATTAATTTAGACGACGACGACAGTAATTTAGACGTTGTGGGAATAGTGTGGATATACTGATAAAATAATTAAGTGATGAGTAATTTAGAGCTACTGGGAATATACTTCATTCAAAACATCGACAGTTATACGCAGTAGAAATGTATCGATAAAACCATTTATATGAAGAGTAATTTATACCTAGAGGGAATAGTGTACATTTCTACGTAGTGAATGGTTATACGTAGTGGAATTGTTTTGATAAAATAATTTATGTGACGACGAAAGTAATGTAGATGTTGTTGGAATAGTGTGGATATATTGATAAATCATTAGGTGATGAGTGTAATTTAGAGGTACTGGGAATATTTTACAATCAAAGCATCGACAGTTATACGCAGCAGGAATGTATCGATAAGACCATTTATATGATAAGCTTAATTTAACCTAGTGGGAATCGTGTACATTTCTATGTAGTTAAGCTTATACATAGTAGAATTGCATTATCAAAATAATTGAAGAAGATAATTTAGACTTAGTGGGATTAGTGTGGCTATATTGATAAAATCATTTAAGTGTTGAGCGTATTTTAGAGTTAATGGGAACGGCGAAAATAATTTAGAAGTAGTGGTAAGGATGTGTATATATGATAACATCATTTAAGTTATGAATGTAGTTTAGAGCTTCTGGGAATATTTTAAATTCAACGTGTCGACAGTTTCACGTAGTGGGATTGTATTGATAAACGCATTTAAATGATTAATTTACACCTAGTGGGAATAGCGTACATTTCTACGTTGTTATGGTTATACGTAGTGAAATAGCATCGAAAAAATAATTTAAGTGACTAAAATAATTTAAACGTAGTGGGGATAGCGTGGCTATTGTATGGACAACATAATGTAGGTAAAGAAACTATCTTAGGCGTAGTGGGAATAATGTGCCTATATTGACAAAATGATTAATCTACTGAGTGTAATTTAAAGCTGCATTCAAGGCATCGACTGTATACATAGTGGAAATGATGTGAATATATAATAACATCATTTAAGTTGTAGTTTAGAGCTACTAAGAATATTCTAAATTCAGCGTGTCGACAGTGTAGTCGTAGTGGGATTGTATTGATAAACGCATTTAAATGATTAATTTACACCCAGAAGGAATAGTGTACAATTCTACGTAGTTAAGATTACACGTAGTGGAATTGTATTGGCAAAATAATTTAAACGTAGTAGGAATATAGGAAAATAATTAAATGACTGTACTTTAGGGCAATTTGTTGAGAACAACATGTATTTATAGGTAGTTCATGAAACATTGGATCTGTATTGACGAGATTGTTTAAGTGGTGGTAGTAATTTGTAGTTACAGGGAATAGCGTGAATTTGTATATTTTGAAATCTGTATGTATTGGCTAAATTATTGAGGCGATGAGGATAATTTATACGTAGTGGCAAGAGCATGTTTGCACGCAGCGGATTGTATTTGAAAAATCATTTAACTGACGGGGTAACTTTGAAAAGGTAAAAAGGTAAAGGTTCAGGGTCATTTTAATTCCCCAACTGGGGGTGGGCTGCTATAGGGACCCTCTTCAGTCAAGAACGGGAATTATAAGAAGGGTGAGAGAAAGGAGGGTGGGGGGGGGGGGGAGAATGGAAGAGAGGCCAGGAAAGGTGGAGAAGTACTGCCCCGGCATTCGTCTTAGAGAAGGTACTCTGTTGACTCAGGAAAACCACCTAAAAACCTGAATCAGAGCAGACGGCCAGGGGAATCGATCCCGCGACCGCCAGAATGTTAAGCAGATGTGACAACCACTACTCTACAGAGCTCGGTAATAACTTTAAACGTGTTGTGAATGGTTTTATAGATAATACGAGTTATAAGCAATGGATTTGTATTAATGAAGGAATCTTATGCCAACTTTAAGTTCTTTCAAATTCATTTAATAGAAATAACTCAGTTAATTTAAATCATGTTTTACCCTCTCATTCGAGGTCCTATTTGTTACATCTTTTGATATCAAGCAACTAAGCAATAAAAACAGTCCAGTATTAGCACCCTAAAGGCCGTTGAAAACTGTGTAAACCTGGATTCGTCAGAATAGACAATTACAGTTAATAATCTGTTTTACTAAAAAATGTGCATATAATCCAAACTAAAATTTGTGGAAGAAGAATCCATCCTGTAGAAGATTCAGTCGTTAGGGTTTATATCTCTCGACAGAGATGTTTACAAGATAGATTGCAAGATACAGTGATTACATGGGACAGGTAGAAAAGTGTTGATTCATAAGATCCTAGAAGTTCATGGTATCTTATTAATATCAATATTTTAGCGAGCGTAGGTTAAAACTCGCTGGTCTTAAATGATCTTGCAGCAGAATAAACACATTGCAACGTTTTGCACCTGGAAGGCACAAACGCAGTTTACGACAACGCAGCGCAGGGTCTTCATAAACCGCATTGCGTTCTCTTTCGCAACCACCACCGGCGGGTCGTTAACGATACAATCTTGCACTAACGACAAGCTAATTAAAGCGCGCACTTAATTCGCAAACTGGCTGCGACGAATGAAAAATAATAACGATAGCGATTGCGAGCGCGCGGCTGCATTGTGTCCCGATTGACAATTAATTATGGGGCCCATTGTGCGGGAATTAAGATTGCGTTGCCTCAGGCGGAGGATCTAAGCAAGTTGCTCAACAGACGCTCTTACCGGCCGTTTTTACTCAATTGGAAGCAGGTGCTAATGGGGCCCGGCAAGTGCTCCCGCTGCAGCAAAGGGGGCCGTCGCCGTGGAAGCTGCCGCGGGCTCCTGCTTGACCGACTCTCTGGTGACCCACTTACCGCAGCGATTCCTATGCAAGAAGCCCCCCTCTCTCTTCTGTGGATTCCTGCAGCTGCAGCTCTTGTCGATTGACGCTCAAATAACTGCTGTGGTAGCTATATTGTCAGTGATGATCATGCTATAGCTAAGGTGGCCAATAAAGTGGATAAAAAAATGTTCGAATCTTGGTTTCGGCCATTGCGGGAAAGTTGCTATGTAGAAAGACAATCATATCTGTATTTTTTTTGTTTGCTAAGTTCAATTACTTTATGAAAAAGTAGACATTGGTATTAGTAAAAGTTACAACAAATTTTTGTATGAATTTTGTCGGACCTCATTTCTAATGGCCGAATAGTTACACATCCCAATACGTATGCGTAAGCCGTAGTGATTTTCCTGTCTATAGACGTTAGTGATTTTATTCGAACCAAAGGTCAAGGGGCACAAAGACCAGATCTTGTGGTAGTGTGTAAATGGCTGAAAAATAATTGGTCATAATGAAAACATAATTTTCAATCAATAATCATCGAAAAATCTATTTGACTTAAAGTAAAATATTTCAATATATAGTTGTTGGAAATAACTTTCTTAATAAGAATGATAATAGGTATTTATAGTATATTCCCGAAACCCAGTTTTACCCGCCATTTTCTCAAGATAATGTCGAGAGCGATGCACACCCCCCCCCCCCTCCCCCCCAATTAAAAACGGAATTTTTAATAGGTTACCCAGATAGGGCATTATTTTTCATTCACATCGTGCTTGGAAGTGTTGATGATTTCTGCTGACTTTCGCATTTAAGTTGGAGTTTGGTTGGGGAGGGGGTGTAGGAGTAACTATCCTTCGTCAAGATGACGGATTACGTACTAAAGGATGCAGTAAGTGGGGCAGATTCTCTTAAATGCTTCTCTTTTTGCTTGTTTCTCGGTACTTTTAGCCGCTAGCCGGCGCTAGTATCATACCAGCATTCCAGTTTTCCCAGTTCGAGGCCCTCATCGGACGGATTATTTGTCTTTAACCTCATTCCCGGCCAGCTTCAACGGGAGCGACCGGTCAGTTTGTGGACTTTCAGCTATTTTATGAACTTATGAGTTTGTAGAATGATTCCACGAGTCGAGTTGAGTTCTTCAAATTCCCTGTGAAGTTAAAATTGTGTCACTTCCATTGAGACTTGATTGATGTGCCGAATTACTAGCGTGTTCGACTGAATCCCTTTAGAGTTTCTCGAATTTCACTCTTGCTTATTGTGTGATAATTTGACTTTGTTGATTAGAAGTTGTGCCTGGGCGCAAGCACCTCTGATGAGAATCCTCTAAGGCCTAATCGAAGCTTAAGTTGACTCATTAATGCTATTCTCTCTTTAACTTTTAACCACCTAGTTTGGCTATTTCACTTAATTCTAATTGTATTTTTGCTTACTGTTTACTGTATTGCTCTGGCTAGCTTATGCAAGAGAATCTGTGATATTTAGGCTAGTATGATTATTTTAGAGCATATGTTTATTGATGCACCCGGCGTAGTGAACGTGTCTCACATTACTGGCTATTATACACATTTGTTACTATTTGGTTATTATATCCGTTTGTTAAAATACAGTATTTGTCTTATTTTATTACTGCGACTCTCTGGATCTGGCCCATATGGTATTCACATTTCAGATTATCTTGCGACAGACTGCCTTCTTTTCAGTTTATGAGTTCTCGTTAATATAATTTGTCTTAATTTTTCGTGTCAAAACTCAGCCGTCTGCATTGCAGCTAGTCGGCATTTGAATGTACCCATGTAGTCTCGTAATAATTAAGAACTTATTAATCTAGGTAAATTATGGTGTCACGCAGGTATGATTTTATAAAACAACTTTTCTCCGCTATTGTACGGGTTTTGTATATCCTTCCATCAAAATACAACCCACAATTCTCATTTTCGAACGTAAAGGGCACATTAGTAAAAATATTCTCTGTTTTTTTTTGAGTGGCATGTTGAATTTTGTTTCTGTCTACTATACAATGCCTAAATTATTTTCAGAAATAAGTCAAATATTTTGCAGCGTGCTTATACAATTTCTGCTCCACCTCTGTTCGAAACACCATATCTATCTAAAGTAGAGATGGGCGCGTGAGTGAGTATTCACACACGTTACGCACGTTTCACGCTGGCTTTAAACACTCACGTTCACGGCATGACCCTCCACTCACGACATGGCTCGCAACTATATTTGAAAATTCAAACTCAGATAGAACAGAATGTTCAAATTTAAAACCAATAAAAGACCCGCAACAGAACTAAAAACTATAAAATAATAGTATATTATATTATTAGGAGCAAAAGTTATATTTTATGTGTCGTGGCTGGACGATTTATCTGCCGAGCTTGCGAGACAGCCGAGCCACAGAAAGATACTTTTGCTCCGAATAACATATAGCATTTTTTCTTCAAACGTTTACAAGAAAATCCGAAGAAAATTACTCTATCTCGTCAGCGGCAGATAATATTATTTGCCGCTGACGAGCGGCAGATAATATTCTCTGCCGCTGACGAGCGGCAGATAAAGTCGTCAGCGGCAGATAGTATTATCTGCCGCATGGAAATAAAGTGACAGTTTAGTATCATTAATCCAGCAGTATAATGCCACATTTTACTGCCGTTTGTAGAAAAAAAATGTTTTGCACGTGAAATAATTTACGTGATATGTGGCAATCAGAATAATAGACACAAAAATAAATTAATTAAAATTGACTAGAATAGCTTACAGCAAGGGATAAATACTGATTTCTCGCTGGAACCTTTCTTGCAACCGTCTTTAAAGACATTACTTTTAATACCAAAAGCTGTCACTGGAATTGACGTTCTCCTTCCTGATACTAGTACAAGACAGTATATGTTGCTAGGCAACACTTTTAATTTCTAGGCTTAAAAGTAATTTTACCGGTTTCAGGATATTAAGCCTTTGTTTACATATACAAAAGTGGGCTGGTAACTAGGTCATAACTTATCTGTAGGGTAATGGAATATTACCCTACATGGCAACCATAACCATATAGCAACCGATAAACTATTGAACATATCACGGATGTTATGAATCATAACAGCCTCAGATGTTTTAAAATCCTCGCTCTACGAGCTCGGATTTCAAAACATCTGCGGCAGTTATGATACTCATAACATTCCTAGATATGTTAATAGCTATTACGTCCGAGGAACTAAAACACGCGATTGACTGCAGACACAACATTCACAACAGAACACAGGTGCGAAGCTCGGTCGCTGCAGACTGCCACACAGAAGTGCAATGACCTCCCGCTCCAATTCTATATCTTCTACATGGATGAGCAACGGGGGAGCGGGGCACCCTAGAGTCTTTCATATGTTACTAAATATTTAACGTGAAACGTGAATCACGCCTTGGAAATTTTCACTCTCGTCCATGGCCCGATTTTCAAATATTACTTACGTTCACGACGGGGCCGCCGTGAACCAGCGTAACCCGACTGTTTTTATTTCATGCTCCCATCCCTAATCTAAAGTTTGTTTGTTAGTGTATTATGGACAAGGTCTAGGCATTTGGCAATAGCGCCTAGCTTGAGACGTTTTTGATCTAGGTGGGACTTCTGTGTAATGTATGGCTCATCAGCTACTTCAGACAGTAAAGCTGTATTAATCATAGAGACAGGTTAGTTGTCAGAGTGTGAACTGGTTGATAGCATAGATTCTGTGAAGTTGATTTTTTAGGTGCCTTGAAGTCAACGTTGCTGATCGTCATTTTTAGTTCAGAGCGTTGAGTACGTAACGAGTGTTTCTCCTATAAGTACTTTTCTAGATAGTTCACAGTTACACCCATAAAAACTCTTGCGTGTTGTTATATCAAAAAGATACTTCTTCTTTCAGATTTTTGTTTGATAGTTTTCGACATCGAATACGGTTTCCATATTTATTGTGGTATTCTTTGATTTTTTTCATTAGGGCACGATGGCCTATAGCTGGAATCGAAGCCAACTGTTTTATTACCATCACAGAAACTTCCAGTCACATGTCACTAACCGAGCTTTTATATTGCTTTTGTTTGTTTCGCGTGATCCACAAATAACTTAACGTCTTCATAAGTTAACAAAGTACTAGGCGGTAACTTTCCTCAATGACCGAATATAGGACACGCTAAAGCACTTCGTAATACCGACATCACATACGAGTAAAGTAGCACGTGTTGGATGGGGGGGGGGGGGGGGAGTGATGCTAGAGATGTGGTTTCGTAAATAAATTAAAGTTGTATTAATCAATAATATTTAATCGAGTAATAACAATATTTATATTAAATGGTATAATATTTAAAAACAAGAATAATAAAAATGGTTTATTTTTACTTTTATGTAAACAAGTGAGAGGTTTTGGGGCAGTATTAAGCATTCGAGATGTGTGCTGGATGGAACTAATTTTTCGAGTTGGCCAGGGTTATTAGCATTTTTTTTTTCATACATAGACCGATGTATCCTAGTGAACAACCCTTAGGGTTTTACTACCCAATAAAAATGGAAGAGAATGAAGAACTTCCTTCAACGGCTAAGAAGATGCGACATTGTTTTCCATCAAGATAAATGCTTAGAAAATTTACAGCATCGGTGGATATAAAAAGTTGAAAATTAAAGTGTAGCTGCAGTATTCAGTTCACTATTAAGCATTGCGGGGAGGGGGGTTGTAAAACCCATTTGAACAGTAAACCACTTCGGAACTAGGTTAAAAGCCACATGAGTTCGCAGCTTTACAGTTGAAATGTTAGCTATTTTATGAAGCACAACGCCACTCGTGACAATATAACCTTCAGGATATTTCCAGCAGTGCAACACTTCCGAATAATTTCTTTATTTCGATAGTCGATCTACATATTCTGAAAAATTCACTGAAACCGTAATGTTTAAAAATTCTCTTTTTTTGATTGATTATATAGAGAGCATTTGAAGGAGAGGATGCCCAGATATTATTATTAATTATCAACTTTAGTTTTACGTGCCTCGACTACTTGCGGTCAGTGGCACGGACACAAAAGGTTTACAAACAAAATAAATAGCGTCGAAACACGAATAACAATTTGACCAATGTTGGAAAACACTTTTTGAAAAAATATTCTTCACTGAACAACTCTTTTAAAAAAATAGTTTCTCTTTGCTTTAGTACAGACCGAGCAGCAATGGTGACTTTTATCGTTTCAAACAGTTATGACTACGACTCTCGAAATTTTCAACCAAAATAACATTCACTAATAATGTTTTCATTTCGATAGCAGACATGCATATCTTAAAAAAATACACAAGCAGACAGGTCCCTTCTAAGATTGGTTATATGGCAGTGGCGTAACTAAGATTTTGCTCTGGGGGGTGTTCTGAGAGAGTGATCAACCTTACAAGAAAAATTTTAAAAAAATGAGCGTACCATAAAGTATAGTTGATTTCATTTCTACGGGACTTGTGGTAGGCCTAGATTTAACTACTTGGCAGTAGGTATAGACCACCTAGTTACATTTAAGAACATATTTTTTGCTTATTAACCAAAAGAAGTCAGAAATAATTATTTGCTAAATAAATAACAACTTAGCTTGCTTGTAAAACAAAATTGCAAGATAATGCCTGTACTTGCACTAACTCCAACCTATGAAAATGTTAAATGTCATTTTGACTGTAAAAAATTAGTTAAATCTGCAAGTTCTATAGAAATGAAAGCAACTATACTGTTTATTTATAAACAATAAAATCATTACAACTGTAGTACAATTTATAGTAGTAATTCAAGTTTTGTGGTTTTTTTTGCTAACTCGTTTATAATTTCATCTACGTCCATCTGCAGTTCTCTATGTAGGGAGCGCATTGCTAATCCATTCAGCCTATATTGCCATGTTGTATTTCGGAGGTAAGTCTTAATTCTATTTAAGGTGGAGAATGATCTTTCAACTTTTGCAGTTGACACAGGAATCGCTGCAAGGATTTCCAGCAACTTGAATATGTTTGGAAACATGTCCTTATTGCACGTAGCTAGCGCATCCATTCAGGGCCGGACTGGCCCACCGGGACACCGGGAAATTTTCCGATGGTCTGCCCCAAATTATAAATTACAAAACATAATTATTTATTCATTGCATACTTTTTACCACAATAAGAAATAACCATATATCCCGCGCCGCGCCACACTCACGCCTGTGGCCTACAGTAGGCTCGATTTTCATAAAGAAACAGCGCTTACACACAGAGTACTTATTGGCAGAAAGTGAATAAGAAAAGAAAGCCTGGCGAAAAAGCTGTTGATTAACCTATCATTGATGCAACTTAAAAATGTAAAATTGAAGTCTATAACACTGTAATAGAGTTGTAGCGAGTTTAGAGAATAGGTTTTCTAAACACGGGGTGATCTATTCCGAACTAGCTTCATTGGACCCTAAAAATTTCACAAACATCAAATCAATCCAAGAGCTACCAAATTTGAAAAATTTGTTGCAATTTTCAATATTTACCTTACCATCACAGCTGATAATATTAGAAAAGAACTATATGACCTTTCTAGCAAGTGGGACAATTTACAATCTAATGTACCAGACGACGAATGCAGCAGATGCTGATGAAGATGATGCTTATGCTTCCGACGATGACAAATCCAAAAATGACGAAGAAAAAGAAACGGACGAAGGCAGTAGTCATCAAACAGTTCATAAGTCTTGCAAGGTATGTGATTGCTACGTATACCAGATGCTTTTAAGGTACAATTTGTATTCAAAAGCTTATTTAAACATTTTTTAACTCATAAAAGTCAACCACTCAAGTTGCATGTGAACAAAGCCTTTCGATTTTGAAATATATGAAAAACCGTTTACGCAGTTCTTTGTCTCAAGATCATCTAGACGCTTTCATGTTGATGACGTGTGAAAGATATATTTTAAGTGATTTTGACAATGAAAAATAATAAATTTGATTGCTGAGAAGAGCGAACTTCTAAAAAAAATGTTACTCTTTTAAATACATACTAATATTATCTATTCTACTGTATTGCGATTGAGCCCATATTTTTTTATAATGAGTCATTCACTTATTGTCGGTTTTTAATACATGTTTTGTGTATAAAAAGCTAGTTGCATTTTTCACTTTTTCTTCTTTGAACTGTGAACATTTTAATCAAAGAGTTATTGACAATTTACTGTGCCGATGCTCAAGATCGATGTATGAATTTCTCTTTAAATAAAAAAAGTTCTTAGAATCGTAAGAGTCAATATTTCAATGTTTTTTTACCGATTGGGGGGGGGGGGGGTCCGGGGGATCTCCATGTGGGGGGGGGGGGGGGTTCGCCAGACCACCATCCCAACCATATTGGCCCGCCTCGTTATTCTTTTCCCGGCCTGAATTTCTTCGCCAGTCCGGCCCTGCATCCATTGCAATCTTATATGGAAGATTTTGTACATTTTGGAATTTCCGGTATAATTTGAACTCAGCAATCACGTCCGAAGGAGGTTCGTTGAGATCGGATTTTAAAAATGGTCGAGTCCGAATTCTGAATATAATAATTGATATTCAATTATACAGTACTAAAATATAATTTTAGATTTGTTGTTTAAGACAAATTTTAGTTATTCCTAAAGCCTCTGGGGGGTGTTCCGACACCCATATCACCTCCCTTAGTTACGCCACTGTTATATGGAGAGGTCCTGAAGAGAAGCTGATACTACGATATCAAATTGCATCGAAATGTGAACAATTTTCTTAAAGCTAGCCATATTTTACACGAGAAACTTGAAAAATGCTCTTGGTGTTCGGATGTCCCGTCTGACATAAGAAACTCTGCTTATAATTTGCATTATTCATCGCTGATTAGATGGCTATTAAAAAACTGATTATTTTTTAGTGTCTTTTAGTAGAGCTTCTAGAAAAGTTGGGCACCCTTGTTGTAGTGCAACAGGAAGATGCAAATGGTCACGATTTCAGCTTGGAAATACTTTTTCTGTGACTGGTACGGGCTCCCAAAATTGCAATTAACCCCTCAGATGATGGACGGATCCCATTAACGACTTGGACGAGAAGAAGGAAGTAAAGATTATGGAATATTAGATAATAGAATTGAAGAGATCGGGAAATCATTGTGGAAATGAGCGCCAACAAAGTAGATATATCAGGACTATCGCTATCCGTCTTTGTTGATATTAATTCTTCTGGCACTTTGATTATTTGGATCTGTTCAATACCTGTATATTTTCTATTATTGGTTATTGCTTTCTGTCGATTTCCAGTTAACAGTGACGTAATTTTTACTTAACGACGAAGGAATTTTTGAATTGCAGAAGACAAAAGTAATAGTTTGCACATAGCTCAGGCTTAATCATTGGCGAAAATGAGATCTAACAAATACAGGGTATACATCACAAATGGGACAGAATAATATGGCGCTTTATAACGCAGCGGAAATTCGTCCAATTCGAGCACGCCCATAGCTCAGTTATTCTAGCGGTGGGCAAGAAACTGGTCCTAAATATTCGCCTAGGAGCGCGGAATTCGAATCCCAGCGGACTACGTTTTTTAAATGCGCAAATTGATCAAATTCGTGCTAGGGAAGTACCCTGTAAACCCTTCTACAGATGTTTTCATTTGTACCTATGTGTGAATTACTGCTGAAATAGCAACAAGCCAGACGTGAACAAAATAAATAACATCGATGTGGTAGACAGTTTTATACATTTTGGTTTTCCATTTACCAATAAAGGCGGATGTAGTGAGGAAAGAAGAAGAAGTACAATCGCAAAGCAAGCTATGGCAAAACTCACAAAGATTTAGGAGAAGCTTATAAATCACCAAAAATATCAAAATCAGACTTGTGAAGAGTTTGGTTTTCTCTGTATTTCTATACGACTCAGAATGTTGGACGCCAAAACAAAATCGACTCTTTCGAAATGCAGTGCTGGAGCAACATGATAAGAAAGACGACCAAATCAGTCAATCTTGGAAGAACTCAAAGTAAAGAAAATGTTGTGTATAGTGGTAAGAGAGAGAATAATAAAAATTTTTGCACATGTCATACGGAGACGAGGCCTGGAAAACTAACCATACAGGGCACGGTGGTCGGAAACAGGGGACGACGAAGATCTCCCACTAGGTACATAGACCACATAGTCAAAACCTCAGGAAAAAACCTAACCCAATTCATAAAAATGGCCGAGAACTGGGATGAGTGGAAGGCCAGAATCGAGGGAAGCTCATGAATTCACAACGCTCGAAATCGAACAGCCTACTAAAAAGAAGAAATTAATTATATTTGTTTTACATAGTCAGGCCTTCCAATTTTCCACCCATTATTAGCTCCATTCTTTCCATGAATTTACTAACTACGTGTAAATTATGTATCGTGTAAAAGCTAAATAAGGGCGAGCATATTCAAGGGTTAGAGGCCACAAAGACATGTAGGATATGTTGTGATAGTTCACTGCTCATAGAAATTTTGATTGCCTAATTAACTAAATGAATAAGATCAACATGCGCATAAAATTAAATATTTTATCTATCGCAAAATAATCAGTACTTTACATTAATAAGTGCACTTGATGTGAGCAGCAGTAACTAATCATTTGAGGGACAGAAGTTGGCATGAAACAAAGCAGGTTACAGAAGGGATACATTCAGATTTTCAGATATGATAAATGTTCGGAAGGGCTAATGCAATTTAATTTGTAACTGACGGATTTGATCTTATTATTGTCAGACATAATGGGAATAGAATAATACAAAATGATCTGTTAAATATAGAAAGAATATGAGCGTTATGTAGTAAAAGTGTATAAGCCAGCGAAAGGCAAATTAGCTGAAAGGTAAACGAAACCGTGCTTGCAAAATAATAACTGCAAAGAACCATTAAAGATGGAAGGTAACCGATCGAAAGACAATTAATGAGATGTTGAATGAACTCCAAGTGTATCAGTGCAGTACAGACAAAAGTGATTTAAAAGCAGAGCATCTGCTGTAACAATTATTGTAAGAAAAAGACAATATTCGTGGTTAGGCAAAGATATGACATCAAAACTGTAGTCCATAATGTTAAACATGTTATCAATCCTAATTTCCTGTATAAACATTTGAATATCTAGTTGCTTAGAGACCTAACTGTCATTTATTATTAATAACTAAACAAGTTTGAAAATTGTGTGTCGGGGCCACATTGAGCTCCTCAATTATCATGTACAATTGTAAATAAAAAAGTTCTTAGTTATACCAATTGTGGTAAGTTATTCACGAGTGTTCTGTGCATCTGTGGGTGTAAATTGCCAGGTGTTAAAAGCTCCAGGTGAAGCAGATAAGCCAGCAGAACAAATCGTCCAAGTGCGATTGACTTCAGGGCTCATTTCCTTATGCAACCAGCTTCGCCCAGCAAGAATAGCGCCTGTTACGTGTAGGGAGGACTTCCAGAGACCAGTACGTGCAGAAATTCCGACCAACAAGCCGTTCACAAGTGCATTATTCCCGTGGCGTCAGTTGGGGAGCGATATCCAGCATCCGAGAAGCCTGCGATTAAGGTAGAATTTCATAGGAAAAGCGTTGCCGGAGGTCCATTATTTTTGGACTTCAGCAAGTTCAGAGTGTCTACGAGGTGGATAGCCATATTCCAGTAGTCAAGAGCCGCCCATCTTCCAGAAATTTAGGTAGCATCCTTCGAAAATGCGAAATTACGAGGTATTTTTCAGTTCTAGTCCGGATATGAAACAAAAACTTGTCGCGCGTCTGTTCGACGTCACAGTATTAATATTTATCTGACGCCTCTTGCCATTTTGGTGGTTTTGGAATTCAATTTACGCTGTTTTGTGCACTTGATTTAAATTTACAGGTTCGCTAAATATCAGATGGGGATTGTGCATTTGCCCAAAAAACTTGGGAGTATTTGTCATGCAACAAGTTATTTGTCATACCAAGCTTTTCCTTAATTTTATGTATCCACACCCCTGAACCAAGATTGTCTTATGTTTTCCGGAGCTGGCCGAATGTTTATTGCAAATAGATAAAATAAGAAAAGGGCAATAAACCATTTATTATCCCTGAGTAGGAGGAAAGTGTAGTTTGCATTGCTAAATAACTATTTTATGTAAAAAACCTATTTATCATTAAAGTGAAAGGTTATTACAATATTATGCAATCATATAGATGTAGCAGCAAATCAGGCACTGGACAGCTATGTACTATCATATGTCATTCTAGGAACATAATTTAAACTTCTTCTCGGCAAACGATGCATGGAACAGCTTTCCGAGGAAAATAAACTTTCAAGCCGCTTATAACCGTTGGAGAGTGACGTTGTCGGTAATTAATTCCAGCCAGACTCCAACTATCGATTAAGATCGGACTCATTTCTAGAATTCGCTAAAACTGGAATTTATCCCCCAAATCTGGGAATAGCTTTTTCTACCCCAACAGGTAAACCTTTGGGAGCTGGAGCTCCCAAAACTTTGCTACTTCAAGCTGCAGACTTGTTTTGTCGTCGTGTGGGTGTTGCAGTAACTGTATTACGTTCTAATTGTATTTTCTTTTACTATATACATTGTGAATGTCGATTTTCTGGAGGTTATTCACCTACCCCTCGCAGCTAGAGTAACTATATTGTGTTATGTGTGTTTTTATGCAAGCGTTTGGCTCACAGACACGAGTTTTGTGTGATTCTCCAGAACTAGAGTAATAAGTTGTTAACTGGCTGATTATTGCACCAGTATTATTGTATGCTCAATATAACGTTGCAAATGCGCGATTTGAGTACCAGTAGGTGGAGACAAGGTACGTTCATGATTTGGCTTAATTCCGACGCCTTGGCCTTTTTCTTGAGTTGGGGGACTTTATTTATGTCAGGTGCGCTCGACAACTTATTAGTAAATGTTTTTGGTTTCAGTGTTAATTGTCGTTCTGATTTGTATTTGTGACTATATACGAGGACGTAGTTGTTGCTGTTTATTAACCGTAGTCTCTGCTGTTCCAGGATCTAAAGAGCTTACTCCTCTAATATTGTTTATCTTCTCTATTTGCTTTTCCCAATTTTCGCTTAGCCCGCCACCAATTTATCCGTCCTATTCTGAGGTTTGTCACGGCAGTGTGAGCAGTATATGTAGGACCGCTTCCTGTACGTTGATAGCCCTGTGAGGAAAGGATTTTTATCGATCTTTTCTGGCCTAGGTCCGTGGCGCCTTGCGATAACATGGCGACCTCGAGTGGGACGTGGCTTTTCATGTTAGTTTTTAAAAGAATAGCAGTAATAGATATCCATATAGCTAGCTTCAGTGGGATGCGAACGAGGCATTCCTTCAGTCCTCGGTGGTATTCGGGACTGAAGACTGTGTCGCGCGTTAACAGCACAACGGCAAGAGCAACTAACGTATTCCCTATTCCATAAATCATGGCGTGAAAATTACGCGGTTGCTTAAACATTTAAAATAACAACATTTGACTTCGCTGCAATTTTTACTCTCGTCTAAAGGACGAAGGAAGTAATCGCGAATTAATCACCTTTCGAGATTTCTTCAGATCTTCACGTTTCACGAAAAACAAGTTTTCTCAATTCGTCTGCCTGTCTGTCTGTCCGTTGGCGGTATAACTCAAAAACGATTTGTTGGAGGAAGACAATATTTTTTATACACATTATTTATCTATCTGGCATGAAACCAAGAAATATATACAGGTTGAGCACCTTAAAAAAATTCAAGTTTATTTTTGATTTAACTTAGAAATAGATAACGGTAATAATTTGTACATAGCGCAGCGCAGGCTTTATTCTTGATAAAAATGGGATCCAACAGATACAGAATAAATGTTGTATGAAGACAAAAAGGAGCAACGAATAAGTGCGTTATATTAAATATAGCTGTATCGAAGGAATTCGAAGCGTCCCGGTGGCTCAAGCATCTAATCTCCGTTTCACCCGTGAAATACCGCCGAACAATAAAACGAATACGCCGGCTCGTTGCAGGCGCTGAATTTCGAGTCCCATCACTGGTAATATTTTTATTTTGCTTTAACTTAGATACAGATAAATGTAAAAATTTGCACATAGTTCAGGCTTTACTCTTGACGAAAATTGAACCTAACAGATACAGCGTAAATGCTGTAAAGTAGAAAATACTGTCAACGAAAAATGGGTAGCGCATGTAGAAATAGCTCATTCCCTTGCAATATTCAGATAAATGTTGGAATGCCCTTCGAATTCGAGTACCGGTAATATTTTTTTATTGGAATATGTATGTAATTTGTTGGAAATGTGAAGATATTTTTACCCCTGGTTTAATTTGCTTTTTAAAAATATTTAGTGTCACAACGTCACAACGTTACTATTCTAATTGGTGCATTTGTTTGATGTTATTTATATTATCAACTGATTAACCCTTGTAAAAGGTTGAAAAATCAACTAGAATATTCAGTTTCATCCAGTACTTCTCTTTTTTATTATTTTTGGCCTCTTCCAGCGATTAATAAATGTAGAGGGGAACTAATGTCATGACTCATCAATTAAAACCCTTTAAGAAACTAAATGGTTCATGAGTAACATAGCGCTTCTTAAAGATGTGATTCTGGTGTCACACGGTTTGTTTTGCAACTGAAGATAACGACAATGGCCGACAAAATATTGAAAATGTTCTACATTTGTAGGTTAGTCCGCAAAGCGTTATTTAACCATTGAATTTTTCGAAAGTTAACAGCTCATCTAGGTTCAATTCTGAAGACTTTTATTTGCAAAAGAAGAGCATAAAAAGTGTCCCACAAAGTCTCGCTCCAAAAAAGTTAATCAAGCGGCACTCTTCAAACTGCCTGATCCTCTGCCGGCGCGCGCTGGGTGTAACAGAAATGTTTAGGTCATCGATTTAATCTGCTTTAATAACAACAATCAAACTGTCTGCCTCTTCCGAAAAACCTGATCAATAACAGCCTGATGGCCCACTTTCCGCTAATTCGATTTCGCATTTTGCGAGGAGAAAATGGCTCTTGCTCGATGCAATAACACGATTACGTCGGGCCCCATGTGCTGACTTTCGTACCAGTCCTCGCAGCCTGGGGTTCATGTTTATCCACATTTTCTCGAAGTTACTTTCAACGCGTCCAGGGCCGGCGAAAATAGGGATTTCTGGGTCGCTTGCGTGGGAACAAGGAAACTGCCGGAGCGAAGCGGCATTTGGGTCGACTTTTTTGAAATTGTATGTGTCATCCTTGTGCGAATATGAGTTGGCTTTATTTGCAAAGGCGGCTGTGAAGCTGGTAAACTATTGAAAACTGGAAACATTGTGCGTTAAAGATTTTTATGTGTTTTCTAATCATGCTAATAATTGTCTTATTTTCTTCTATCTACACATATTATGCTATTGCCTGTTACATCTATATGTAGAAATATAGTCAGTTGCCTTTCCGTCTTGTTTAAGGTCTTCCTAAACCTCGTCTTCTCCATGTTGTATCGTTTCTTCCATCTCGTTTATATGTTCTTTCCATTTCTCTTTATAGTTTTAATTAAGTGGTTTTAGTACTAGTTCTTCATCTTTCTTGTTTATCGAGAAGGTAACTTCTTTTGTTTTTCTGTTATTATCTTCTAATACAGTTCCTTATGGAATCGTTAGCAGGATTATATGGCTTCCCATCCATGGCAAAAATGGTACAATTTAATGAAAAGCAAGTTGTGCAAAAATAAACAAAAGCAAAGGAAGAGAAAAAGATAGAGTATCAATTCGAAATAGTTATTTGTGTATCAAATTTTGAAGGTAGCCGTTCACAGACAGGGACTAATTAATTAAGATGCGAAGCCACATAGCTATGAATTGTTTCAAATCACGGAAGAAATAAAAAAAGACGGTATAAAATAAAAACAAAAATTATGGATTCAAGTAACCTACTACATTGCTGTTTCGGTTTCTATTTTTAGAACAAAATTTCAACTTTTCTAAAAAAGATCAGGAAGAACATCTAGAGAATAATTCTGCTTCATTCGATGCTATAGAAATATAAATTCTTCCTTCTTCTTCTTTCATAATTTAGGCGTAAACACTGTTCCGACTTCTTTAGCACCTTTTCCATGGAATTCCTTGGTCTATTTTGACTCTTGGTTTATACCCTGTGACTGTCAATGGTATTCTAGGGTTGTTCTTTCGCTGAATGTCCCCTTACCACAACGTTGTTGTTTCTTTTATTTTAGCGTTGATGTATGTTGTAAATCGTCGGTTCTTTTACAACCTTCAACAGACCGTATAAACTTCATCTCGTCGGTTTACATGTGGCTGTTCTTCTTTCTCTAAGACCCAAGTTTTTGAACCATATAGTAAGCAGGTAGGTAACCTGTTGCATGTAGGTAACAACGGTTGTTTTTATTAGGTACTTAACTAATGAAAAATACATCATATTAATGTTATGCCATTTTATATAAAGTTAAACGTTGTTTAACTTAGTTGCTTCTTTCACTTTTATCATTATTTGGCCTACAGCAACAATTTTACTTCAAAGTGTGATAGAAACAATTGAATATTACAATTTCACCAAACTAAACTAAACGTATTCCATATATTGTTATGGTCTTGGTTTAAAATTAGATTAACAAGGTTAAAAGAATACAGTAGTAAAAAGTATGAAACGGATATCAAAATTATTAAAATGTATTTGGCAAAGAAAGGAAATAGAATTTAAAATTCAATTGAATGAAGATACATAGGAAACAGTAGGATATTAACATAATTTAGTTTATCTTAAATGAAAAGAGGAATAATTAATGGCAAATAATTTTTCGAGATGCATTTAACATAGTGGGTATTAGACAAATATAATAAAGCTTCTATAGTGTGTTTGACTAAACTAAATCACTATGGAGATTTATTATTGTTTATCATTATGTAAAATTAATTTGATACAAAACATGTAATACAATTTGTAAGCGGTTGAAATTATGAAAATAAACCCTTTATAAAAGTTTGAAAAAACTCTTTGGAATATAAAAAGGTTATAAATTAAACTAAAATTGGCGTAGTATAAATAAAAAGTAAACTTCAAAAGATTAAAAGATGTGAAGAAGAAGAGGATTAAAATAAATGGATGTGGTGAGAACGCCTAAGTAATACAGTTATAATCTACAAAAGCAAATTTCTGGAAGGGGATGCTGAACTGAATTTATTATCAAATTACATTGCATCATATGAATTGGATAACAAAGAATGGTTTTTACTGGAAGTGGTTTACATCGAGATCATTAGCAGAGTGAGCGTTTTATGGGATGGATAGGTTTTCATCTACGAGTAAATGAGTACTAATTCGACAACATTCTGATTGAAGTGACGTATTATAACTTGAAACTAGTCGAGTTTCGTGATACTAGGTCGTCGCAGGCTTAAGGATTTTGGTAGGACGACGTTGATGGGGTTTGGCTCCTGGGATTGCTGTTAGAGAGGGTTGGTAGGTGCCTTGTAGTGTTTTGGCCAGGAAGTCTTTGAGGATCCAGGTGTTGTTTTATTAGGAGTTCGGGCAGGCATTGGTTTGGAAGTTGGGAAATCTTGGTGAGGTTGCTGGATGCGTTGGGCTTGGTACAAGAGAGTGTCGAGTCCAATAACAGGTGACAGAACACAGGTATTTAAATAAAAACTGAAAGAAATATAGAAAGAGCGAAGTGAGGTAATTTTAATTAAGGGAGTACTTACCAATTGATATTGTTGAATGACAAAAATGTAACGAGAAAGTATTTGTATTAAATTCTGCACTAAAATAATTTGAAGCGACAGGTAACACACGTAGGAGTTGTCATAAAATAAGAAAATCAAATTTCAGAATAGAAGCAATCTAGATTATAAAGAATCCGACCTATGTTTCAGTCAAGTATTTTTCTGCCGGAGCTAGCAGTTATTAATCTTGATAATCCATAATTATAAAAGGGCAAATGAGTTAATTACAATTCAATTTTAAAAAGAATTAATTGAGAATAAACTAAAGTGTAAGTCAATTATAACATAACATAGGCGCTACAACGTAAAGGAGTCATCACAACAATATATATGAAAGATCTTAACAGTTTAATCACCTTTCCACATCGTCCTTGAGGATCCAACATCTCATTACTCGTTACTCATAGTTCCGCATTAATAGCGAAATGCTGTAATGTTTAAATAACAATTTGCGTCCTGCGTGATAAATCAGAAACCATCAACTGGTATGATCAATGCTTTTACAAACTTGTGTAGGTGCAGCGCCCAAGGTATCTGTTAATGCTATCCAGTGTCGCGAAGGTTTTCCCTTTTTTTTTAAATGTTCATTTTCCTGCATATGGGCAAAGTGCTCTTTCTGAATTTGGAAAGAAATTATTTTAAAAAACCGCTGCTTTACTGCTCTCTTGATTAATGGACAACGACTGATGTTTAATTGCAAGTTTGGCTTCCTCGGTTATTAGAATTGATTGTGTAATAAAAATGTCTATACCAATTCTAAAGTGGATTAAATTTTATTGTTAATCAATAAGCAATATATTGACGCAAGCTATTTAAACTGAGGGTTATAGTTCAAACAACTTTGTTATGAACTTAACATTCGATCAATGTGCCTTAGTTAATTGCATTTATTTCGTTTTACGCAAGTTGCGATAACGAAACTTGGTTGATATTGAATATTGACTAGCTACAAATCAAGGACGTTTGTATAACCGAGCATATTTAGCAAAGGTATAATTTTTATATATAAACGTATGCTGTGCCTGCCTGCCTGCTTTAATTTTTCAGCGCTATCCAGTGGAAATGGCACTTCGTTATTTATATATTTGAAAAATGCAAAAACTATCTACCTACTTGTTAGGATCGAAAGCTAGTATACATATAAATATGTGCTTTAAATTACCATTCATATTAACAAGTGAAATTATTAATTTTTTAGAGATGAAGATAAGAAACCATTCATAAAGTTTAATATTCGATCATTTAATTGACAATATGTCATGAATTACACAAATTACTCCAACGTTTGAAGGTTGAAACATTTTTTTAGTAAATTGGGACCGTTAAAATATCTCATTGGAAATTGTTCGCCTTACAGACTTGAAACCAATGATATGTCGTTTGTTTTTAAGGTGGATGCTTCTCGTATTCCGTTTCGAGTGGTTTCGCAAACAGCGTTGAGGTATGTTGGTGTGAAGAGATTTTTGAAGCCTTTTAGGAGATCACCACGTGCTCGAAGGGTTACATATTTGTGTTGAATTGAGATTGCGTTCCGTGGGAAACTGAGCTGTTTGTTGTATACCGGATGAGGCCTTTCTGTCTTCACACCACTTAGAACGTGAAGCGTAGGCTATCAATATGTAATTTGGGGGCTTAATAAAAGGAGCTCTGGTAAGCGTTTATTTCCACTGCGGGAAATTACCTAATTATGCTTTTCGTTAGCTTTTTTTGTTTGTATACAAGGCATAAGCATGTGGAGTACCAGGTACCTTAGATACAAACTACTGTGATCATATGGTCAAAGTCCTATGGTAGTGGTGCTTTTGTGTGCCTTTGCACAACGTCCAGGATGGTTTTGGTAGAACAATTCTTGCTGGCCTTATTGTAGCTCGGTTCGAAGTTGATGGTTACGTTGCTCCTTGCGTAGGCCACTCTGATGTTCTTGGTTGTGTACAGCGCAATTGGTATAGTATGTAGTTAGATGTAACTGCAGCACAATCGTGCACTCGTTTGTAACATCTGCGCTTAATTTGAGCTTTCTCCTCACATTGCAAACCAATTTCATTATCTAGCGTTTATTTATTTAACTTTTTTCTGTATCTGTTGTATCAACCTAAGCTTCACCCTTTTAATTATTTAAGCGATTTAATTAAGAAGCAATTCCGGTGCTAAGTCACATATTGAATTCTAGTTAAAGATATCAATTGTACCAAAATTGGAATAGCTGAATGGCTAAAACTAACCTTTTACACTGTTGCCCAAAAGAATATAATTTGTATACCGGTTTGCTATCTCAGCTATTAAAATAATTTTGATTAATTGTAGGAAGGTATTACATTTCATCACTCAGTGAATTTACTTTCTCTAAAGTGCACGTACAGGTATTGAAATGGTACTGTTTCTTCTGTGCAGCGTTTCGCAGCAATTCCAGATATAATTTGAGTAAGCGCCGTTCTAGAAGCAAGGCTTTCTTGCGATTTATATGGTAGTTATAAGTGTTATTTATGTATGGTCGGTGATAGCACATCGGTAATTCTTAAATAAGCTTTAGATTTCAAACCCCCAATCAAGCAGTTAGGTATCGTTTGTGATATTTTTGTATTTATGTGGATTTTAGTCCTTATACATTTAAATGTCTTATGGCTTGTTTGTGGAATACCAGTAATTACAAATTGTTAGATATTATATCTTACCTGTTATCATCTAAATAGCGTCTATTTTATTATCAGTTGTGATATAACAAGTGGAATGATTATTATCCATTATTTTTTTCGAGTTAAAACCGGAACCTAAATTTAAAGAGTGCGTAACACGAGTTAAATTTGCTCCTTCGGTTTTAGCGAGTAAAAATCGTCGATCATTAATCATTACACGAATTATATTTTCAAAGGGAATATATTGAATGAAATGCAAAATATCAAATATTTATTTTTTTCTTAGGTTGACACTGTTAATGTTGGTTACCCTGCTGTCAATTTTAGGTCGATGTCAAATTCGAGGTTAGCAGGTTAGGTTTTGTGTCAGTTTGTGTCGAAATTGACGGAAAACCTAACCCCCGACAGCAGGGTAACCAACATTAACAGTGCCAACCTAAGAAAAAAATTACAACCATTTATGATCACCCGTAAAAACCATTACGAAAATAAATTACTACCGCTGTGTAACTAGGCATTTGCATGCACCTCATTGGTTGAAATAGCGTCACGTGATACAAGAACTATATTCTCATATATGATGCAACTAGTGGGTTCTTGATCATCAAATAATCATTTCTCTTTACACGAGGTATATTGTTTGGCCTTAAACAATATATCGAGTGGAAACAGAAATAATTTGATAATCAAGAAGACACGAGTTGCATTCGGCTAGATTATATCACTAGTCAATAAACAACGTTTGAACACTTTATTTATAAATATTAAAAGTACAGTTAATGTGGTTGTTATGACAATTGTACTGTCAGCAGATAACGCGATGTTTGTGAAGGCATGTGACTATCACATATTAGTCAGGAAGGTATATGATTATCATAGTTGCTATGTACATTATCAAAAGTTAGTACATGCGTAACTATGCATTTTGTCGTTTTTCATTGGCTGATGTTAGAGGGAGTGATATAATCATTATATGATCCTCGCTACAATTTGGGTTTCCCTTGCTTTCTTTTTAGCTTTCTTGGGACACATAGTGTCTAAGTATCCATAGGTGAACGTACCAGATGGAATCACTTGGCGCACTTTATATTAGTTATCACCTTTTCTAAGGCAAGTTAACCCTGACCCATTCTCCCGAGCTTAGTCGAAGTGGTAGTTAATGCTAATTGAATTTACAACATATTTTGAGCAGCACTGCAGTAAAACTTTTAGTCAATTTTCACTTATAATCTCATTAATTCTTTCCGGTAATTTTTTGGGTGCACAGAAACCACGTATTAATCGGCCCTAGCGTATCGCTCGTGCCCATTACGTTGTTCTGTGCACGATAAGAAAATTACCGGATATGAATTAATGCTAGAATGTAGATTCGGCAAAAAAGTCTTAGCGACACGGCAATAAAAAGTAAAATTTAAATTTTACTCGAAAATAAAATTTCAAGTGATATCAAAAATGTATCCATAGTAAGTTGTTAATATGTTGGTGGCATTGTAAGGCTAGGTCCAATTCGAGGTTAGCAGGTTAGGTTTTGTTTCAATCTGTGTCAAAACTGACGTCAAACCTAACCTGCTAACCTCGAATTTGACAGACTTACAGTCCCACCAACATATTAACAACAGTGAATGTCAAACAATTATCGCTTAATAATTTCAGATAGGTTAGTCAACTTAAAAAAGATTATCAAGACATTTTTTTGTTGGCTGGGAAACCATACTAAAATTAATTTTTCTATTGGTTCTTAATTATTGTCGTACGATTTTCAGTACAATTTTGGCAAATTTTCAGGGAAATTGTAGTAAACGTATCTACTTTTAACTAATGATGGGCATAACCGGACAATTTTCATAACCGAATTATTTGAATTCGAAACATATTAATAACCGATTAATTATTTGAATAATCATTCGAATCAATTTTGGCTCTCGATTTGTTTCGATTAAGTCAGCCGGTTTGCCGGTTGGCGGTTCACCGTCGTCTGTAGCGGCATCGTAACTTGCAGATAGCAGAGGAACTCAGTTAATCGTTAATTATAATAATTGTATAAATGATTTTTATTTGATTTCTAAAGAGTTTAAACCATTGAGAATAGCTATATCAATACTAATCATAAAGAAATGATAAATATGCGAATACAAAGTATCTATTGAATCTATTTTTAGTTCCTAAAATTCTCTAGTAGTCACCCTTTCCTTTTCGTTTGCACATCATACCGATATATTTTAGAATCCATAATTTATCTACGTTCAGCCTTCCGCGGTTCTAAGGACGCACACTTAAAATTTTCAACATCGAAATCCACTTCTTGTCCCGACTGCTCCGTTATTAAAAATTAAATATAAATCTGTTACGATATTGGAAAATCTTATTTCGCTTTCTGTTTATCCCTTATTAGGCATAATCAACCGCGTTTCGAAGCAAACATTTAGGCCGTTATAAATTAATACCAACACAGCTTCGGCAAATCTCATACTCGGCAGAACGTTATCTTTAATAGGAACGGCCTCATAAATTTAACTCGTCGACTGGGAGTCTCAAATGTCTTAATAACATCAACAAGCAGCCGCGAGCCTCACTTGGGTCAATCAAGTACATACGTAGAAAAGGTTATATGAGTAGTACGTATTAGGATGAGGTAATTTTTCATCCGAATACTTGGAACGAAAACCGAGTTACACAGGTTATTTCAATAACCGGATAACCAGTTATTTTTGATTCGAATAAGCGCATCACTACTTTTAACCTTTTTCAGCTTCTACTAACACATTCTCGTAGATAAATCCTAAATACGCATTTTACAATTAACTTGTAATATAATTAATTAGTTATCACTTTACCAGATAGCTCTCCTTTACTTCGTGTTTAGATGATGCCTTAAATATGATATAAATAATAATTCATATCCTTTTAGCTCCTTTTTAGCCACGTATAAATGCGTCAATGCCATTTACCGGTATGGATGTCCTAAACACTATTTATACCTTTTATAAAACCGTTGCCAGAGTAGAGACACTGTCATGTGTTAAACTAATAAATAAAATTAGGTATTGTTGATAAGCAACAATATTTCCACTTCTTTACATTTCAATTAGAAATGTTGATTCAACGGTTTGAAACAATGTCTATTCAAAATAACCGCAATAAACCAAGAATATTTACTATGCGCCTATCACTAATTCACTATTTAACTATTTTATGAGACAAAGTCAAGTGCGGTGTCTTATTAAAGCCAATAATTATTAAAGAAGCAATTATAAATAATTTATACTTTTTTTTATCAGCCACTAACAACAATTTATGCGTAAAATAGTTTGCAATGGGTAGAACAAATGTATTAGGTTTGGTTACAATTATTTTAATGATGTTCTTTCAAAGTAGTAGGTTTCTATACATTTTTGACGATAGCTCTGGCACTTACTTTGTGGAATTAGTTTTACAACCTAAGACGTTTAACTGGAATTATAGATTTTGATTTGCGCATACAAGCATAAAGGTTTATAGCAACTTTTTCCTTTAATACTTGCACTTGCCAATAACGGTTGTGAAGACACTGCCTCATATGTAATTTCGTTGACAGCTATTAATGAAAACACAGTGATAAACATAAAAAAGTGAGAAAAATAAAATAAAAAATTGAGAATTTGAAGCATGGGGTAAATATTTTGAATCACTGCAGGTATTGCAATTTTTATTGCACAAAGTTGTCCAGTTTTTAGTGGCCATTTTATACAATCAGGGCACTTATATGAGCAACTTCAGCAACAATGAAACCGTTTTGCGAAAAAGCAACAAAAACGGCCCATATGTCCTTGGGGATTGCACATGCTGCCGCATGTTTCTCTTGCGGTTGCATTTCCACTCCGGAGGCGTTTCGCAACGTCGCCATTTATCCACTAATCGTAAACAAGACTTTCCTAGAAAACATGCGCCCATAATTGCCCTGCAGGACAGCGTGCGAGCGAGAGAGAGCATCGCAGGGAAAGTACACTGAAATTGCTAAAAATCGCCGCCGTCAAGTATGATAATTACGCACCGAGAGTGAAAGTTTCCCGTGCCGGGAGTGGCGAATGCGTGCCCTCGATAGTTTTCTAAGGCAGCCTTGAACTTCCATCTCGTTAGTGGGCTATTCGGATGCCATCTCAGCCTCAAGGGAAAGAGAGGCGTGGGCAAAAGTTGAAAATTCGAATAAAAAAAAGTTTTCCGGAACTTAGTGATAGTTCCGTGTAATTGGAACACTTTGTGTTCCCATCGTCTTCAAATGCGAGTTCTTCTGTCTGCACGGCTCGCGCGACTTCTGATTGTAAATCTGCGGCTGCTAGATTAATTGTCGTTGTGTTGCATCACGTTTGACCCATATAGAATTTTCTGCAGTTGTTGCACTGCGGTTGGCCAACTACAGAAATATTAGCGTTTCATGTAGTTGCATTAAACGATTCGATAAAAATACCTTTATTATTAGTTTCCTACTGGATAAAAAGATTTACGGAATGCAAACATAAATAAATTAGGAATTTAGATTTCTGTAAGCTCATTGTGTTTGCTAACAAGATCTCATTATAAACTACAACTGTCTCTTTCAAGCGAAACTGTAGCAACATTGCTATTATTTTTTATAAATGTAGCACTTAGTTCTGCCTCATAAAGTAATTAATTATCTTGTTCGTGTATGTTAATGGAACGTTCAGAGACTGAAAGTTATTTAATAAAAAAGGAATTGTTGTTTTATTGTTATAATTATGGTAAGTTTTAACGATCGACTTCATGTAGGAAATCAAAATTGGAGCAATAGAAACTGTTTACTTTCGAACTTTGTATTTTTCAAAATCGTTGACAGTGTCTCCATGACCGTCATTGGGTCAACGGCAATGTATCAATTTCTGACTCCACATATCTACAGGAGTTTTAAAAGTGTCTCTTCCAGTATAACTCCAGTAAAACGTTTTTACTTGTAAAACCAAATTTACTATTTAGAGGCACTAATAATATCAATTGGATTGCTGGAAATTGACAGAACGTATCTACCTAATCGTCACCGGCACTGTAGGTCAGCGATTTGAAAATCTAAACTTACCAATTTACTAGCAATAGATAAAATTCCATAAAAGCACTGAATAGAATTAAGACGATTTGAAAATATAGAAAAACATAATTCATTCTTAAGGATAAAAGGCGGAAAAACATTGACAACACAACAGAGACACTTGAGACTTCTTGAAATTCTATCTTTTATCATTTTGAAAACGTTTATTTGACTTCTAGACACCGTCTACATGTATTATGTACGGAAACAATTGAAAATGCAGTAACTGGGCACGACCAGTAAAGGCAGATTATTAAACGTCGGGTATATTTGAAAAGAAGAAGGACGCAGAATTAAGTAAGCTAGAAGTAAATGGGCGACGATGTAAAGGCATTTAAATTTGTCTTTTCGATTGAATTTCTATAATTCATTAAAACAACCTACTTGTAAGAAGTTTACTATTTAAAAGCAATGGCAGTGCCAGGTGTAGTGCTGATTATTGACAGAAACCTACCATCATGATAATGCTCTAACTTAATATATTTGTTCTATTAATTTAAAGTTATTTGTATATAAAAATTACCATTCGTAATTTTAGGGAAATTATAGTTTACTTATTTATGTGTCTTTAATGGCAAACGATTAAACTGTCATTAATTTTCATAAGCACTTATGCCTCATAAATCAGTTATTTACGAATTTTGTGTCTGACGAATTGGCCGTTGTTTATCTTCAATCATAAATGTTGAAATTTTTTGACAGTGTTTTCGTAAGTGCCACCGGTACTCCATGGAATTTCATGTTTTAAATGCGGAAGTTGCTCAAAAGCTGCATGTTTGTACAAGCATTTAAAATGTATGTTTTAAATAAAGTATATTCCATAATTCCAGTAAGGAGCAAAAACCTGTAAAAAGGGTCGGTTTTATTGCTGAAAATTGACAAAAACCTACCACTGTTTTAAAAACAATTTAATAAATACATCTTAACTCATACATTTATTTTCTTTTTGTATAAATTGGTAACTTTAACTACTGAAATATTATAATTTTGTTGTATATGTGATTAGTTTTCATAATTAATTGCAATCAATTTTGTCTCATAAATTATTTAATTATCTTGCTGGCATATATTAATCAAATGGACTAAAATGGGTTTAATAAAAATGGAAATGGTTTGACTTTCATCATTATAGCGTATTCCAATGTTTAATTTCAGAAAGAAAATTACAAATGAAGCCATAAAAATAAGGACCTTTGACAGTGTTGACCTAACCGTTACCGGTACTACAAGCAACTGCCGGTATTAAACGGGGAGTTGCTAAAAATCTTGAATTCAAAATTTTTATAATTCCAGTAAAACGTGTTTACCTGTAAGACCAATTCTACTATTTAGAAAAAGTAATAGTGTCAGTTGTACGGTTGAACATTTATGGAAAGCTACGAATATCAATAACAATGACTACAACGTAACCTAATATATTTGTTTTACACATTTAAAATAATTTTTACATATAAATTATTGTCAGTAGCTGGTGAATAACTATAAATTGCTTATAACTGCTTTTTTTTAATGCGAAGCGGTTGAAGTGTTTATTATTTATTATAAGGAATTGCAACTGGGCCTGTCTCATAAAATAGTTTTTTTTCTTTTAGTGACAGGCGAAGCGACTGTTATTGGTTTATTGTGGTTGTCTCGAATAGGCACTGGTTCAAACTACTGAATTGGAATTTCTAATTCAAATTTAAATATGATTTCAGAATTTCCATAATTTTCAATTCCAATTTCAATTTTATCTAGGTAGTTTAATACGTGGGAGTGTCTAACACTGACACCGGTTTTAACAAAATATAAATGTGTCTAGGGTATCGATACCGGTAAATCACACTGATGTATTTATACGTGGCTAAAGTGCAGCTAAAGCAATTTTAATGATTTATAATATTATATTTAATGCATTTTTTAAATACAGAGTAGAAAACGCTGATAAGTGATAAGTACAACTCATTGTATTGAAAGCATGTTAATCGAAAAAATCATATTTTGGATTTATATCTGGAAATGTGTTAGTAAAAACTAAACGAGGCTAGTTTATTGGAATTGTGTATTTACCTAAGTTTTTATTCTAAGTAGGTAGATATAGCGACTGCTTAATTGAAATATTCAGTAATAATTTGTCCAAAAGAGACGCCAAAGCATCCATCGAAACCGCCTCGGCGCTCATTATTAAATTTCGCTTTCCTTGGAGCAAATTGATTGGTAATTAAAGGTAGAACAAAAATATAAGTTGCAGCCATTAAGGCTGAGGACTCACTTTCCTTGAAAGTCTCAATCAGGCGCGTGCATAATTTCCTGCCATTAATAAACGCTTTCTTTTGTGTCAATAGCGCTACCGTATGCCAAATAATTCATAAATATTTGCTCATGGGAAAGCAGCAGCCAGCTCCGCAGGAGAACAATATTAGCTACCAGAAACCACACAAGCTCCTGGACTTAGAAACTACATCCACCGGAACCATATTTGCTTCCATTTAATTAAACCTACCGCCATCCCACGTTTTTGCAGAAGCGGATATAAGATTTCTCTCCAGTTTGTTTGGGATTGATGGGAAAGCGGTTCAAGTCTAATCTTCTGCAAACGAACGCTAATCTTTTAATTAAGTTATCCAACGAATATAGCAGTAAAAAGTTATTTTTTGTGAAATCGGCAGTGAAGTACCTCGAAATCGTCATTAAAATACGAAAAATCGGCGGTGAAGTAATCCATTCTCTCCAATCTCTCGATTTAAAAAAAAAAACATAGTGTACCCCTCGGCACTGAAGTTCATTTTTATTCCTCATGTGATAAAAAGTTAAACCTCAGTGCCTTGGTATACCAACTACTATTTATAGATTACTTCTCAAAGATTATTCTTTCCGAAATTACGTTGTATTTAAAATTACACAACGATTGAAAAATATAAAATCTGCAGATTTCTCAGTAACAAGCTATATTCGTTACGTTCAGTATATAATTAAAAGGACAGTAATAGGTATGGTTTGCCTTGCAAGTCAGACGAGGTCGCTATTTTTTAGGTATTGCTTGAAAAGTTACTTGCTAGAGGCTTTGCTGCCATTTACTTGAAGCTGTCTTTAATTGGTGCTAGTTTACGTATGCACTAAACTATAACACTGTCTCTCCCTCAATTCTCTGTTTAGAGTAGAACAAGATGTCATTGGAATTGATTTTGGTGCCTTTACATTACTATAAATATACAAATGCAAACGAAAGAAAAAATGTATTCTCTGTAAGTGGGACTAAGACATAAGTCAAATTATTTTAAAAAATTGTTTACAATAAAATTTGAACTTTTATATTTTATCTAAAACATTTTATACATGTACTTTTGACCGCATTCAAGCCGTTGTGTGGTTGAGTTGAAATGCCTAAAATATACAATGCGAACAGCTAATTACAATAACCAGGAATTAAATGAGTTAGTTTGATATTTGGTTTATAGCAACAACAGGTTGCTAAAATGATCTAAACGTAAAATAAAAATTAATTCACCGTCCTTTCTAACGGTTGGAATACATACTACAGGCAATAAACGTGAAGAATGCGACCATATTGGCACAGTTATTGTACACAATACATTTATTCTGAATAGGATCCGCATACATTCCTTTTAAAAAATATCAGCATCTATTTTATATGCTGGAAACAAATAAATATTTCTTATACAAAGGAAACTGTAGCTACTGTATAATATGTTAGTTTGAACACGTTCAAGTCGCTCTTTTAATTATTTGTGATAAATTGGTGCCTAATCGGCACAAAATATAATAACTAAAAGTTACAGAACGCAGTTATAAAATTTGTTTTTATATTTACTGTTACTTATACTGCATAAAAATCTTCAAATTATTATCTCATCTTTAATAGAAAAAATAAAGAATAAAAAAGATATAAGAACTGCTAATAACTTATTACAACGAGGCCACAAATCAATCTTTTTAAAATTCCATCATGGTGAAGAATGTCTTAAATAAAAATTTCGACAATTAACTAGAAATTTAAAATTCAAATTAAGCATTCTAGGTATTCGGTGAGCACATTATTCGTTTTAGTGATTAAATATATTTATTTTTTTACAATAACTTCGTAATTAATTTTAATGCTGAAGGTCAGATCCTTATAGCACAAAATGCCAAGATTTATGTCTACTGAAAATAATAAGTCTTTACCTTGTGATGCTTCAAATTATGATTATTACAGTTATTTTCATTGACTTTCTCAATGCTGCAGAAGAACTATTAATATTCATGTAATTACTTTTACTATTTACTATTTAAAGACAGTATAATAGTATCAGTTGTATTGCTGAAAATTGACAGAAAGTAGCAATTCCGATTTTCAATCATGAATTTCGAATTATTTGAATGTCTACATGACCGTATGTAATTGCAGGATCTGAGAAAGAAATCTTACCATAAAAACTACTGTAATAGCTTAAATGCCACAAAATCATTAAATAAGATAAGAACGACTTGAAAATATCGAAGCGCATAATACATTAATTTAACAAAATATTAGTAGCTTGTGGAAAATTCTAAGTCACTTGTATCTGTTCCTTTAATGTGAAACGTTTAAACTATGATTAGTTTCCCTAAGTAATTCGCATTAGTTAATTATCTTGTTTGTGTATACTAATAAAATGTTCACAGACTGAAAGTTATTTGATAAAAACGGAAATTGTGTTATTTATGTCATAATGTCGAGTTCCAATGGTTAATTTCAAAAAGAAATTAAATATGATGCTATACAAAACATCAACTTTCAAATTTATTTTCACTGGTACTACATGCAACTTCCAGTATTACACGAGGGAGTTGTTAAAAACCTTCACTTTTATAGGAAAAGCAGAAGTTTTATAACTGCAGTGAAACGTTTCAGCTTATTAAAAAATCTGTAAAGGGCTTTACTCAGAAATTTCCTCGCAAGTGGACGTTGTGACACTATAATTTTAAATATCGAAGGAAAATGGGGTAAAATATATTTAAGTTTCTAATACTGAAACACACTTGGTTATGTAAATTACATACATTTTATAATAAACAACATTATATTACCAGTGATGGGATTCGAACTTAAGCGCCTGCGAACGACCTCGCGCATTGGATTTCATTGTTCGGTGTAAGACCACGGGTCTTCGCCGCCGGAGCCACTGGAACTCTTCGAATTCCATCGATGCAGTTGTCTTTAACCTTTTCGCTCTGGGCATGGATTTAACTTTGGTGCCGCCAAGTATCAACCAAATCACGTAGCGAAAAATAAATCGTGTTTTTACAACAATAAATCAATACAGATAATTCTTTCACTAAAAATTTCTTTATTCTTTTTTACACATTTTTATACGCTGGAGGTATGTATACCTTTTTGTGCTATAATTTTCAAAATACCTCGATGCTTATATTTATACCTCCCATTCCCCACACGCTCTGTTTAAACAATTTCTGTAGCATTTGTTAAATATAATTTTGAGATTAATTTGATATCTGTATCTAGACAGAATACTCTTTCAACTAGTTTAAGAATTCTTGAGAAATATTCAAAACTAATCTTGTAAATGCGACGTACGCGTAAAATTCGTCAATTTTCAGTAAGTAATTAAAAAATCTAAAAATATGCTTTTCTAATTTTTTGCAATCGTAAAAAATGGAGCCCACCACATTCTGATCTGCAAGGTAATTCCACATAGTGCACATTTTTTTAAAAAACTATATCTTTAAGTACACATCCGAATCGAATGTATGGCCCCAGATCCCTAACTACAATGCGAAGCACAGCCTCGCCCAAATATGCGTTTCCCGTGTATTTGAACGTTTGCGATTTGCACATCTATTATGCGGCTCCCGGTCTGAAAGGTTAACATAATGCACTTATTCTTTGCTCCTGTATGCCTCGTACAACATTTATCCTGTATCTCTTGGGTCCATTTTTGTCAATAATAAAGCCTGAACTATGTGAAAATCATTACTTTTATTTATTACTCATTTAAAGCAGAAACAAACAAAATTTTATCTTTTAAGGTGCGAGCTCTGTACATATTTGTCTGAAATTTTCTTAGTTTCTTGCCAGGTAAATATATAATATGTATGCAAAATATCGTCTTTCTCCAACAATTAACTTTTGAGTTATACCGCCAACAGACAGACAGACAGACAGACAGAGATACAGGCAGACAGAAAAACTGGTAGGCAGACATACGGAATTGAGAAAAACTTGTTCTTCGTCATCTAGGCACCCTAAAACGTAAAGATCTGAAGAAATCTCGGAAGGTGATATTTTCGTGATTACAATACTCCATTCGTCTTTCAGGCGAGGGAAGTAAAAAATAATACTGGCGGTTATGTGGTTGAAAATGTATAGATACCTACGAGCATCAATGTTGATTTAACAATAACTATAACAAAACCTCAGTTATTTGTTCTGCTCATTTGAAAAGCCATAAATTATTTATAACTGCTTCTTTAATGCGAAACGCGAACTATTTATTAGTTTTTATAGGAAATTCCAGCTGGGTATGTCTCATAAAATAGTTAATTCTTTTCCTCTAGCGAATTAGTGACACTCGAAAATATTGGTATGCAATAAATTAGATGAAGGTTTTACTAAAGGTATGTCTCTCCCGGCACATTTTTGAAACGCCACTTAATTCTAATATTAAAATACATACATTTTATGTTTTTTAAAGATTTAAGATAATTTTACAATAAAAATTCCTGTATAAACTGGCACTTCAAGAAAGAAAAAAATAACTGACTAATTGGCGCCAAATTGTGCCAAATTAAAAAAATTGCGAGTGTAGTTTAAAGAATTTAGCTTGAAATTAACAATTCGACGTTGCTTTATGTTTATATCTATCCTTAAAAATCAAATAACCTTACACACCCAGCGAAATGAATACATAGAATCTTAGAATCTAAAAATACCATTTTGCGGTCTTCGTTCTCGGATTTGCCTGATTCCAATTCGTCCTTACCTGCAACAAACAAAAATAAATTAAATTCTTATCTAAAAATGTGGTTTATGATTGTACAATTGCTTCGTTTTTCTTTACTTAGTCTTGCATTCTTAGATCACCCGCAATGACAATCCGCTTTAAAATGGTGCAATAACAAAAGTAAGAACGAATTTGTATTAATTATATCCATGGCCTACCTGCAATATAATCGGTTGTGTCGAAGTGCTTGGAGATGCACTTTTCGCTTAAATTCATTATTTTAAGATTAATAAATTTTATTTGTCGCTTGTGATGGATGTGTCAATGTTCAGTATTACTGCATATGCCTGCAGAGGTTTACCAGATGTAGCTACTGAAACGTTAAACATCTTTAAGATCACACTTTAAAGAAACTGAAACGGAAACTTGACCTTGCTCGCCTGAGTGTATTTGAAATAGCGTTTTAATTACATAGCCCACTTGTACATGTAGGCTCTTTACTCGTTGTTAGTAGCTTTTAATAATTAGTTTTAATAAAGTGTGTAAAAGGTGAGCGAGCGCCGCTGGTAGTTTGAATACTCGCCGATGTGTTTGCAAATACCGGGCGATACGGGAAATAAACGCAAGGGATTCCACAGAACTGTCGTATACAGAGGTGTTCAGGGTGTGATCCAGCGTCCACTAAAACTGAGAGTTCCTACATTTTCGTGGGGACCGCCTAGAGTAAAGAAGTATCGCAATAGTGGCTTGTTAACTTCATAAAGAGTACTGTAGGCGCAGGCCCATAGGTTCAGTAAGCCGGTAAAGAAGGCGTCTATGTTCTTAGATGACGTCACAGTAAAAGCGGGAATACCTGCGAGGGACAGATCAAGATTATTCAGGAGAAGTCATTTAAATTCGGAGCTGTATAAATAATAATAACAAGCTAGCGCTCGCGAGCTATTTTCGTTTGTTCTGTGTACCTGATGAGCAAAACTGAGTAGTAAATGCGTGGTAGAAACAGCTGTCCGCGTCGATGTTTAGTATTTAACTATACCCCTAGTTGGTATTATTCTTCCGTATATACAAGGTGTAACTAAAATGATTGGCCATATTTTAATGACGAATTTTACATCACACATTGCTAAAACAGTTAATATAAATATAGATACAATCAAAGGATATTAAAATGAAGATTGGCAGATATTTGCTATCAATAGAAGTCTTATTTATCAAATTAAATTTTTATTTATGGCTTTAAAGGGCAGAAATGAGCAGACCATAATGTAGTTTATTTGGTTTTACACAAAAACTATTGGATATAAGAGAAAAACAAAATTTTGTAAGTAATCACGCTCTGCAGTATATATTTTTATACCTAATCACATTTTTGCTTGCTAAGAAATTATAATATTGAACCCATGTTTAAATAAACTTTTTTCTCCATTTCTGGCTTAGAATTCGTTAATAAAATATTACCTATTATTTCATTTACACCTGCTGTTGATTTGTATATAAGCAGATTGGCTATTTATTTTATTTAAATTTTAAAGCAATAAAATTTATAGCTTAGCAGAAAATTATTCTAAACTTCTAAGCTTATTGCAGCGACGGCTTTTATCAAAATGAAAGAGATCTCATTGCTAATGGGAATGGCAAAACTAATACCGCATTACAATTTGGATCCTAAACGTAAGGGATCAATACGCCACGTTATAGTTTGATGCACAAGCGTGTGGACATGAGATACTGCGTTACAAAACATTTGTTTTAATTTGAAATACAGAGCTATTGTTCTATTTCTGTAGCAAACTAAAATGAATTTTTTCACGTCTGGGAGCAAAACCCGGTTTCTACGATACCAAAATCGTGAGCGAATTAATGAATTACTCCCTAGAGAGGAGAAATGTCCCTAAGAAATTGTCATTATGACTGAGCAACAAGATAATGACAAGAGCTCACAATTTTATTATGTCAAATTCGAGGTTATCAGGTTAGGTTTTGGGTCAGTTTTGACACAAACTGACGCAAATCTGTTAACCTCGAATTTGACATAATTGTGAGGTTAGGTTTTGCGTCAGTTTGTGTCAAAACTGACGCAAAACCTAACCTGATAACATCGAATTTGACATAATTGTGAGCTCTTGTCATAATGACTTACAGTGCGACCAACTTTAAAATTTGCCATAGGCTACTAATTTTAAAATAATTGTAACTAAAATGTCAGTAAATGACGTTTAAAAAATACAGGTTTTGGTTTTAAATCTTCCTGCAACGTGAAAAAATAGTATATGCAGCTCGAAGAGAATGCTATTTTGCTTCAGTGCAATTTCTCTCCTTCATTGTATAATCTACTATTATTAGAGGAAGCGTGGAGTCACGTCACGATGAACAACCGATGAATTCGTTTCCACACGTGTATTACATCAGATCGCCACAACAACAAAGAAACTGCGTCTACAATGTAATGTGAACATAGATTGCGATATTACACTAAATTCAAGTCTTTCCAGTATAGAACATAGAGAACAGCCGATATATAAGTTTCTGAAAAGGTGGAAGACCGTAATCGTTCCAATAGCTCAGAAACTGTTTTGTCAGTATAGTGTGGCTATGCATTGGCAGATCAGCAGATGCATGTCCACACTAACATTAATTAATGACTTTCGTTTCACCTTTAACGACTATGCTGATGATGGAAAGAATGGTTTGTGTATGATATTTTTGCTACCCTTCACTTTAGATAAAGTGGCGTAGGGGGCAAAAAAGGTTGTCAATCGACAGCATTTGCGGAGCTGAGTCGAATGACAACAATTTCAACTTTAGGAAACGTCGGGGGGCAAAGTTACGCCACTTTCAATTTTTCATATTAAGTTTATGGGAGAAGGAATTTACAAGGAAATATGCAGAAAACACCCCTCATTCATGCTCATGCGCAGTAAGTTTATACCGCGACGAAATTGGGGGCCATTGTATAAAAGCAAAGTGATCACGCAGTTGTTGGTTAGTTTTCATTGAAAGCGTTTGACAATTTTCTTTTGTTTCCAATATGAGTAATTTTGTGCGTGTCTGGAATACCAGAAGATTGCCCATGACGGCAGACGGTGTTAGTTGGACTGTCAGCCAAGGATTGCTGCCATCTGTGCCCCCATATTGCCCTGTCCACTGCCAGGCAACAAAGCTGTACACGACTGGGGTACATGGTTGTGGTCGTTTCCAGTGTACAAAGTCAGGCTAGGTTAGGTTAGGTTAGGTTAGGTTAGGTTAGGTTAGGTTTGGTTAGGTGCAAATTCGGTGCTTAAAATCCATCTCCCATAGACTTAACATGAAAAATTGAAAGTGGCGTAACTTTGCCCCCGGGCATTTCCTAAAGTTGAAACCGGTATCATTCGACTCAGCTTGGCAAATGCTGTCGATTTTCACCCCTTTTTGCCCCCTACTCCACTTTATCTAAAGTGAAGGGCCGCCGATATTTTTCTTCTTTTTACTGTTATAACAGGCTGAGATTGCGTTATTAACCACACGAAGTGTGATTTGCTATGATAAACAAAATGCAGCTCAAAATAATATCAGATTGACTTGAATGTACGTTTTTAAGCAGCTTGTCACTGTCAGAATAATACGTTGAAATGTGATTTCACTAGACATCACGACCATAAAAATGATAACCGTAGCGGAAAGCCGTTTGACAATAATAGTTATTATAAGTTACACTTTAAGTTTCTGGTTACTTGTAACAGTAATTATACAAATCTTTGCTGGTTGTCCAGAATATGACCCCACTATTCCAACTGCTGATGAGTGTCCGTTCGGAACAGTAATGGTACGTTTAACATTTTCCTCTTATGCTTTCATGGAGTGAGGGTTAGAAGTACTAATAGTACAGCGCTAGCTTTTACGTAATACCTGAACAGAGTAAACGCTGAGCCAATACTCTACCATACTTAAAAGTATAGAGGGTAGTAGAGCTTAAGTGGTTAACTTATGTCACTCCCTTTTAGAATGGACGATTTAGATTTCACTTCATGGGTGCCCTAATAGTACAAGCTCATTTAGCGCTACCATCCGACGAGTTTGTATGTGATGTCACCATAGTCAGTCGATACTGGTCCCTCACTCCGGCTCAGTGTACTAACGTTTTTCAGAAGGTAATACTTATCTGTACCAACGATAATTTCACTTAAGTAAACGTCAAAATCATGTTTTAGCGACCCAGAGAGTTCATAGTAATACTGTCCGACTCTTCCAATTGGCAATTAAATGCGCAAGAGCATCATATTCATCAGTACCTTGTACACAGGAACTACTTCATGTATTTTCACGATTACGACATCGCCATGGTCAAGGTAATCGAGCCCTTCATCGGGGCGAGGACGTCTTACGCAGTACTCCCCGCCCCTGCCTGCTGGTATGACGTCACTTCTCCAGGCACGGTTCTGACGTGGAGAATCGGCAGGAAGAACGCCACCGTTGCTGGAGGGCTGCGAAAGGTTCGAGCGCGGATCTTGGATAGCGGCTACTACGAGGCTCACTTCAGGGATCTTAAGTGGTTCATGAGTCGAAGGACGTTGCGCGTCGGCGAATACACGCCAATGGAAGGAATGTGCTTCAACAAACGCGGTGCACTTCTTCTTCAAAATGAAACCGCCATCGGAATTAACGTGGAGACTGCTGATTGTGCCTCGAATAGCTCGTTCGACGTCTATGTTAATCTCGCTTACTTTAAAGAGAGCATTCAGTATGTTATGGATAATTATAAGACCTTCTCCGCTGAGCAGTGCGAGGAACTCACCGATTTTGTGCCCACGTTTGTGCAAGCGCAAGTTCGAGCAAGTGTTCCGGGTTATGCCAGAAGGAAGGCAGCTGTTTCTTAGTTCTGGTATGTGCAGCATGCGTTTTCAGTGCATTTTTGGAAAACAATAATTTAGTTTAGATGGTTTGGCTTTGATTAATTTTATCCATAACTTAAGTATCATGCATCTAAGAGGAAATATATATAAGTAGTGAAAACCTTATACTTTTTGTGGTAGTAAGCATACAACTAAGTCAGAAAAGCACTATTTAATATAGTAACACCTTCAGGTCAGGTAAGTTTGAACACACTAGGTTAATATGCACATGCAGTTCTTCGACCTCAATAATGACGCAGTCCAATCCCAGAAGTCGTTTGTTATGTAATGACAATGGCCGTGAAAGCCTCTGAAATCATTCATGTTTTAATTAAATTTCTCACATCTTTTTATGTGACATAAAAATTGTGATAAACTATAGTCCTTACTTGCGGCTACGGACGGCGTTTTTACTGAAGATGAAACCTAAGTCCACTATTATTTGGGACGAACAAGGTGTAATTTTGAAGCACTACATGTATAGAAACGGCAATCTACTAGTGCCTCGTTTTCAGATTTTTTTCCGGAATCATATTCGATCCTAAACCAAACCCAAAAGCCGTGCATGCAGGTCCCATTTTGCAACATGACAATGCTCTGCACCATACTGCGACCACTGTGACCACGCAAAACCTGTACTTCGAGTGACTTGGACATCTGTTGTAATCGACAGCTCTTGCTCTCAGTAATTTCCACATGATTGGATATGGACAACTGAAGGATGCGACGTGAGGTAAAACTTTCAGGTTCGCTGAAGAACTGTATGAGTGGTTGCGTACGCGACCTTATAAACTTTTTTTTTGAGGAATTCAAGCACTTGGTTATGACGCTTCACGTTTCAATTTTTACGCAGATATCTCTGCTGAAAAATCCATTTGGTCACAATAAGATGCACCACATCAGGGGCTACCACCTAATCGCTGCAAAAGTTACCTGATCGCACTACGTGATTTAGGTGAATGCCAGCAAAGGGCGAGTTCTCGCTATACCATGTTTGCGTAGCTGAGCAAAGTGGAAGAAGGCGGCGAACAAATATAAAAAAGCGATTCCCGGGTAGTTGAGGACACTTGACCCCAAAACTTGAGAACAGCCGAGAGCAGCCAGCTGCCGCCCCCGTTTAATCCTGCTAAGCGAGTAGTTGCCAGTCCATTCCAACTGAACATTTTCTATGCCGCTCTCTACCTTCGCACTGATTTAGGTTCTTCGGCCAGACCCCGAAGGTCGTTCATCATTGGAAACTGCTGCCTGAATAATTCGGTACCAGGTGCTCGCCTTACAAAATCGCGGTGAAACACGCAGCACCCAGCGCCCATAAACGTAAGGATAAGTAAGAATTGTAAACAGCAAAGCTCACTAGCGTTACGCGAAGCCTCAACGTGCAGGAAATGTGCTGAGAACACGCCTCAGAGAAGGCTGTTAATGTTACCTTACAGAAGTGTTCCGTCTGCGTTCGAAAATCGAACTGCTAGACCCAATTTAGGCATCAAACGTTGCTTAAATTCCAGCTTTCAGCCGGCTCGAGCTCCGAGCCGTTAAATCATTTCGCAAGCATGAGGAGGACGTCGCGGAAATTCCTGTACTCCTACTCATACTAGTGTTTAGACATTTATTTTCCATTCCTGGTTCATGCACCTTCCAAACAGCTCCAATTCGCTCACTTTAAGGTAAAACTTTAGCAGACATTAACCACCTGCTTACAGCATGTTGTGTTTACGTTTGAGTGCGCTCGTAGTCGCTTCAAGAACGTAAAAAAGCCGCACGTTTAGTAGCCTTGCTGCCCCGGGCTCAGTAAAGCATTTTGAAAGCTCCGTTAATTGTACATACATTTGGTTTATAGGACACGCTGGATTTATTTTGTACATCAGACTTACGGACAAATATTGTTATAAAATTGGCTCCATTTTATCACTCCAGATCTGAATGCAAAATGTGTACTGCATATATCAGAACTGCGTTATTTTTGGCATAATTCAGAACACTTGCACGAATTTGGGTAGGAATAAAATCGGTGAGATCCCGTACTGCTCAGTAGAGAAGTTTTTGTTATATTCATGTTTTCTCACATACAATTTCAAGCGTACGCTGCTGCTCTGAGACCTTTGGAAGGGATGCTTTTGAGCGGAACGCGAAGCAGGTGGCTGGCGTTTTCAGCTCTTCACTCTCCCCCGCACTCAACCCGAAACAGAGAGGTTGGTTGCGAAGTGGACGTTTCTATGCAGCCTCGCGGCACTGGCGTAAGTCGGTTTGACGATTTTTATTTTGGAGGGAATTGACAGAAATCAAGTAAACCGCTCATGTTTGGCAAGTGAATCTAACGTTTTTCTATTTTTGTGATGCTATGGCCTGCAGAAGTAATTTTACGGTTCGTTATTTCCGGATAACTTTAACTTATGTAGTGCTTAAATTCTTGGTGTTCCTTTTTAGCTATCGTCGGACTCGGAGAATAGATTTTTAATGAATCAGAACTGCGCGTCGATGTCCGAGTTTTTTCATTGGCTTGGTTTCTTCTCAACTCTGGCTGAGTTCTATCAACCCTCAGGCTTTTCCAGACACGGAAATCACTCGGGATTGGCTGCCAAACTCTAGGTTACCTTCCCGGAGCTAGTACTTCGAACATAGCCACACATTGAGGTCGCCGTTTCGAGCTGGTGAAAGTCAAAATACTTACAAATTTGTTATTCTTAAATTGCCGAATTACGTTACAATCAACCTTTTACTGTAGATGTAATTTCCAATGTATTATTCTTCCTCGTAGATACAATAGCTGCCCATTTTCTGGTTTGTAATTGACATTTGGGTTGTTTACATATGAGTTATTGGTAATTATTGTTTGCCCAACGAATACCATGCTTAAGCGTCCACCTTGTAGGGAGACTAAACGCCAATTCTCCCTCTCCGTAGCAATGGCTTATTAACGGTCAGCTGATTATTTATTTGCATTTTTGTGTGTTCTTCACTTCTTTGTAAAGGATATATGCAGTTGCATTTGCAAGTGATATAAGCACTAAGCAGATGAAGGTAAGGTGAGTTCACAAAGCAAATACTTTAAGAATTTTCTCGGTGCCTCGAACTTCTCCTGCTGAGTTGAAAAGTAGAGAATTAACTGAATATTTACTATACTCGGGTGTTACGTCGAAACTAGTTAAATCTCGAGATCCAGGAGGAGGAAAAGAGAAAGAAGGTTATTTACATCTTTTTACTTGTACTGTGATGTTAAAACGAACTTGATTTTACCACGATGTGACTTACGCATACGTTCAATGACATAAGCGTCTTAAAAAGGCGTTTTTAATAGTGCTGAGAAGAAAACCATGAGCAAAAACCTCCGGCGCTTCTTCGACCTGAGATGAGGTAATCATCGATATCTGAACATAGTTGACTTGCAGTTGCGCCAGACAGGAATTTAAGAAGCGATAAAACTCCATATCTAGAGCCAATAATTAGCGCAAACGCTGTTTCATACATTGCAGCTGAAGCAAGCAGAGTTTCGCAAGAAAAACTCGCTGCTTGCAAGGAACAGCAGTTATCATAATTATACGCAATTGCCCGGTTATTAATTATGCACGTGCTCGTAAACGAAAGGAACGCAGGTTTTTACGATATTGGCCAACCTCCGTCACGATTTAGACAGTCCGAAAATCTTTAAAAAAATAACATCTCAATAATACTAATAGGCTTGTTGCTATCAACACCGCCGCTCTACAATGATCAATCAACCAAACGGCAGGGAAGCCTAACGTGTTGGCTGCAAACGAAATTGAAATGTCCGATCCGAGTTCTAGATCGAAAGTGCTGTGGTCGAATGTTGCAGCCAGAGGAAATCCTGCAATTCATCTCGATAGGTGCTAATTAAAAGCAATATTTCAGGCTGGTTACGAGAGACCAGTGGCTGTGATCGAGTGCATTAGTGTTAATTCGTTTGCATAAAAGGTGATTATTACTGCAAGCTGCTTATTGGCGAATGCAGCTTTATGCAATTTCTCGCAGAGGTATCGCTCTGAAATCTTTAACGAAGCTATTATGATGCGATCGCACATATCACAGTCACTTTTTAAAATCGCTATATACAGTGCAGGTATTGTAGGATAAAGCACCAACTTTTCGAAATTATTGAATAATACTTTTACAAGCGTGTGGTCGGGCATTAGCACGCATCGAACTTGTCCTTATAAAAGTAAATCAAAATTCAGATGTGCTTATATCATTATTCTAATCAAAAGTATCGCCCAGTATAGTAACGAGCAGATAGATTTTTTTCTATTGAAGTTATGTTGACACATCTTAAATAAATTGGTTTTTTCAGATTTACCAGAACCGGCACTCACAACCAACTTCAGCTTTTTGTACATGATGACCGAATGTACGAGTATACCACAGTGTGAAAGGTAATGTACTGGCAAGTAATGTTTTATAGTAATGCAAAGGTGCAACGTGTGTTTTTAGCATCGGCAAGTTATGGATGCAATTGCTTTCGCTTTTGTAACATAATTATTTAGTGACACGCTACTTTGTCATTATTCACGCCAACCAATATTATAGCAAAGTTGCGATATAAGAACGAAACAAAACCTCGACGTCTTTGCTACACAGCTTAGAAAAGTTTCGTATAAAAGTCGTTTGGAAATTAGTGTTCCACTTTATTGAAAATTTAGATTAGTCCATATAACGTATTTATATTTAGCAAAAAGCATCGCGTTGCACAATTTGACCTTGCAATTGCTTTACTTTTGAGCTACAGAACGATTGCAAATAACTGAAAGCGACGTGATCACAAATAAGTCATTTATTATCCAAAATTTATATCGTTATACCTCTGAAGCTTTTCCAATTATTATTGTCCTTGCTGTTATCATTGTATGCTGAACGTAAAATTACTTTTTTCAAGACTAAATAATTTTATTGGTTGGGTTTGGATTTTTAGGACCTATAATAGATCAAAGTAAGTGTCTCTTGGAAGCATTTTCTTTTAATTTTAAGGGCAACACAGAAATGGAGAATTGTAGTATTTAGGCCAACCTGCCTGTAATCAGCTTCAAAGAAAACAATCCGTATGGCATTTTTACCCAGCATCCTTGTCGTATCGTTCAAGGAAGCAATTGGGTTTTTGCAGGAAGCTTCGGAGACAGAATACTGTGTTATATGCCTGGTCGCAGTAATATCACGCTAAATGCAACAGCTGCTGTCTGCACAATACATTCGGTCAGGGATACAATTTTAATATACTTAACGCAGAGCACTGAAGAAGCTACGTTGGAGATACGCTCCAAAACTTATTTCACAATTATCACTTATTCTAGCTATTAACTAGCTCATTGCAAACAACGCTCACTTTACGAGCAACTTCCTTGCTTGCGGACTAGTATAAGGCTCAAATAAGCTAAACATTTTTCTCTTTTCGTGAGCTCAAAACTTCAAATTAACGAACGATCGTAACAACATTGGGCGAATATAATCTAAACTTATTTATATTTTGCAGACATTCAACAGTGTGAATGTAAAAACTGTTGGAGGAAGTGGCTGTTCCATCTTATTTAATATCTTTTGAGAAAGTTGTGTCAAAACAACACAGTTGAAGTACTAGTCAGTCTGTGACATTCAGTTTGGAAACTTCAGAACGAACGCAGGGGCGCGCCAAGAATACTGTTACGATATTTTGAATTTGTAAAACAGTTGTGGTGAAACTCCTGCGTTGCAGCCATTTTTTGTAGAATTGAGTTCCGTCCGCTCTGCGTTTTAAGGCCAACGGATGAAATCATTTTCAGTCGGAAGTGTCTCTTTACGCTGCCGCCCCGGCTCATGTTCACATCATCAAGAAAGCTCTCGTGACTCAAACGAAGCAAACGTGCCGTCGGCCGTGCTATAGTATGTTGTAAGGAATATTCGCTAATTAAGGTGCTATCTCCAATACTGTTGAGAGTGGTGGTGTGTTTTTGCCGTATAAATGTTTTCGCCAATCCTTGATCCATCAAGTGGACTATTCTTAAACTCCATATACTTTGTCACCACCCAGACGAGGTCGTGGTTATTTTATTGCCATTCAGCCACCTGTCGCCCACCCAGGCGACGTGAACGTCTTCCCTAGGAGTCAGTTTCACCTCTCTTCTGGTGAGAAGCAGTGTTTAGATAAAAAGTGGGTTAGATTATTGTTAAGTAAACCTTTTATTGAATTTGCGGTATTAGGGACACACATGAAGCTGTGGTGTCAAATGTTTTACGTTAAAATCGAGTTTGGGGACTTGACATTCTATTATAGCTAAATTAAGGGATCTCTTTTAGTAGAACCCCTGTTAGTTGAATAAATAAACCGGCACTTGCTTGTGGGAATAATAATTCCTAAGTTAGATTGTATACGCAGTGACGTAACTTAGGGAATTGTTAACGTTAAGTTTTTCTGTAAATATAGTAAATATATAGTAAATTTAGTTAATCATTTGCAAATCGATTGAGACTCGGGGGTGCCTGTCAATACGATCCACTTGTTAAAGATGATAATTTAGCGGATTTAAGAGTGAAATCATTCGTAGTTACTTAACTATTAGTGATAAAGGAGAGGCAAAAAAGTGCTGAATCATAGAAGTGAGAGAATGAAAACAATTCCGGCGATGTAGCAGTAATCTTCCCAATTCATGAAAAAGCAGATCCCACCAAATGTAAAAACTGCAGAGAAATGTTGATGCTAAGCGTATCAACAGAAATGTATGAGTCAATATTGGAGACGAACGGAGCTAGAGGAGATGCTCGAAGAACAATATGGTTTTAAACCAACACGCAGTACACAAGACCCAACATTTGTTATCAGATAAATTTGTGGAGCGACAATAGAATATGATATGATCTATCTTTTCTCTATCGACATCTCCAAAGCGGTTGACACGGTCAAAGGAAATTAATATAGGAAATCCTTAGAAAGAAAATTGTAGACGTAAACTTAATTCGTAGCACAAAAGGTGTGTAACAAACTACTAGGAATATAGTTAGAACAAAGAATAAAGAATTCCAAAAATTTTTCATTACTGCAAGTCAGACAACAGGTGGCGTTAAGCTCTTACCAGTTAATAGTTTTTGTGGACGAGATATTCAACGAAAGTAAACGAACAATAAGAAAATATATGCTTGGTTATGTGCATTTAAAACCGGTACACAAGACACAATTAGCATATCCAGGCGTGCTTGTTCTTCTAGCTAACAATTAAGGAAGAAAAAGAAAAAGTAAACATGTGGTAGGTTACCTAAGAAAAACCTAAGATTATTGTTAGGTTCTATTCTTAATGCCGCTTGGAGAAATTAGTTAGTTCTCGTTCATTTCGGGCTAACTCGGCCCTGTTCATATGGTTCTATCGGCTTTAGTGCATGATGCAACCCAAAATAAAGGGGTCATAAGGCCGTTGAGTTGGCATCGGAAAAGCACCCCTCAAATATCTGTCATTTTACACCCCGCGCGAGGGAAAATGCATCCTTAGTAGCATGATCTTGACATTAAGCCCGAAGTATTTGGTTGAGCAAGATCTATTGCGCGGCACTGCGGCGTAAAACATTGAACTTCGGCTAACGGGCGGATCAAACTAGGAGGCTTTCTAATAATTACGAATAATGAAATGTAGTTTATAAAATTACCCTTCGAATAACATTTTGTGGATGTAGCAGCTAGTAGTGTCGTGGAAAGTAAGTCAAACTACATAGTGTTTCAAACATTTTGTTTCTGCGTTCAGCTCTTCAAGCAATATCGTGCACGTTAGTTAAGACAGAACAGTAGCCTCTTTCAGGCATTTCGTGAAACATTAGAAATAATTAGATACTACGGCATTGGCTGGATAAATCTATTTTAGATAGCTTGTATACATGATGACGTCCACTAGGAGTCAGTTTTTTTGCATGTTGAAGTTATCTAATAAATAGCTCGTTAAAGGCACCATATTTGTTTTATGTTAAATGCCAGTTATCTGTTAAATTGTTTTAACATTATTTCTACAAAAAAAATGGCTCTGAGCAAGTCAATTAATTTTTATACTTATCTCCGAAGTCTGCACCTAGTAACATTGCATAATTATTAATTATTACTATCCATGTATGTCTTCATTTTCGGCTCCTATAGTTGATTTAGTTTTTGCCTGCTATATTTGCGATGCTCTTGTATGGATATTGGCCAAGTCAAATATTATTTAATATATTGCACTTTTGTGCAATCTTTATGTAAGAGCATTGGAGATGTGGAGGCAGCATTATAATTTGAGCTTTTCTGCCACGCTTGGCTTGTGGCTTTAATTTATTGAAGACTATTATATTCGCATTCTAAAATGTTGGGACTTTAAAATAAATAAACTGTATGCTGTGTTAATTAATGTATGGCAGGTGGTAGTAACATTGTCAGAATCAACAAAGGTAGGTAGAAGTATTGTGACGATTCCGCCCCCTATTTCAAGTTTTGAAGAAATTAATGAGTACGAACTTATAGCGCTCTACGCAAGAAACACCTTGTATTTAATTAGCTATTCCTTGGCGTACCTTCCCACCCCCTTTGTCGCGACTATATCTAGCCGTGCAGTTCTTGTTATATAAAACTGGTGTTCTTAGCTCTTCGTGGAACCAAAACATTCGACTTGAAACTCCTCTGAGGGAATTCTAGTTTTTCCATTTCAGTCAAGCATTGTCTTAGCTTCACTGGGCTGACTCGAGGTGGTTTTGGTCGTAACTATTATTTTATTATACAAAATATATAAAAAGCGAAGGTATAACCGGTTTTCAGAAATCACAACTCATAAATTCAATCGAAAATCGGGAATTGAGCAGATCAGAAGAGTTAAATACCTAGGACACCAGATATCAGATGCAGGCAATATCAGGAAATATTAATACCAGAATTGAAAACACATGCATCTTTATTTCAACACTGTTGTGCAGCTGAGAAACATGGACCTTAACCGAAAAAAAAATGGAAGTGAAGGAAATGAGCTATTAGGAGGAAACTGAGCATTGCGAAAGGATACCGAATTAGAAATACAGGAATTCGAGAAGCGCTGAAAGTAAAACTTGTAAATGTAGTAAGAAAAGAGAGTGTACTGAGATGAATGGGACCTGTATATAGAATGGACGAAAAAAAACTACTAAGAAGATCTGGCATGCGAAATTCCAAGGAAAATTACTTAAAGAATGCCCAAGTGCCACAAGGAACTGAGAAGTTAGTAAGGGTATACAAAAAAGGGGGAGTACATGGCAGGCGGCAAAAGTCATAGCAATGAACATAAAAGAATGGAGGAAGTTCACAAAGAAATAGACAAATAAAGCCTCTACACCGACGTATTCGGCAAAGGCGGATTGATTTAAATGATTTGCAAAATCAAATTGGAACATGTTTTCCGCGTAGCTTTGAAAACGATATTTAGGCAAGGCCGGATTGAGAAACTTACAGTAATTACCAGATAGCAAACTTGCAATAATCTGGATTCCAGACTGGAAACTGCGAAAAACTGCTCCGATGTGCTCTAGTAAAGCATCCGGTAGAACTTCTTTCCTTTAAAAAGCCCAATTTCGTCAAGCTTTTTCCATATTTCGCGGTTGTTCCCGAAACAGCGTTTCTCCTTTTATAAATGGGGAATATTAAGAGCTCAGCTTCAAATAAAATGCTCGCATACATGATTAGCCAGCAAATTGGCATGACAAAAATCGCACCTCCTGGAGTTAAAGCAATTACAAGACAAGCTGCTTACTTAATTGTAGCATGACATTATTAACGGGACCCGGCAGCATTGTTAGGTAATAATTGCGCTGGCTTGTTTTTGTTTTAATTTAGCTGTAATTGTTGTAGGAAGCAGCGCCGACAAGATTATACTTTCAGGTTTTTAGTAATAAAAAATGAAGTTTTCTGCAGAGATAACAAATTGTAAGTTAAACGGCGTTAAAGTGTTGAATATTCAAGAACCTAATTGTTGTTTTACAGTGTGATTGTGCAACAATCACTCGATGGAAACAATGCAATGATCATTGAACCATAAGGAATTCTGTTTGCTTAAATTCAGAGCAAATTTGAACACTTGGAGGTTTAAGACGACGTTGCGCAATTTCCTCGACAATCAAATTTCTTGCATCAGCGTTCTGCAGGAGATGCAGCGAATCGAACGCCTCTAAAAATACCACTGGTGTCTTTTGAAACTCGGAATATAAATGTTCGCAGGAGAAAGTCTATGGGTATCAATTAGCTGAGCTCGGAGCCGCACATGTTGGCTGTCCTCGTTCTTCATTTGGAAGCATACGAGATGGATGGCTGGTCTTCCTCGATAAGGACAAAGATCGCTTTTCTTGGATAAACTCAGCGGCGCAGAAAACGCAGAGTTGTGCAACCTTCTGGTCTTGATGGAAAGACTAAGATATTTTAAGCAAATGTCAAACATGATCATGTGAATTAAATTTTAAAAGCGGCTAAAGTAATTAATGTGTGTTTATCGGCAATAATTTGAAGAAGCACGAAATTGAAAAAACTGTCGACTCTCCAAAAATCCAGCGTCTCGATCGCTGAAATATATGGTATACATGTCGAAAAAACACTCAGCATTACTTTTCGGAGTGTAGCAGATTAATAGTGCTTTTATTACATACTTCATCATTATTTCACCTTAACATTGACTCAAGCAAAGTTAGTTCCTTTCAAACGGATCCAGAAGTTTGCTTTTAGTGCAACATCGTTTTTGTTTTGGAGTAAAGACAATCTAGTGAGCACATTTTACAGTTTAATCAAAACCTGCTAATCATAGTGACCGAAGGTTTGCGATTTACACTTCTTATACAACTCCTTTGGTGTCAGAGGAACTCACTTACGTAACTATATTTAATTACAGTTTCAGAATGGAGCGAGAACGAAGCTGATGCAGGAAGCACGTCATGGTTATTGGCCTAAATGGCCATATGTAATATACAAAGGACGTGCAGTATTGAATAATGGTTATACAAACTCGACAAGCATATTTTAAATATTATTTTGTGGTAAATGTCAACACAAGGTGTACCGCGTCTGTGCAATTTGAGATTTTATTCTTGAGGCATCTTTCAATGAAATTACCAGGGTTGCTAATTATAGCTTTACCGAAGAGGTGTAAAACCTTTACGTGAGACTAATTAAAGATTGAGAAACGGTTTCAATTGAAAAATGAATAATTGAAATAAAACGAATGCTAGAATTTCAAAGAGGAGAATTAATGGAATAAGTCACAGCAATTATGGACTTTAACTAAGTAAATTGAATTCGTATGTGTTTTATCATTCTAAATGATCTGATGTATGTCATATATTCAAAAGCATCTTTTAGTAAATAAATAAAAAACTTTAGAACAATTGAAAAGAATTTGAGAAAGACAGAGCTAATTCGATATTGACGGCGAGTAGTGGTTGTGAGTCGGATTAAAAAATAGTTCTTGTTACTACCAAGCATAAACAGAATGGCCACCAGTTGTCGTCTTGTGACAACAGCAACTTCAATATAATCAGCAATCTGAACAAAGTCCACTTAACGTTGAGGTCTTCTCCCTCACACAATTTTAATGTTAAAAAAACAAGAAGATGCCGGTGGACCGAATAAAAGAAAATATCAAAAGTTCCAAGGCTTTAATCATTCTAATGCTGGACAAATAAACAGACTCAATAGTAATATATAAATACCACTAAGTTCATAAATGCAAACTTGGAAGTAATGGTACAGTTTAGCTTCAGATTAATATCTATGTTACACTGGGTTCAAAGTGAACCCAGAAGTTATTATTAATATATATATAAATTATGACAAAAGAATTAATAAACAAATAATATATAGAGATTAGATAAGCAAAATACTATTTAATTACGCCAGTCGCCGACGCGTGGCTATCGTTAAAACGCCTCTCGTGACGTGAAACTTTTACAATAACGTCAAGTTAACGCTTAAAAAATTCTTCACTGACCGCAAGGTGGTGCGCTACCAAGGAAATTATAGCTGTCTACTACTTTGACCAGTATTTATAAACACCGCATGCATCTAAAAAATACGCTAAGCAAATGAAATCAATAGACAGCTAAAGCCCGTCTACTAGATCGAAATCGCAAACTAACGAAGTTATAAAACTTGAATCTAAAATTTACAAGAACTTTCAGTGTACAGATCGCAGAGACGCTTCTGGATTTACAATTGCCACCTGATGTACTCGGTAAATGGAATAAAACAACCTCTCTACACCCGCGTGCAACAAGCGACTCCAGATAGACGACCCCGGGATAGTTTCATCAATGTTTGCAAAACGACGAAAGGGTTGCTTCTTAGATAGCCGAAAAATATTGGTCTAACGAGCATAGAATGGAACCAATACAACTTAAGAAAGAGGTCTACAAATAAATTCAACCACGTCAGACCAACGAATTTATTGTCTACCTTAGATATTGATTGGCCTCGAGCTGATTACTATGACTGGCGAAATAATAGTCGACGCATACCATCAAATAGCGGCGTTATACCATCAAACGCATTCAGATGTTCAATCAGCCTTCCAACACGACGCCGGGTTGCCAATGCTTTACAGGATGACTTTTTTTTTACAAGCATGAAGCCTACGTCTTCAGCCACAGAAGGGTAATAGATGAAGATTAGCTATTTTTAAAAAATCGGAAAGTAACTGTACGTACTCTGAAGCTATATGCGCAAGATTCTAAAAACAAATTGAGTGCCAATTTGAAGTTTACAAAATACATCCAAAATTAGTTAAAATGAGTATAGACAACCTACTCCACCCACAGTTTTTTTAAGGTGACCTAATTCCAAGCGCATAGCACAGCTATATTTCAAATAAAAGGAGCTTGGGAATCTAGCAAAAAATGTGAAACGGAAAAAATCATTTCAGGGTATTGCAAAATTTGTATGTTTTATTAAATAAAAGCAAAGACTGGAAACATAAAAATGTAATTTTATTAAAATATGAGACGCATAAGAAAGCTAAAAAATAATCCAGCAAGTAACATTTTTAATAGAAGAATTTGAGTTTTTATGTCCTAATATGCTGGTGTTCACATAGTTTCGAAGAAATTTCAAACTGTTTGGCGTTGGGGGCACCTCGCTCTGTATCTTATTTTTGATTACTACTATTCGTTCTTCAATAACTCATAGGCAGCTGTATGTCTAATGACTATAGTAAACGGCGACGCAGAGTTTGATGCATCAAGTATACGAATTATGTTTTTGATAGCTTAGTTATCTCGGCGTAGTTCGCGACTATTACTTCTCTACGTTCACATAGGAGTTGGACTCCAATTTTTGAGAACGGCGGAGAAGACATATTATATTATTTTTTCCACCTACAAATTCAAGCGCACGGCACTGCTGTGGGACTGTTGCATGGAATAAATTTTCGCGGAATGCAAAGCAAGCAACCGGCATCTGTAATTTCATTGCAGTACTCGACACCAAGCAGGGAGGCTGCTTGTAGAGAGGGCGATTTTACGTTCAACTGGTTGCTCTCGCCTTGGAGAGGATTGACAGAGATCAAGCAAACCGCCCGCGTGCGTCGCCTGGAAGCTTACGTGTTTCCAGTTTTATGATGCTATATATATAGCTTTATAAAAAGATATATAGTTGTGAAAACCTACAATTATTTGTAAATAATTAAAACGTCTTCAGTGCTCTAACCCTTGGGGTTCCATGGTTCATATTCGTTCATTAAGTTACCATCGGACTCCTAGGGTCAATTTTTATCTGATCAGAACTGTTGTTGTAAATGTAATTCGTGCATGTATATTATTTTTATTGCCATAATCGTTACGCCTCTTTGGTTTTGTAATTGACATGCTGTTTACATATTAGTTATCGGTAATTGTTCGCCTAACAAGCACAAAGTTTTAGTTTTTCCCTTTTGGGAAGCCTAAACGGCACTTGATGACTTGAACAAAATTGCTTTACCATGGAATGTAGTACCGTGGTGGCAACTTGCCACCCCTTCTCCTCGTAGCATTACCTTGCTAATTGACCAACCCCGACTGCTCGCTGAGAAATATCTTGTAATATTGCGTGTTGAATATAACTGATCAAGTCACATTCTACGTATTTTATTTATTGTATGGTAACAATGGAGATGCGTTTATAGGTAATATAAGCACCAAGAAGATGAAGGTAGGGTAAGTTCGTATAGCAAATAAGTCTCTAACAATTCTTAAGGCTCCTCAGATGTCTCCTTCTGTATTTGGAGTATCGTAAATATCTTCAAACTAGAGTAAACAACTGAGTGGCGCGTAACGAACAACAATAATCACCTTATACTGACTTTTACACCTAAACACCATGATTTCGGAGTAAAACCCCGCTACAGGTAGTTATTAGCCTTTTTGCACATAGCACATTTCACTGGAATTAATTTCAAACACAATTTACTTAAGGCGATTCTCTTTTCTTTAGTTTCACTTTACTCTTTACTAATAATTATTAAATGTCGTTTAAATTACTAGATAGAGTTAATATAAAAGAAATAATACATATGTTCATCTGCCTTTAGCTGTAGGGTAAACAATTAACGTTAGACTTTTTAAAATGTTTTAAAAAGATGCAATTTTTCCTTATATTTTAGTCAAACAAAAATTACATTTTTTGAAAAAATATTTTTGATAAAAAAGAAAACAATAAATATTATTGAAGTTTGATTTCTGTGTGATGAGATGAAATTAAAACGAGTAGATATTTTAAGATGAACAAACTATCGTAGGAATCCCAAAAATCACTTTGCCAATGAACAGACAAATAGGTTACTTTTGCATTTACTAACTTTAAAAATAAATAGAGGTTAGAAACCAAAACGTGTATTTTCTTCTGCTATACTTAGCCTAATGTATTTGTACATGTGTTACCTTGAAATGTTATATTTTTTATGATTCACAACCTCATAAACATTTACTTGGCGCATTTCTATATTAGGTTCAATAAAAATCAGAGAATAGTAGTATCTAAATTTAAGATGTGCCATGGCATCCGATAGGGTGGATCGAGTTGCTCATTGGTGTCGTTGCCGGTCCCAAGCATGAATAAAGGAGTAGAGTTGGTGGAACGAGTTAGCAACCTACCAGCTGAAAATTAATCATGGCTTACAGAATCAACAACCAACTTCGGAATATGACTTCGCCGAGAAATATAATAATAATCAGATGGAAAAGCACAATGAGATCATCAAGACATGCTGCAACATATCCACGTGGAATGGAAGTAACCAGGAAATATTGGTGGAAATGGTGGAAATCTAGCATGTACTATATTTGAAACAAATAAACGGGGAAAATGCAGTATATACTATCCTGGCTTGTGATAAGCACAAATGAGCAACAGCTAAAATGGGTATGCTGATAAAATAACAATATGAAAGGAACATAGAACATATCGAGTATGTCAACGAGAGAATATTGACAATCACCACGAGCTTGGGCCTCGTTTACATTCTAAGTGTATACGCACCAGATTCTGAAATCCCCGAAGAAGATACAGAAAACTTATAAAAAAATAATGAGGGATATGAATGCGAGAATAGAAAACACAGTAATTAAAAAAATAAAACAGAAATTTAATGATAATGAAGAAACTCTTACTGATTTGTGTGTCCAAAATGATATATGAATCAATAATACCTTCAATCATAGACTTGAATATATGGTTGCTTGGTCTCATTCCAGACTACACGAATTTATGATGGGTTAAGATGGTTAGCTTACAACCAATAGATCAAATGTAGGCACGAATCATGGTTTGGTTCTGGGAGAGATGCGCTTCTCAATCCAACTTCAGAAGAAACACACAAACAAAATAGGAAACAAATAAATCAGTACAAGCACAAACTACTTATAAATTGGCATGGATAGATCACCATTTATGGAATAAATGGGGTCGCACTGATTGAAGACACGACATCGTCATCATAAGATTATGTTAATAATACAAGCCCGATTACTTAAATAAACGAGGAGAAAGAACAGGAGTAAAAACTGTGCACATGCAGAATAATGGACAAAAGTTTGTTGCATTCAATAAAGCGTCGTTACACTTCTTGTACGCACAGCTGGTCAGTTCTTAAATACCAAATTGCATGACTCGGCATTCGACTTATCGATACGTACGTAAACTTAGCAATAAGCAAGAGCCGAGTGGCAGTTGCTAAACCTTGATATTTTTCTAAAAGTCACACATACTAAGAGTCTAAAGGTTACTGTTCCCCTACAAATGCAGAAATGTACATTACTGACAAATCTGGGAACGCTTCGATGGATTCGCCAATTAAAGACGTAAAAAACAAACCGTTGATGCCAGCAATTACAATTGGACAAGTAATAACGAAAACGAAACCTGCATATTAGTTTTCCCTGTTGCGGAGAAAGTGCGGTGACATTGGGCATTGAGCTTTCTTTCACGCTCGACCGTTCGAATTTTTATCTGCCCGCTTCTTGCCGCAGTTCTGTGCTTTTACGAACACGAATTGTAGCAATTAGACCTCTAATTAAGGCGGGCATTCCGAAAAGTTTTCACTGGTAAATGATGCGTGCAGGCGGAGAGGATACGTTCCACATCTTCTATGATTGGCATCATGGCTTGACAAATTTCGATTTCTTTTTAATTATGTCTAGGCATGTAACAAAATATGTATCCCACAAGAGGATATTTGATTTACACATATAACAGTAAACATTAAAATTAGAATTCACAGAAGATTCAAATAATCGTATGTTAAGTGTATGGAAAAAATAAGAAACGTCGTGATTTCCTTTTGTTGTCATAACTTGATCACATTAAATAGGTATTTTTACATCTTTTTATCATTTTCGGACACTTCCTCTTAGATTAAAGGCTCATTTGAATTTCTGGTTGTTAGCTAGGATAAGTGGTTAGTACGTCTGCTTAGCATTCGGGAGGTCGTGGGTTCGATTCTCGTGGCCGTCTGCTCCGATTCACATTTCTAGGTGGTTTTCCTGAGTCAACTTCTCTGAGGCGAATGCCGGGACAGTACTTTTCCACCTTTTTTGGCCTCTCTTCTATTCAATGTTGTTAGTTAGTATTTATTACTAAGACAAGCTAAAGCAAAATTTATTTATTAATGCGACAACGCTGCTTTTGTTAACACTTTCTATAAACTACTGCTATCATCAAAACTATCCCTAAGAATTCTACCAGCTCGATATGTCACGTCGCGCGATAAGCAACACGCTTAGAAAATCTTTGCCTATGAAGACATTTCTCTGGGAGAAAACAATATTGATAAACTGGTGTGCGTAGTGTGTCTACAGGGTGTAGAAATGCTTTACACACCATAGGGATTTCAATGGTAATTTCTTCATATGAAAATATTTGCTTCCCTAATTATTTTAGAGCAAACTGGTATTGAAGTTTTTTGTAGAGAAACAATTCTGTATCCATTTATGCCAGCATTTGTCGTTTTACATTTCGGAAAACCGAAAATTTAAAGAAAAAAATTACCATTTTTAGACAAATCAGTGGTGCCTTGAAATTACTAAATCATCTCAAAGCATCAACAAATTAGTTTGCTGTTTATTTGTTTGCATCTGTCAAATGTAACGGCAACCAAATAAACAGCAAACTAATTTGTTGATGCTTTGAGATGATTTAGTAATTTCAAGGCACCGCTGATTTGTCTAAAAATGGTATTTTATTTCTTTAAATTTTCGGTTTTCCGGTTTGTTACTTAATAAAATCGTCACGTTTTAAAAACTGTTTCTGATTTTGCAGTGTTTGTGCAACAATGGCGTAACTACAAATAATAGAAAACTCAAACACTTTCAATTTGAAGTGATGCTGATGGTGTATAGCCATATAAGCCATATATGGCTATATAGCCATAGACTTGCCTACTATTTTTTTATACCTCGCGACACCATGACTAACGTTTATCTTTAGTTCTTGCTCTATACTAAAAAAAGTGTACAAAACTGATTATTTTTTATCATAAACTCTTGCTTTTAATAACAAATATTTTATCATAAATAAAAACGTAGAAAGTTTGTAGCTTTACAGCGTAGAGAGTGTGCACATTTAATTCTTCTATCGATAAGAACGTCCAGATTTTTCTACTTATTCCAAAACGTTACCTAACATTCCTCACATATTTTTTCATATTCTTTCTTACCTAATTGTATTTTCTCAGACGAATCTATTTTTTTCTTTGAAAATTTAATTTACAATATAATTAAATTAAAATTAAAATTTCCTGATTATAATTATTTTTTAAATTATAAGGTCGCATTAAGCATGTTTTGTCGAATGAAATAAAACCGCAATTAAGTGAACACAATAGTTACTTTATTCTACAATGAAAACTCCATCACCCTGCGCACCCAGCCGCACTGCAAAATTTGAATTCCGGGTTCACATTGCGTCACGAAACCTTCACCCACAGACCAAAATCGAACAAGTTGCCGTTCGTTACGTCACTGTCGTAAGGACGTAACGCGAAAGTTGCGGCAACCGCACAGATTGGACCAATCGCGGTGCTGGTCAGCTGTTAAGCAAATATTTTGACATTTACTCTGGATAAAGAAAACATTCAAATTGGGTTGATGTTGTTACTTGGAAGCGGTTTACTCGTTTCGGCCTGAATGGGCGGCGTAATGGAGGCGAGAAAGCTAACTTGGAGATCATCAGGGCCGTAACTAGGCAAGCTTTTATTGTAGGCAAGCCAACATTTCTGCGCCCCTCAGTACAAAAACGATATATGTGACAAAAAATACTAATGATACTGTATGACTTCTACAGTTATCTCCGGATATATGATGTACTAATAATAATAAATAACTTTATTTTCTTGGATACAGAAAAAAGGCGAAGCTCAACTAATGTTGTTCTTCCACTTAACCTAACATAATGTCTACGTAGGAATGTTAAATGTAATCTTCTTCCATCAGTTGTATTCAAACAAACAGGTAGGTATTCAAAAATAAATCCAACATTGTTTATTCGAACATTTTAAAAATAAACAACTAAATGTTAAAATAATAAAATACAACACAAATAAAATGAGAACAAAAACAAGATTAGAAAACATAATTCTAATTTAAAAAAGTTGATATTTTTATGTAATCAGCAGAACATTTTAGAAATCCCTCTATATAAACATATGGTGCCCCCAAAATGAGTCATTTATAGCATAACGATAAGCATATACATTTATCACTGAACACGGGTTCAAATCCCACTGGCTGCAATGTTTTTTTTATTTCCAAATTCATGCAATTCGCGTTACTAAGTGTTTCTGTGTTATTAGTAGCATTAAGGTAAGTTGTTTTCCTTACAGCGCGCTTTCTGTATTAAAGACGTTGAAAAAAAATTTTTTGTTACATTTTTATTTCAAAAACACAAAAAAACATTTCTAATTAGGATAAGACCACCTACATGGTGCGTTCAAAAGCTAGTAAAGACATATCAATATGTTAAAATAATACAATATAAACAAAAAATTACATATTATTATGCGTAGTAACAAGTGAACGTAGCATAAGGTTCTGTATTCGCAACCACAATGTCACACTGTTTTATAATAATCAATAGATTTAAAACGCGAAGATTTTTTTTGTAGGCACGTAGTATAAGCCTTGCATTAGGCCAATTTCGATAATTTCTTTTTTTAATAAAAGCTATCATCGTATTGGGTCGCAGAAATGTTTTAAATTGAACAAATTTTACCGGGAAGGTGATTGTAGCGAAAAATACCATAGTAGTGGAACAAGTAAGCTCTCAAAATCGGCCTGTGGTATTCTGCTGATTGTTGCAATAAACGACTATATCAGCGATGAGCCCAAAGCAGTGAATGTGTATGTAATATCAGTGAACCTGCTCCAATAGTTGTTAAAAATTTAAGTTAGTTTGTCGCCACTGCTGTATTACATTGTTTTAAAAATGGAAACATTTTTACTTCCCTCGTCTGAAAAAAGAAGGAAGTATTGTAATCACGAAAAAATCACCTTCCCAGATTTTTTCAGATCTCCACTTTCAGGGTCCCTAGATGACGAAAAACAGGTTTTCACAATTCCGCCTGTCTGTCTGTCTGTCTGTTGGCGGTATAACTCAAAAAATAGTTGTCAGAGGAAGACGATATTTTGGATACACATTATATATACCTGGAATAAAACCGGGAAAATTTCAGACAAATATACAGGGTGAGCACCTTACATAGTGCAGGCTTTATTCTTACCAAAGATGGAAGCCAATAGATACAGAATACAATTTTTTACAATACAAAAACGAGGCACAAATTAGCGCGTTACTAAATATAGCTGCAAAGCAGAAGTACGAGAAGTTGATGCTTCGTGGCGCAGGTAGGAATAGGTCGGTTCCTTAAAATCCCAGAAAACGTTGGGGCTGCACACGCTGTTCGCCTGACGTTCGAATTCGACCACCGGTAACTTTTTTAATTTGAAAATTTATTTTATTTGTTCCTCACTTGTAAACATCAATTTATCAAGTCACTGTATTCACCTTGAAAATGTTTCTTAACCTAACTATAAAATAAATCTGGTAGACATATTACATACAGTTCCTTTGCAAATTGTACAAGGCAATGTAATGTATCGACCAAATTGGGAGCAATTCGCATGATTATAATTAACATTATTTGAACTTAAATCTTTAATATTACAAATTTATTTATTTGCAAAATTGACCACTTGCTTATTTATTTTTTATTAGTACGAAAGAAATTTTTCCAGTGCCTCTTTGGCGCCCCTTGCCGCTTGCTCCTGTAGGCGGGTGCCTACTCTGCCTATACCTAGTTAAGGCCCTGGAGATCATCGTTATAATTCAATTGTCAGCAATTTACAGTGTATGAAAATGCTTTGATATTTATTTGCATGTTTTGAGAATGTAGAGTTAGAAATTTCTGTTTATTTATACCTAAAACAGACGTGGTTGTTAATATTAATATCCACAGTTGGTTTTTGTTTATAAACGTATTTCCAAGAAGTATTTTATCATTTTAATAGTTATTTAATTCAATTTTACAGTATACCAAGACAGACGAGGAGAAAGTTTCATTTTAAGAAAAAACACGAGGAGTGTATGTTTGCAACAAGAAACGTATAATTTAAATTTTAAGTAAATGTCGGGACTGAATGATTCATAGTTTTTCGTTTCTAATGTTCGCTATGTAGTTAACAGCAGATGATCGTGTAGCCACTGCCATTAGGATGTGACAACAATAGTACAAGATTATAGAAAGTGTTAACAAAATCAGTGTCATCGCGTTAATAACTACCTAAGTTTAGTTATAGCTTGCTTTAGTAACGAACAGTAGTCAACAGCGTTGAATACCTCTTAAGAGCTAAGAATTTACATGCGCCTTTAATCAAAGAGGAGGTGTTTCGGCTACCGCTTAAAAAACAAATGATATAGATGGGAAAATAAAAAAAAAACAATTGACGTATGCGAATATTCTAGGTGTTTTTCCATTACGCACATTTTCTAACTAATAATAATTTTCTTTTCTTGCTAAACTACTTAATTTGGCAAGGTGCTGACAACGAACACTAAATTATCGCAAAGTAAAGAAACCAGAGAACGTTTTCTATTTTACCTTATTATTCACATTTGATTATTTAAAGCTCCCATTAAATTTAATTTAGTTTCTATTATATTGGTAAATCAAATATCCTCGTGTACTATATAGGTTTTATAACTTGTTTACAGCAACAGCAATTTAAACGTACAATGTTTCGTAGGGACTGAATAATTATTAGTTTTGATATTTGCAATGTATATAATAGCAGATGGTGGTGTAGCCACTACCATTGAGATATGATGATAATGGTATAATAGTGCAAGATAGGAGAAACTTTTAACGAAAATGAGTGTTGTCGCAATAATAATTAAATTTCATTATAGCTTGACTTAGTAATAGACACAACCAATAGTGTTAAATAGCTGCCAAGAATTTAACTGAGCCTTTAATCAAAGAGGAAGTGGCTCAGCTACCGCCCTCTTAACAAAGAAAAACAAATGATAAAAGTTGTAAACTAAAAAGAAAGTTTGACGTATTCCAATATTCTATGAGTTTTTCCATTACGCACATTTTCTAACTAATAACAATTTTCTTGCATGCTATCTAAGTTGGCGAAATTTTGGCAACAAAAATTGAATTTGCGCAAAGTAAAGAAACCAAAACATTCCCTATTTTTCCTTATTTTTTCCATTTAATTATTTGAAGCCCCTGTAAATTTCAATTTAAATTTCTATTATATGAGTAAATCAAATCTTCTCCGCATCCTCCTATTTTACAATATGTTTATAACATAAACACGGTAAACGCACAACTTTACTTTTGAACTTCTATCATTCCTTGTTTTGTTAATGTTCACTATGTAGTTAACAGCAGATGATAGTGTAGCCACTGCCATTAATGTGGCAATAATAGTAGGTGCAAGATAATAAAAAGTGTTAACGAAAATCAGTGTTGAAGAATTAATAACTAGTTTACTATAGCGTGCCTTAGTAATAAACACTAATCAATGGCGTTGTATTACTAAACATGCAAGAATTTAAATAAACCTCTAATCCAAGGGGAAGTATCTCAGCTACAGGCATCGGTACAGCAAATTAAATTATTTAAGGCTTTGTTTATTTAAAAAAATGTATGTCAAGGTTAGTTAAATTAGTATTGCCATGGATTGTTAAAAAACAGTTATAAAGTAGTCCTAGACTATAATAACATAACTGGCATATAACATAAATATCAGCTGTATTAGTAATTAACGTATTAAGAGGGGTAACATTCGAGCATATTTTTATCACTCGAGTGAGGGCAGCGAAGCGAGAGTGGTAATTTATCTGAGAAATGTTAAGACGGTTACCCATCGAAATGCGTTCATTAGTTTATTGTTGATTCAGGCAATAATTTTGAATCAATAATAATTACTAAAAACTGCTAAATCAAAATTGGACTACCATGAATATGTGTGATGTTGCTATAGTGCGTGCATGTTAAATGAGTGGATGCATGTTAAATGTATCTTAACATTCGAGGGCGCGATCATGTTAAACACTGTTTAACATTTTAATGAACAATAAAATTATTAACTATTAATTTTAGTTCTTTAGATGCTTCCATTTAGAAAAAAATATTTTGGGAAGTGTTAATAACTGCAACTTTCTTAAACTATGCAGCTTTTGTTCTATTTTAAAACATATTTATACCGGGTGACAATGAGACTAGGGCCATGCCACGCCATGCTTAGGTATTATCTTCTTTATTAATAAATGGATTTGGATAAAATTTTATATCGAGATACTATACATAATTTTTAATTGAACAATAGATATAGTCAAAAAGGTTGACTTCCGGTTTTACCGGAAATGATACCAACTTTGATTTTTTAAATGGAATACCCTGTATATTTTGTGTTTTTCTGAATTTAGGACTCAAACTACATACAACAGTGTTGCCAAATTTGCTTAGGTATTATTAGTTATTACATAAAAATATTTAAAAGAATAATTGATTAATTAATTTTCAGTTTCAGATAAAGATAAAGTAGTGCATAATGCATATCGTTAGACTGGTAATTGCATTTTCTATCTAATAGCAAGATGGCCCTTAGTAGGTGCCATTTAAAAAAAGTGACTTTTTCTTAAAAAAACGAGTTTAGCAAACTATTTTCATTTATTAAAGGTTTGTTATTGACCATATTGATACAATAGCTATTATTAAGAGCTGCTAGAGTCAATTAGAATAGATTTTTCCGAGTCAAGGCCTTCTATGGAAAAAAATAGAATAAAAAAAATCATTTTTTTGTTTAAAAAAATTGAAATTTGACAAGACTATTTATTATATGTAATTTGACTAGTAGATTCAGAAATACTTAAAATATACAGGGTGTTTTATTTAAGAAATCAAAGTTATTCTCATTTCCGGTAAACACGGAAGTCAGACATTTTGACTATATCTATCGGCCAATCAGAAATTCTGTCTAGTATCTTGGTATAAAATGTTATCCAAGTCTATTAATAAATAAAGAAGATATACGCATGGCCCTAGTCTCATTGTCGCCCGGTATATACCTTCAACTAGGATATTAATTATGTATATTCATAGTAAGTACAAAGAAGATTGCTTATGACAAAATTATCTTTGCAATCTAAAATAGTTCATTAATATGTACCGTTTTTAACTTTAAGTCGACCAATTGTCTGGTTCGTCACGTTTTGTTCTCACAAATTTGTAAATGTCACTCGAACAAACGCTCTTAATGAAGCAAAAAGCAGATTTATGCAAGTATTAGTAATTAGATGTGAAATACGTTCTAATTTCCTAATTACGTGAGCTAAAGTAGTTTCTCTGTATACTGTTAGACGTCATTATAATTTAAATTACGCGGACGGAGAGGACAGTCACGTTTATGCTAGTTTTTTAATTGAGAATGTTAATTTAAATGCTTCCTCTAAGGCGTTGCCAATGTAACTGTAGCAAACTTTTTTACCTTTCTCAGCAGTATTTTTCATAATGGCGAAAAATACAGCCGAGTTACTTAGGCTATTGATGGCTGTCACCATAAGAACATGTTTAAGACATGCAAATAACATACAGCCAGCCTTATGCAAATTTACTACAATCTTTGTTGTCAATATTTGTTGTACGAAGATGTTAGCAATTATATCTGACAAGTATGTACAATGCTATCATTATAATGCATCTGAGCGTGGCACTATTTTCCCATTCATGTATAAACAAACTTTACCATTTTGAGCACAATGACTTTATAAATTTAGAACTCATAGTTTTGAAAAGTATATAAAAAATATAGTTGATAAATGTTTTTCGGATAAACTATTTTATAATTCTCGCCAATTTGCGGAAAACGCCAAGTACGAAGCCACTCTCGTTTCAAAAACATCGTTGAGCAAGCAGTTTTGAAACGGCTGTTGTGGAAACTTGCGTAGCTATTCAGGTTATTTACTTTAATTAACGAAATCGAATGTTTGGCTCGATTTTCCTAGAAATGTAGGTTATCATGTCGATGTGCGTAACTTTCGTTAAACTTCTCTATCAGCTCTGATCTGCATCTAAAGTGCTCAAGTCGAAAGCTAGAAACCGTACTTGAAGCTTTCGACTTCGTCTTAGAGCAAAATCCTGATGGTATCGATATCCATATTTGATCTTCTGAGAGAGTTTGGCTATAAGAGGACGATGAGTATACTTGACTAAAAACGGCTATTCAAATAAATACTTCGTTAATGCATATGTTGGAGTAATGCGCCTCCATCTACCATATTCCAAGACTGGGGTTCCCCCAGTACTCAGAACCATGTGCAAGTAGTCTACCAAAATGACGAAAATAATCGAAATTATTGGTCTCATAAGATAACTATAGTAATTTCTTGCCTTAATAACACATACTAATTGGCATTGTTGAATGGCTAACAGCCAGGAATTTAAATAAGGCTCTAACCTTAACCAGAAGAGCGAGTGTCTCAGCTACCGGGATCGGTATTTTAATAAAATTTCCGCAGCTGACCAATGCTCAAAAATTATATTAATTTTGAAGGTAGGCATTACCAATTTGAAAAAGTTAAGATAAAGTTCGTTAAATTAATAATAATTGTATTTGTCTTTAGTACGACTGCTTTCAATAGAACGGCTGAATGAGTGGGAAATTAATGAATCGAATATTTTCTCCCTTTTCTCAGATCTAGGCTTCGCTCCTTCGACATTCAAGGCTGGCTGCAAAAGAAAGTAATCGAACAAAGACCGTGCTCGCCTCCTTTTACCTTACTACTACTTTTACTAGCAGCGTCTTCAGATAAGCAAAGCTCGTAATTAACTCGAAACTTTTCGAAAATCGAGGCCACGTGAGCAGTCATTACTTAACGCACTTGCCCCATTCAAATTAGGCTGTTCAGGTTTCTACTGCCCGCATTCCTGCGACGTTTTGTTGGGATCTGCCAAGACGTTAATGTGGCAACTTCGCCGGTGGCAGCGAGAAGCCGCATCTTTCTCTAAATGGCGAAATTGTGTTAATTGTACCTGCTGCGGCTGTGGCATCGTAAATTTGGAAGCTCGTCTGGTTTTCGCGGATTTAAATCCTGCTCCGCTTGTCCTCGCACAAGACACCTGTTGGAATTTATCGCCCGGCAGGATCTTATCTGACGCTAAACGGAACTTTCCTTAATTTGGTGTTGGAATAAATTAGAACCTTGTTCATTATAAAAATAATTCTTCTGCAACCGAGAGAAATTTAAAGAAATAACAGGGGGCACCTAAGCGAATTTTTAAATAAATTTAGCAAGCTACACCTAACCTCAATTTTTGAAACTGTCACTTCGTTAATGAGTATTAAAAATAAATGCTTAAAATTTGGTACCCAAAGGCATACACATTTAAAAATAAAAAACTTGGCTATTGCGGCCTGCTCTGTTCCCAAAAGTCACTTTAATTACAGTGGCTTTATTAAAATGGCAGGGTGATCAATTTTGGTCAACCTTTTTGATTGGCTGTTGAGATATCCGCCATCTTGAGTCGTTCCCGAAATTACAAATAATTACGCTAAAATACATCTCTCTTCTTTTTAATTAAAAATAGACTCAATATCAAACGGAATGAAATAATCCTGATAGAACTCTATCATGTTCTGTATACGCAGAACTTGCGTAAGTGAATGTCAACGGGTCAAACTAAAATTACTGTTGCGCAAATTACGCATTAGCCCAAATCAAAAGCTATAATTATATAAATGTTTTAATGCAAAAGATTATTATATCAAATTATAGAGAAATTTATGAGCTATCTAACTGTCCAAATTCGATTCATCTAAATTAATTGGAGGTAAAAATGTAATGGCTTGATTGTTAATATCAAAAATATCAGTTCTTTTAAGCTTATGTACATACTTTTTGTGTCGACTAGCATTAAATGTCAATTTATTTTTCGTGCGTACAAAAGCACAAGAATTAAGATAATAACCGACGCCATTTCGATTGAGGATACACATTCATCCTCAAACAATTTATGAGCTTAAATTTGATTCTACTAAAAATACAGTTCGTTTATTATATCAGAATGACAACTTGATACTTATGATAAGATTTTATTTTCGTATCATAACCGTTCTGTGAACATTTTCCTCTTATTACTTTAAAATTTCAGTTTTACTTTCCATATCAGATTTTGGTTTATTTTTAGACATTCTCACGTTGTTATTTAATAACTCAAGCTTGTTTTAAATTGTGCCTATTTATGTCGGAATGTTTTATTATTATCTCAAAGTTTGACTTTATAAACAACCCTTATATATTATGCCAAATTCGAAGTTGATACTTCAGAATATTCACTTTGCATCTCAAAATGCTAACTAAAATATAAATTTTATGTGTGAATTCTTATGATGTATATGTGAATTCTCACCTGGCATTTAATAATAAACGTAAACTTCAAAATATTACTTCAGCATCAGCATTTTACTTTTTTATTATTATTGAGATTTATCTCCAAATTATACTTTATACATTGGAGTTTATTATTATTTACTATCTTAGTGACCTTACTTTTTATATTACACACATTTTGAGGCTTAATCTCAGAATTCTGACTTGTTATCTCAAAATGCTATCTATTTCAAAAATCTGATAAGTATTTCAAAATTCTCTTTTAGGTCAAAATATTTACTTCTTAACTTAGAATTAGCATTCTTAATGCAAAAATGTACTTTAAACTCTAACTTACTAAATACAGAATTCCAAACTCGTCTTAGAATTCTTTTACGCTTAGAAAATCCGATGATTTATATCAGAATTATAACTTCATATTAAAGAATTCAAGCTTAATTTCTTTGGATGTTGCGTGGGTATATCAGCATCGTAAAGCAAGATATTAAGAATTCAGACTTAGTATTGAAAATTCTAGCCTTCTTTTGGATTCGTAACTTTTCTCTCACAAATCTATCTTTAATTATTAGGTTAGAACTTGATTTTCTATTTCAAAATTGTGCTTCGAACTTTAGAATTTCGACCTCGTCCTCGACGGAATTCTACGACATTTCGAAATTTTGAAATTTTATAATATAATTCTAATGTGATATTTAGAATTTAAGCTTTATTTCATAAAGTTTTGGCTTCTTACCTCAGAATTGTAAGTTAACCTCGGAATTCAGACTTGTTATCGAGAATTCCAGCTTTCTATCTGGATCTTAACTTTTTCTCACAAATCTATTTCTCTTTTTCAAAGATCAGATGCAGTATCTTAAAATTCTCAATTTGAATTTAATTTCTAATTTCAGAATTCTACCTCAAACTCTAAATTACTAAATCTTCCGAATTCGTCTTAATATTCTTTTACGTTTAGAAATTCTGATGATGTATAACAGAATGATAAGTTGGTTTGTAAAAATTTAATTAAAAAAAGCTTTAGTCTCTTAATTCAGACTATCGGGAATACCAGTTTTTTTAGAATCCAGACTTTTCTCATAAATATATTACTCTATTTTACAGATCTGAAGCAGTATCTAAGAATTCTGAATATGAAGTAAAAATCTTTAGTTATTAGCTTAGAATTTGGTTTCTTATTTCAGAATTGTGCTTTAAACTCTAACTTACTATAGTTAAAATTCCGATCTTGTCTTAGAATTCTCCTACGTTTAGGAATTTTGACGTATTATAATAAAATTCTAAAGTGGTAGTTAGAATTTAAGATCTCTTTCGCTAAATTCTGGTTTCTAACCTCAGAATTGCAAGTTAAACTCAACTTGGTATCGAGAATTCCAGATTTTTTTTTAATGTTACCTTATTCTTACAAATCTATCTCTATTTCAAAGATCTAATGTAGTATCTCAGAATTCTGACTTTAAAGTCAAAATCTTTAAATATTAATTTAGAATTTGATTTCCTATTTCAGAACTGTGCCTCAAACTATAACTTCCTAAAGTGGAATTCTAACCTCGCCTTAGAATTCGTCTACGTTTAGAAATGTCGACGTTTTATAAAATAATTCTAATATAATATTTAGAATTCAAGCTTTATTTCGTAAAATACTTGCTTCTTACATCATAATTGCAAGTTAACCTCAGGATTCAGATCTTTGTTATCGAGAATTCCAGCTTTCTCTTAGAATCTTGACTTTTTCTCACAAATCTAATTTTCTATTTCAAATATTTCAGGAGTATTCTGATCTTGAAGTCAAAATCTTTAGTTGCAGAGTTTGATTTCTTATTTCATAAACTCTAATTTACTAAAGTGGAATTCTGACCTCGCCTTAGAATCCTTCTACGTTTAGAAATTTCCACGTTTTATAAAACAATTCTAATGTCCTATTTATAATTCAAGCTTTATTTCGTAAAATCTTGGCCTCTTACCTCAGAATTGTAAGTTAACCTCAAAATTCAGATTTGTTATCGAGAATACCAGTTGTCTCTTAGAATTTTTACTTTTTCTCACAATTCTATCGTTTTATTTCCAATATATGATGCAGTATCTAAGAATTCTGACTTTTAAGTCAAAATATTTAGTTATTAGTTTAGAATTTGATTTCTAATATCAGAATTGTGCCTCAAACTCGAACTTACTAATTTAGAATTTCGACCTCGCCTTATAATTCTTCTACGTTTAGAAATTGAGACGTGTTATAACACAATTCTACTGTCATATTTATAATTCAAGCTTTATTTCGAAAAATCTTGGCCTCTTACCTCAGAATTGTAAGTTAACCTCAAAATTTAGATTTGTTTTCGAGAATACCAGTTGTCTCTTAGAATTTTTACTTTTTCTCACAATTCTATCGTTTTATTTCCAATATATGATGCAGTATCTAAGAATTCTGACGTTTAAGTCAAAATCTTTAGTTATTAGTTTAGAATTTGATTTCTAATATCAGAATTGTGCCTCAAGCTCGAACTTACTAATTTAGAATTCCGACCTCGCCTTATAATTCTTCAACTTTTTGAAATTGAGACGTGTTATAACACAATTCTACTGTCATATTTATAATTCAAGCTTTATTTCGAAAAATCTTGGCATCTTACCTCAGAATTGTAAGTTAACCTCAGAATTCAGACTTGTTATCGAGAATACCAGCTGTCTATTGAAATCTTGACTTTATCTTGCAAATCTATTTTTATATTTCGAAGATTTGATGCAATATCACAGAATTCTGACTTTGAAGTCAAAATCTTTAGTTATTTACTTCGAATTTGATTTCTTATATCAGAATTGTGTCTTAAACTTTAACTTCTCAAGTAGAATTCCAATCTCATCTTAGAATTCCTCTACGTTTAGGAATTACGACGTTTTATAGTAGAGAATTCTAATATAATACTTAGAATTCAAGCTTTATTGCGTAAAGTTCTGGCCTCTTACCTTAGAACTGTAAGTTGTCCTCATAATTCAGACTTGCTATCAGTAATTCCAGTTCTCTCTTGGATTCTTGACTTTTTTCTCACAAATCTCACTTTCTATTTACAAAATCTGATGCAGTATCTCAGAATTCTAAATTTTAAGTCAAAATCTTTAATTGTTAGCTTAGAATTGGATTTGTTCTTTTAGAATTGTGCCTCAAACTAACTTACTAAAAAAGAATTCGAGCCTTGTCTTAAAATTCTTCTACGTTTAGGAATTTCGACGATTTATAACAGAATTCCAATGTGATACTTAAAATTCAAGCTTTATTTCGTAAAATCTTAGCCTCGTAACGTCAGAATTTAGAGTTGCTATCGAAAATCCCGGCTCTCTCTTAGATTCCTGACTTTTTCGCCACAAATCTCACTCCGTACTTCGATCTCAGAAATTTGGCTTTTAAAATAAAAATGTCTAACTTAGTAATGTATAATTCCGCCTTCGTTTTAGAATTCTTTTGTTTATGAATTTCGACGTTTTATAAGAACATTCTTATATAATATTTAGAACTCAAGCTTAATTTTTTAGAATTATAGCCTCTTGCATAAGAATTGCAAGTTAACCTCAGAATTCAGACTTGCTATCAAACATTCCGGCTTTTTCTTAGATTATTGACTTTTTCCTACAAATCTCATTCTCTATTTCAAGAATCTAATAAAATATCTTAGAATTTTGACTTTTCAAACAAGAATCTGTACCTATTATCCCAGGATTTCTTATATCGAAATTCTGCTTTAAACTCTAACGTTAACGTAGGATTTAGGTGTCGTCTTACAATTCTTTTGTATTTAGTAATTTCGACGTTTTAGAATAGAATTGTAATGTGATTTAGAATTCAAGCTTTATTTCTGAGAATTCTGGCCTCTTACCTCAGAATTCAAACTTGTTATCGCAAACTTCAGGTGTTCTCACTTCGTATCTCAAAAATGTCAGATTTTCTCAACGTTATTAAGCATTTATGTTAATTTTGACTGCAGAATTTGCTTTTAGGAATTCCAATGTCTTTCACCAGAATTGTCACTTAATAGTTAAAAATTAAGTTTTTAGAATTACGATTTTCTAGTCAAATTTTTACTTTTATGTTAGAATTCTTCATTATTTAGGTTTAGTAGTGTCCTTGTAGAAGTTACACCTTTTCTTGGAACTCTAAACTTTTATCAAAAATTTAACTTTTCTTTTCAAAATTCTAACATCAATTTCAAATTGCATCTCAGTATTTGTACGTATTTTATCTATTTTAGTGTCTTAGAATTCTTATAACATCAGATATATAATTTTTTTTTCGCACAAAACGTTTGCCTTGATTTCAAAGTTATATTATGAGTTTGCTTCAGAATGTTAGAATTCAGACTTTCCTATAATCCCGGCTCTTGCTGACTTTTCGTATTACAAATATCTTCGAATTCTGACTTTTTATCCCGATATCTGTGTTCATTTACATTTTCGAAATCAATACCTCAGAATCTTAAATTCTTCTATCAGAACTCGGGCATATTCTTTCAGAGTTGTTAGAAATTCCAACCTTTTATATCAGAAATTCCACGCATAACTCGTATCAATTTGAATCTGGCACGATCGATTATAAAATGACAGCTGTTACTTAAAAAACTGAAAGACATCACACATGAGCGTTCCTTCCGTAACGGGAAAGGTCATAAAAATATACAAACATTAAATTAACTGTAGTTACACCAGTAGTCGCTCACTTTGGTTGCGACGGAAATGTAAGCTTTCTTCTGATGCAATAAAGTTACGAGTTAGTTTTGACGTTGGTTTTAATTAGGAAAGTTTCGAGAATTACAAGGCGCCCATGACCAAGCTGAAAGGATTCCTGAATATCTGATTTATTTTTGCCTTTACAACCAAGTAAATGCACCGCAAGGCTTTTGTTGAGCATTCTAACCGGCACGCCGCTATTATTACAAAAGTAAGCTAATAAATATCAATTCATTAAGTTGCTTACCTTCACCGGACTTTTTTGACCTATACTTCTGATGTTAGTGTTTGCATAGCAAGTTCTGTTATTGTTAATTGCATTTTCTAAAAAACTTATCCAGTAGCGCTGGATATTTCGTCTAAAACATTTGTAACATGTGACTATTTTTACGTATGTCTACGAAAACCATAGTAATTTATTTTTTGCATACACTACTTAGGCCAATGCCTCGTTATCTTTGAACATCTCTTCATGTTATATTTTTAATATTTGTCTAACGCAAGCAAATGAAATAAACGTGTATTGAACCGCAAATATTTGCGGCGTTAAAACGCTGGTTATTAGTACTTACAGCAGATACAATTTGTATGTACGTACATTAGACATCATTTGTTATGCCAATAACGTTTTACCTTTTTTTGTGTAGAAGGATGTTTACTTTTGAACTTTGACTGAAAATAATGACCTTTGCTTGTTTATATTAACTCCACATTATGAAAGGTTAAGTACTTTACAGAACTTTAGGAAACGGAAGTTAAAAACGTTTTTACTGCAACATTTTATTATATTACATGAAAATGTCATTTTTATTTAAAAAAGAATATGTACAGAACAATACATATTTCTTGTGCTATAGCTCATCAAAATAATTCCATTTTGGTTGCAATTTAACTTTATGAAAAATCTTTATTTATAGCAGTGCTCAGGCAAAAGATGATATAATGTTCTGAGATAAAATGTTATATTTTGAATGACCAGTTAAAAGTTTCTAAAAACAAGTTCGCTGATATAATAATATAGACTTCGAGTGGATGAGAAGATGCTTACAAATACATTTAAAGATATAATATTGTAAACGACATATCTGAATTTTGAATTGAAAATAATAGATAAAGATTTTGACAAAATAAGTCTGAAGCAATTTATAAAAATGTTAGTTAGATTTTGCCATAAAACGTAAGGCTTTTATGAAACAACTTCAATTCTTTGCTAACAAGTCATAATTCTAAGACTAAACCACAATTCTGAGATAAGAAGCTTGAATTCTAAGATTAGGGTGCAATTCTTAGAAAACAGCTAGAAGTATAAGATAATATGTAAAGATTTTGACAGACGAAGTCAAATTCGCAAAAAAATTATAAAAAATTAAGTCAAATTTTGCCATGAAACAACTTCAATTCTTTGCTAACAAGTCATAATTCTAAGACTAATCCACAATTCTGAGATAAGAAGCTTGAATTCTAAGATTAGGAACAATTCTTAGAAAAAAGATAGAAGTATAAAATAATAAGTAAAGATTTTGACAAGCGAAGTCAAATTCTAAATGAGTTTATCAAATTTTTTGAAATTAAAAAAAGAATTGTTTGCCAATAAGGACGAATTTTAAGACTAAACTAGAATTCTACGATAAGAAATTAAATTCTGAGATCAGAATACAATTCTTAGATAAGAAACTAGAATTCTAAGATAATGAGTAAAGATTTTGAAAAAAGAAGTCAAATTCTGAAACACTTTTACAAATGTTTTGATATTAGAAGTTAGATTTTGCCATAAAGGATAAGAAGTTTATGAAACAACTTGAATTATTCGCTACAAAATCATAAATCTAAGACTAAGGCACAGTTTTACGATAAGAAGCTAGAACTCTAACGTTATGGTTCAATGTTTAGAAAAAACCAAAATTCTAATATAATAAGTAAAGATTTGCAATAATAAGTCAGAATTCTGTCAAAATTTATTAAATGTCTTGATATTTACAGTTACATTTTGCAATTAAAGGTCAGGATTTTAAGAAGCAACTCAAGTTCTTCGCTTAAAGTGAGAATAATAAGATTAAACCACAATTCTATAATAATAGGTTTGAATTTTGCGACTACGGTACAATATTCAGATAAAAAACTACAATTCTAAGATAATAAGATTTTGACAAAAGAAGTGAAATTGAGAATTCTTCAGTTTATCAGATTTTTTAAATTAAGAGTTAGGTTTTGCTTTTGAAGAAAAAACTTTATTTCCTCGCTAACAAGTCAGAATTCTAAGACTAAACAACAACTTGACGATAAGAAGTGTAAATTTTAAGATTGGAATACAATTGTTAGATACAAAACTAGAATTCTAAAAATAATAAGTAAAGATTTAGCTTAATAAGTCAGAATTCTGAAGCAGTTTATCAAATTCGTAGTTGTTAAGAATTATATTGTGGGATAAAGGTTAGAATTTTAAGAAAACCAGTTGATTTCTTCGTTAGTAGGTGAGAATTCTAAAACTAAACTACGATATTATGATAAAACACTTGATTTCTGAGATTAGTGTACAATTCCTAGATAAAAACAAGAATTTTAAGATGATAACTAAATATTTCGACATAAGAAGTCAGAATTTTGAAACAATTTATGAAATTACTTGATATTATGAGTTAGATTTGGCGGAAAATGTCAGGAATTTCAAAAAAAAACTTGAACTCGTTGCTAAGAGGTCTAAAAATTCTAAAACGAAACCACGGTTCTATGATAACAAGTTTCAATCCTGAGATTAAGGTAAAATATTTAGATGAAAAACTAAAATTCGAAGATAATAAGTAAAGATTTTTACAAAGAAGTGAATTCTGAAACAGTTTATTAGATTTTTTGAAATTAAAAGTTAGCTTTTGCGATAAAAGATTAGGATTTGAAGAAAAACCTTGATTTCTTCGCCAAGATGTCAGAATTCTAAGACTAAACAACAATTCTACAATAAGAAGTGCACATTCTAATATTAGGCTACAATTCTTAGATCAAAAACTAGCATTCTCAGATAATAAGTAAAGGTTTTGATAAAATAAGTCAACATTGTAAAGCAATGTATTATATTGTGCGATAAAAGATCAGGATTTTAAGAAAATCACTTAATTTCTTCATTAGCAAGTCAGAATTGTAACTCTAAACCACGATTCTACGATAACATATTAAATTTCTGAGATTAGGGTACAATTCCTAAATAAAACATGCATTTTAAAATAATAAGAAAATATTTTGACATAAGAAGTCAGAATTGTGGAACAATTTATGAAGTTTCTGATATTAGTAGTTAGATTTTGCGATAAATGTCAGAATTTAAAAGAATAACCTGAATTCGTTGCTAACTAATCAGAGTAGGCCAAAATTCTACGATAACAGACTCCTGAGAGTAGAGCCAAATTCTTAAAAAAAACTAGATTATTAAGATAAAAAGCAAAGATTCTAAAAAAAGTTTGAATCTCGATAACAAGTCTGAATTTTGGCGTTAACTTATAATTCCTAAAAGTAAAAGAATTCGACGTCGAAGTCGCAATTTAAGCTTGTAAAACGGTCGCTCAGCTTCGGAATTGTGACTCTTTACTGAAGAATTCAGGTTGTTTTTTTAGAATACTGCTTTTGTATAGTAAAATATAACACTCAATTTTAAAGAAATGATGAACTGCATCAGAATTCTGACTTTTTATGTCAAACTCTTTACTTATCTTAAAATTCCGAAATCGCATCTCCGAGTCGTGCTTTAAACTCGAAGTTGTCGTAAAATTCGCTTTTATTCTTAGAAACTCCTATGACTCATATTACCATTATTTCGTGACATTCTATATTTGAAGCTTGATTTCTTAGAATTATCGCTTCCTGTCTCATAATTGTAACTTAACATAAATGAAGAATTCGAAGATGAGGTTGGTCCTTTACGTTAATGAGTTAATGAGATGAGAAATCAAAATTCTAAGATAGTAAGTCAATTTTTACTTAGGAAGTCAGAATTCTGGATATTGTATCCTTGAAATAGAGAGTGTGTTAAGTGGAAAGCTAAGGTTCTAGGAGAAGACCTCAATTCTCAATAACAAGTTTGAATTCTAAGCGTACGTTAGAATTATGAGATGAGAGGCCCGTATTCCAAGAAATAAAGCTTGAAATAATAAATATAGAATATAAAATATTAAATTCCAAAAAAGAAAAACGCTGTAAGAGAGAGCCCGAATCTTAGATAATAAGTTAGAGTTTACAGCATAACTCGGAGAAAAGAATAAAATAAGAATTACATATTTGACTTAAAAGTCCGAATTATGACATAGTTCATCAGATCTTTAAAATAGAAAATTACAGTTTTGATATAAATACCCAAGAATCTACGAGAAAGCTGCAGCTTTAATTACAAATTTGAATTTATGGAATGACTCACGATTGTGAGATAGGAAACCAGTGTTATAAAAAATAGAGCCTAAATTCTTAAATGGCAACTTGTAGTTCTGAAATTCCTAAAATTCTTAAAACTAAAAGAACTCTAAGACGAAGTCGGAATTATATGTGTTAGTAAGTAAGCATGTAAAATTTTTACGTCTAAATTCTGACATACTTTATCGTATCTTTGAAATAGAGCTGGATTTTTGGCATAGGGTCGAGACTCTAAGAGAGAGCTTTAATTTTAGATAACAAGTCTGAATTCTGAGATAAACTTCTGACTTTTATATGAGAGGCCAGCATTTTAAGAAATAAAGCTTGAGTTGTTAAATATCAAGTTGGAATTCTGAATATAACTCGAAATTCCTAAAAGAATTCGAAAACGAGGTCGGAATTAGTAAAAATAATAAGTTGGACTTTATGGTATCATTAAGAGATAGTAAATCAAATTCTAAGTAATAAGTAAATATTTTGGTTTAAAAAGTTAGAATTCTGAGTCCCCTTATCAGATGTTTGAAATAAGAACGTTAGATATCTGAAATAAAAGATCAGCTGGGCTCCGTAGCTTTGTGGTTATGCATTCTGGCTACTGATCTAAGGGTCGCGAGTTCGGTTCCTCCTCCCGGTGAGGTTTTTAAAAATAAGAAAAAATGCGGATAAAAACTACAGAATGCCATCATTTGGAAGTTATATAAAGCAGTGGATCGCATGCCACTGCGATGTATAGCATGTAAAAGATCCCTTTCTAGGGTTGGAGCTACTTAGTTTCGCAAAAAATTCTAAGTAGGACTTTGATCATATGACCAAATCAGTCGGTGTCTAAGGTACCTGGTACTCCACATGCCTAGACCTTGTCCATTACAAACAAACAAATAAAATATCAGTATTGTATCGGTGCACACCCTGTTTGGCTGTAATTTGTGTATTTATTTATGTTGTGTATATTTTCTAAGTATCACGGCCTGCTTCGGCTGAGTTACAGATGATTACTCTAGACTATGGTATTTAGGTTAACGTTACTCAGGTCATATAGAGGCTGAAGATCTTTGCTTCTCACACCGAAAGTAAACAACGTCATGGAGATCTAATAGTCTTTCTTATGACCAAGTGTAAATGACTACATACTTTTACAATTACTTCGATGTTTCGAACAGAACACTAAAATGACGTCAGACGGTGACTCGTCTAGAAACAAAAAATGTTAAGTGCTCGTCTGATGCCTCTCGTGGCAGAAACATCAGTAAGAAAAAGGTTAGGGCAGTTTACAATCTGGTTAACAGTGAGGTCACTGCGGTGCCGGATTGTGTACTGTTTAGAGAAGTACAGTGAAACAAATAGTTAGTGCGCACACAGTCTTACTAACAAGTTTCCTTGCGGTGTCAGACTGTGTTACACCTAGTGAGTAAAAGAGAGACAAAGAGTCGGTGCCCACATAGTCTTACTGACAAGTTTCCTTGCGGTGTCCGACTGGGCTATACCTAGTGAAACCTGGGTTAAACAAGTTGTGATATGTTACAGTAGTTCTCCGTATAACTCGTAGGACTACCATATGCACCAAACTTAGCTTTCTTCTCCCTGTAGTCCTATTCGGATGCGTTTTATACAAATTACGAAAACCACTCCATTCCGAGTCGCGGAGTGTCCAACCAATGACAAAAAAATCTAATTTTCGTTGTCAGATCGACACTGCGCTAATTGGTGGTTGCCCTTCCAAACCCCACGACTGCTTAAATTAGTTTTGAATTAGGGTTTCCCACGGCGTTTTCGAAACTGTCCTCAACACGTGTTTTTTTAGTTGAATAGCAGCCTCATAAATTCCAAACTAAATTAGCTCGCGGTTTTGGGCCGTTCCAATTTTACCTAATTCCACTGTCATAAATTTGTTATGCCATGCGCCAGAATACCCTATTACCCCTACAAGTCCCGCCGCATTCCTAACAGCTGTAAAAGATATCGGCTTACACCCTATTTAAATTAAACGAAAGCTTTTGTTTAAGATGTATAATTGTTCACCTATAACTACAGTGATTCCTTACATCTAGCTATTAAAATATGAGTCTTTCTTGAAAATAGCCTTAATAATATGTTAATTCATACCCGACCATTACAGTATTCTATAAGAAAGTTTGAATAATACGATAGCAAAACAGAATTTTAAAATTAAGACATAATTGTGATATAAAAAGTAACACTGAGATAACAAGTGAACACTCTGACGTATTTGGAAGAAAACTTTAAATCAAGTTGGAAGGCGAGATTACTACAAAGAAGTTAAAATTCTCAACTATAATAGGAGGCTATAATTCTACCAACCTACCTACTTTTTTGGGAGACATTAATAAATGTGGCTGTATTTTCCATACGTGCGAATGAAATCAACAAGGTGAGATAAATCGTGGTTATACGATAATATCAGTATCAGTTGAGAGTTCTAAATAAGGCATTGTAATACAAATTTGAAGAGTAGTATTTATGTATAAGAAGGTTAGTTGGTGCCTTTGCACTATTAACTTTACAACTGCCAATTTGACACTTTAGAATTTGCGCCTGCGCAAGCGCTAGAGCCAAGACAATATTACTAGTGATTTGTCGCTACCTGTATAACATACGATGCAGGATCCAGTCACTTGAATTTGCAAAAATAACACTAATTTGCATTCGTTAATGCCAACCTTGCAATTTATTAGCTCAGATCTGCTCTTATTCCACGGCTCGGCTGAAATTATCAACAAAAACGCATTAGAAGCAGGAATTGTCCGCCACATGCCCACTTGGTGCGACCTTGCACCGTTTTACCCGCGGAAAGCATATCGCCGGCAAGGTCTTTTAGAATACCTAAAAAACTGATTGGCATTCGGTGCCTCGATTCCAGCTACTTCAGAGAGGTGCGTGTTATTTAAGCGGTTGCACAAATGTTTCCACATCTTCTGCCGAGCGTATTTCCAAAACGGCTCGGGGGGCGAATTATTCAAGAAATTCTGGTTTCGCGAGGAATTGCCGTAACTGTTTCGCAGGTTACTGGTTAGTAGCTGCAGCTCCGGGGGATTTACAGCTTGAAATATCAGGGAATAAATTAGGATTACAATAACGTTGGCTGAAGAAATGAGATTATATCGTTGTTATTGCCGCTTTGCGGTTTATTTGTTCTTTGTTCAAGTATGTGAGTTTTTGTTCTTGTTGGCTTAGCAACCTTCTAGCTGTGTTGCTGAATAGTTCTAGTTGTTGCAGTGTACTTAAGTGTGCACATATTATGGAATTAAGCGCTGATACAGTGGCGTAAATACAAATATACAAAAAATGTTATTTATGAATATCACGATTATTGTTTTTATTTTTAATTGCTATAAATAGAATATTATAGAATCCTTAATCATTTACAGCGCTGCAAAATTCGCTATAAGTAGTAGCTATAGTGGCAGACTTCTTAAGCAATATATAACGAGGCTCATTTAAAATACAGTTGCTTAACTAATTTACATATCTATACACAGAGGAAACGCAAGTGGCTCGTAAAGTATGTAGAGAAGCATTTCAGAAAAAAACGAAAAAGTAACAAATTTGTATTACAATTTAGAATTTCCCATAATCCGATTTCAAATCCTTCATAGAACATTTCACGATCTTTTACTGCATTTTTAAATAGTAGCAAAGGGCCCAGGTCATCAAATAACTACAAGAATTCTACATGACATCCTTGTAATCAGTTAAAGTGCCTAATATTCCCCGTAACTTCACTCTTCATAACAAATTTATAATGTTGCAATTTTGAGATAGGGAACCGCATAAATATTTAATAACGCTTTTATATCCTTCAAAATGCGTATACGTACCGCTACAGCACCATCGATAAGGAGGAACCCCTGCAAACATTATGATTTTTGCCACTTTTACATTTAATCCTATGTTGGATTAACGCTTTGCACCGGCTGATGCAATATGTTATATTCAATTACTTGAACCATGAAGCACAAAATCTTACATCTTATGATAAGCGTACACGTACCGCTTATAAAACAATTGATACTGAGCAGTAATTTGTAAATATTACTAATATAAAGTTTTTTATTTAGTAACATACAATAGAAAATATAACGTTTTTGCGTTAAGAAGCATATGGCACCACGAGTGCAATTCATAACATGGCGATCTAACGACAAGTGTATATGTTCGCTAAGTTGTCAGTTAGCTCCAGATAACAAAATACAGTGCCAGGGCTCTTTACGAAGAGAGAGTAGATTGCAAGAGGTGCATTTGTACTAGTGATAGCGATCTACCTGCAATATCATAGCGGTCTAGGACGTTTAGGCGCGATTCTTTAGGCGCGCGTTTTTAGGCGCCTACTTTTAGGCGCCAGCGCTTTAGACGCTGACGCTATTAGGCGCCTGGACGTTTAGGCGCCGCAACTTTAGGCACGGGGACAGTTAGGCGCCACATCAAAAAAATTAACATTATTCTTGATTTTAAAATTTCTTGTTAGGTAATTATTGCAGTCATTAACGTTGAAGAAAAATTCAAACCTTCATAAACAAAATATATTCGGCTGATTGACGAGCCTTCTTCAGTGTTAAAGTTTTTCAAATTTACTTATTTAATTTACATTGTATCGATTATGAAAAGTGAGTTATTTAGATTTTGTATATGGATAGTTTAACGTGGTGAAATAATACACACCATATACAAAATGTAAATAACTAATTGTTCATAATCGATAAAATGTAAATTCAATATGTAAATTTGTAAAACTTTAACACTGAAGAAGGCTCGTCAATCAGCAGAATATATTTTGTTTATGAAGGTTTGAATTTTTCTTCAACATTAATGACTGCAAATTTTAAAATATAAATAATCCAGTCGTAAAACAAAAATTTACTACATTATTCTTGATATGTGATATATTACCTAGCTGAAATAAGTTATGTAACTAAACCTCTTTCCTAAACATACATAGAAACTGGTTATTTGTGTAGGTAATTGCAAGATATGATGTTTTTTAGGAGTCTGAAAGTTTTGTAGGAGTAAAAAAGATTCATTTTGCACTGGTTAAAACACTAGCTTTTGTGTAAAATATGAAATTTAAAAAATTACATTTTGCAAGTCCTGCACGATTAATATCATTGACTTAAATTTTCGTAAAGGGAATGTATGGTTCTTATCAAATCTACGCTCCGAAAAATTGATATTATACCGAGTGTTTCACTTAAGGTACGAATATAGGGAAATCGTATATATGCATATTCCTGCTTACTGCTTGAGTTGATAGGATTGATAGTGGTATCAATCGAAAGCGAAAAAAAAGTGTGCTTAATTTGATACTATTCTACTTGAATTTGTTGCTTGTTTAAGATAAAAATAGCTTAAAAACTGTAATAAATATTTTGCATTTTATTCACAAAAAACAAAGCAGCCATGATCAAATTTGTTTATGCCAAAATAAATGTTATCAATTCACATATATTATTTGCTATTTGTCAAAATTATTGCCGGTGATTATTACTGCCCTTGGTAAATTATAACTGAAAATAACATTTATTTTGGCATAAACAAATTGGATCATGGCTGGTCTGTTTTTTGTGAATAAAATGCAAAGTATTTATTATAGTTTTTAAGCTATTTCTATCTTAAACAAGCAACAAATTCAAGTAAAGTAGTATCAAATTAAGCGCATATTTTTTCTCTTTGATTGATACCACTATCAATCCTATCAATGCCAGTGGTAATAAGCAGGAGTCTGCATATATACGATTTCCTATGCTATTTCCCTACGTTAGCACCTTAAGTGAAACACTCGGTATGCAGTCGAAAATGGCTAATACTGATTTTATTTATTTTCTTGAAATTAAAGAGGCACAAGGCAGGTTATTTGGGCACACCTATCTATTCAATATTTAGAAAGATAATGCCATAATTACTCCAGGTAAATATGGTTGCAGTTTGAGTCCACCCCGTTTTGGGCATTATTCTTACTACTTTTATTTTCTTAGTAAGGAAGAAACTGGTTGTCAATATGATGGCATTTTAAAGCTAACCGTAATCCGATTTTCTGAAAGTTTATTAAAATCTGTTAAATACTGTATAACAACGATTGAGTCATTAGGTACAGTTAACAAATAAGCAAAGTTATTAAAGCAAATTAAATAGCCTGGCCATAATGACATATTTAGGAATTTCCAATCCAAATAAGTTTTTCTAAAACTGAGTTTTAAATCCTCCTCTATTTCAAGGTTCTTAAATATAACAAGCTTGGATATATAGGCCATAGTGCCCACTCAATTTTCATTAGTTTCGTTTCGCAAGTTATGTTGTAAACCGGTGAAGTGATCATCGTCACTTTTGTTGATTATATATTGTTTATGTCATCAGCTTTTTCACTCTTTCCAGAGAAGTGTTGAAAACCAATTACTTTAAAATTACGTCAACTGACCTAATTAGCGTACTCTGAACGTAAAAAAGTAACTACTCGAAAAATTATTAATTTTTAACTTTTGATTTGGAGAATATATAAATACTGCTCATATAAGACTTTAAAAAATATAGAGGATGTGATTTTTAGCAATTTTATTTGCTTAAAGTTTGAAATTTTGTATGGCATGTTTTGAACACCCTGTATGCAACAATTTATTGAAGAAGCTACTTCTTGTTCCAAAGGTTTTTAAATTTTGTGAACATCTCTTTTCGTCATGTGCCATTCCAAAATTTAACAGCACGCACTTTTCAAAATAACGCTCTGTAGATTTCTTTTGTCAAAAATTGATATGTGATATCTAAGCAGTGTTTTATTCAAATATCAGAGCAATCATTTAATGACAAGTATTTAAAAATCGGTTGTAATATATAAAGATTTACATATTTTTTTGGTGGGCAGTTAGTTGCCGTTGACTATCGATATGATAATCTACTAATACAACGACACAGCTGCCTTTACGAAAATTTAAGATAATAACATTAATCATTTAGAAATGTCAAAATATAATATTCAAAATTTCAATTCTTACACTAAAATTGCAACACGTGCAAAATTTATCTTTTAATCGTCGAAAATGTTCCGACTTAAAAGAACAGCTCATATTTTGCAAGTAGCTAACATAACTAACTAGTTTCTACGTTTGTTATGAAAGAGGTAGTTATGTACCTATTTACAGTTAGACAATGCAGTATATGTTCAAACCATGCGGAAACGTGTTTACGTGGCGCATAACTGTCCCCGCGCCTAAAGTTGCGGCGCCTAAACGTCCAGGCGCCTAATAGCTCCCGCGTCTAAAGGCTGCGCGCCTAAAAGCTCGCGCCTAATAACGCGCGCCTAAAGGTGCGCGCCTAAACGTCCCTTTCCGATATCATAGTGCTTTTGTTATTGGTAATCTGCTATTTGGTTTGATTCTGATGAATATTCAATTGCTGCAATAGCTTTAACTTTTCAACCATTCTTGCGCGCGGAACAAGTGTTTGAGATATCCCTATGACGGTATGACGTCATATTGCTTTTACAACCAATTACGTTGGTCTAAGTCCTAGAACCTTTATAAAGTCCTGACCTTGGCATATGACAGAGGCTGAGGCCCCTACGAATGCGAGACTTTGACGTGATGGGCGAAGTCTTAGGGCTCTTGAGACAGCCTAGATTGTTTAGTATTAATTTTTACAGTTTAATTCCGTACACAAATTTTGAAACCTTAGAATGCCCTTTGAGCCGACGGCCATGTTAAGCCACGCCTACTGGAGGAGTAGTGGTGAGTGTGATCTAAATCTTCCCCATACATGCTACCGTCTTTAATTAAGAAATCGAACCGTAAAAAAGCTTTGTTAAGTCGAATGACGAGTATTCATAATTTCTGATAAGATTAAGACTGCCAAGGGAAACACTTCCTAATCCAAATCACATCAATTTGCAAAGAGAAATAATATCGCGATCGAGCCTACGCTCCCAGAGGGTATCTGATTTGTCATCATACGACTTAACCGCTCGGCCAGAAATGCTACGTAATACCAGGTGTTTCATTGTATTACGTGAGTAATGACATAAAGAGGTATGGCCGATTGCCGACGAAGTAATGATCGATGACGATGAAAACTTGACACTAATAGGCAGGCAGGCATACGTTGATATGTGAAACTTGTTTGTGAATCCATGGGTATTATTTTTAACCGACGTTACAACGTAACATGTCTGCTATTCAGATTAGATGTGATTATTTTTCAACGGTTTCACCCTTACCTTAACAAATGTTCGTTCTTTTTTTCTTCTTCACATGCATTTGACAACACACTTTGGAAACAATTTCTGATTTACTTGAATTGGCGTTTCTTTGGTATGTTGTAATACTGTTTATGCTGTCCATCTGTTGCATACGTGTGAATAACTATAACTCCTTTAGTTTTAAGGTCAATTGTAAATTGTAGTAGCCTTAAATTGATAAATCGATACGTTTGCTTTTTCAAATTTAAATATGCAAATCTCTAATTCTCTCTGGAATTTCAGAAATTCACCAGATAAATTCTTGAATTTTAAGTTAATTTGCAATTCGAAGTGTTATATTATAAGCATCTATTAGTACTGTGATTATTTCTAAACTTTTACAGTAATGTTGACCGGCGATCAATATCAGAATTTTGCCTTGATATCTTGTGGAGCTGGCAATTCCGTATCAAATGGGAACAAACAATTCTGAAGAATCGCCGAAATAGCGTTCTTGCGCTTCTAATAAGAGCGAAAAAGGCCTGATGATGATGATCTAATAAATCAGGATTTAATTCAGAATTACGGCGCTATGTAAGAATTTTTATTTATTATCATAGATTTCTGACTTCCTATCTTGTTACCGGTAAATCCCCACTTACAACATGTAACAAATTTATAGCGTGCTGAGTAGCTCACTGGGATGTATGGGTCTTAAACTGAAAGAAAACCAAGCGTTTGCTCGCGGGTGTCAAACTAATTGTACCTTGAAGGATAAATGGCTCTGTTATTTTTAGGATACCGCTATGGTATTTTGAATGCATGTGGTGACCTGGAAGATCCGCCATAGAAAAGTCACTGATGACGACGAGAACTGCACTGCGCTTTACAAATAAAACTAGTATATAAAATGTTACATTTGAGTTGATCAGCCTTGCAGCTGTGGCTGCAACCAAGGGTTTCCGAAAAAAACCCTAAGATATCTGTCTGCTCATTGTAACGTTACACAATAACACCCCTCGCAGATGTCTGCAAAACAATCATAAAGTTGCCTAAGTGTGCAAGGTAAGGTAAGCCGGTAAGTCTTCATGCAATAGCTACATTTTCGAAACAGCACGCTCTCATTACAAACCCTAGCTTGACGGTAAAGTTCGGGCACTTGTTCTATGTAGGAATATGACCTAAGACAAGGCGAGTCAGAGTCGCCGAAATATCTCTTTCCAAAACCAAGTAAATTTGGCACACGTTAACGACGTTTTAGGTAATTTTCCCTACTTCCACAGCTGTGGTTTTGGTACCCAATTTTCAAAACGACTAGGTGGGTCGCTCGCCAGTTGCCAGATGTGGGAATTGAACCCCGTACCGCGGCACCGCAACCTAAGCTCCCTAACAGCTCGGCCACATTTGACGGTCCCTGGCCAAATTTTAAAAAGAATCCTGCTGAATTACTCAAACGGAACTGATTTTCTCCGCGCTGAATGCAGCGTCTGGGCGCAATCAAACTAAAATACTACTTCATTGTGCCAGATACTCGTATATTTCGGTAATTTAAAAAACCTAACAATCTTGTCATCTCAAATTTCTAGTATTTCAGAATGTCACCGTCTCAAAATTAGAATTAAGCTTTGGTGTCGGAATTTTCGCTTGATAATTAGTTTTTATTTTCAATTTAACGTTGCTTATGATAGAATTTTAATTTTTGATCTTATTATGTTATATGTCTGTGCTACGATAGATTTTATTTTCGAATTATTACTATATTTTCCAAAATGTATATCCCTGTTGGCCGAAATCGATCGTTTTTCTTTATGTGGCGTTAAGCCGTCACGTAACTACCCCCTCAGGATCGCAAAGCTGCATCCCGTCGGACTACTGAGCTTGATGGTAAATCGCCGACCCGATTTTAAACCGATTTCCTTCATTTAGCCTTTGTATTAATTAGTTACCGTCTTCGTTGCGAATTCTCTTTAGCTGAAGTCGTCGCACATATGGAGCGATCATGTATATAACATAATATGATAACGACCATGCCACATTGGAAGCACTGGTTCAGCATATTACGAAGAATGACTGTCTCAATGACTCCAGGGCAACCCTGGTGTGCAGAAGTATCGATAAGAGGCTTGTACCATCATTAATAGCCCGTCAGAGTTTTGACTTGGTATTTAATAATTCAAGTTTTAATTTAGGATTATTATAACCTGACATTTCGTTTAGGACACAATAAAATACAATAGTTTATTATTGATTCCAAAATTAGTTTCTATCTTTTATAACCTTAAAATAATATACAATGTGTTTTATTTTTTACCTTCCCACTATTGCATCTTCTTTATTAATTATTTTCTGATCGATTTCAAATTATGGTCAATTATACTACTCTTTAAAATAGTAATTTTTATTATTTTTAAATAATTTGCTAGGGAACTAATGGCCTACTGCGATCAAAAATAAATTCAAAAATAGTTGAATTATAACTTTTGGTTAAACTTTTTTTATTCTTAATAATTTGGAATGTGAATCAATTAAAATTCCATTGTTGTCTTAATAAAGAGGGCTAATGCAAAATGAGTTTATAAACTTTCAGAATTAAGTTTTTGAACTGGCAATTAAGCGTCCTGTAAATTTACATAATAAAAATAAGTAATAGCTGAGATTCATCTAAGCGCTGTTTAGAAAGTGGAAAAAATTACGGTTTTGACTATGTTTCTCATACTGATAAATTTTTGTTAACAAAATAACCGGTTTGGATAATATTAGGTTTAGATTTCTCAATTTTTTTTGCACGTGTTTGTGATCGCAGTAGACTACTGGTTTACAGTAAAATTATTTAAAATAACCATTTTAAAGGCAAGTACAATTGCCTAAAGTAGACCGTAAAATAAATACGGAAGAGACAGGTACGTGAAGCTGTAAACTGAAACACACTGTATATATCTTAGCCAATAAAATGAATTATAAGGCTGCTCGTACATAATTTAATGGAAGCTGAAATGTCAAATATGTGCAATAGTTTGAATTAATTAAATGGCAACTAATACGTAGATTCATAATGGAAAGGAAATCGTATTTAAAGTGCGACGAAAATTTAACTGAATGATTTTCAATCGTTAAGATTTACTCACCTACTCATAACTAACTGTAGCAAGAAAGTACTTGGCTTACCTGCAAAAAATAAAAATATATTAAATAAAGTACGCATAGGTGTTGCTTTGAATTGCATCATAGCTATTTATTTAGAAGACGCATTTTCTCTCTAAGAATTCAACATAAAGCAGTAGGTATACAACTATAAGCTCGTAAACACCCTGAGCAGCTTCCGGCAATCCATTTAGGGTATAGCGGCGAGTGAAAGTGGTATCAGGCCTAATAAAAGTTGATTTCGAATCAATAGATAACGAATTTATGCAATATTAGAAAAGTTCGCTTATGCAACGCGGTGCGATAAAATCTTGTCCACCGGCGAAAATCGCATTCTCGCTGAACATGTTCTTATTGAACGATTCTTCTAGTGAAATAGTTAAATTGCATTAAAAAATTTCATTAATTAAAACATTACGCAACTGTGATCAACTGCTAAAAGCAAGGCGGCGAATTAAATATGAGCGGCTTATGCATAATTGAGAGTAACCTAGCAAGGTGCTTGTCCTTACAAGGTGTCTCGCCACTTTCCTAGCAATGTCACCGCAGGATCGCAAGGATAGCTGGTTGAAATAATAATAACTCGCGCCGATCAGTGCCAATGGTATAATTAATAGGTAATTGAATATAAATCAGAGCTACCTAAGTCTTGTCCTTTCGGTTAGAAGCTTCTGGTTCATTGTTAAGTAAACTGATGGATTGGTCGTCAAATACATGGTAGCAATGGCATCGTTTTAATTTTTTTAGATATATGATGAATGAATAGTCTTCATAACTAGAGCTTCTTGTCATCATCTGAACGCCCTACGATGCAATAGCAACAAAGTGCAATAATAACATATTTAAACCAGTCAATATAACTTTAGAAGCAAGCAATAAATTCCTCAAAAAGATCCCTCCAAAATTAGCGTTTAGCAGGGTCCGCTAACTTAGCTTAGATTAATGGTAATCTTATTACGATATTCTAATACCAGGCGCCACCAACTTTAATACAACAGGTGATTAAAAAACCTTCATTAAAAAGGGCCAAAAATGCTGCTAGAAATGTAGTTTAGGAACCTGAAACGGTTGAAAAAATCAATGAGTTTACTCTGACAGAGCAGATGCAATAGTTTAAATATTCCAAATGCAAGTGCGACGTGTGGTTTTTGCCTAAAATCAATATTTTTTTGAATCACGTGTTATAAGTTGGAGGATATTATGGTATCTAACACTTATATTGAAAGCCTAATCACAAATTATCTTCACTAGACGCTGTCTTCTTGATAAGCAAATGTATATATTGGTTTGACTTATACAAGAATGTGTTACGATTAATAGAACATTTTATTGATTATATACACATGTATGCGACGTTCTGCTATCAATACACAATAGGCTTGTTGAAACGATTATACTATACTTATGAACCAAGCCATTAATATCACTGTTGTGTGATCACACTACGTTTACAACAAGGTTACAACGGCAGTCCTTCGACCAATACATGTGGTTTAAGAGTTATACTGTAAACTTTGTACCAATCAGTTTGACATATGATATCGCGGTTACAATAAATTAAGTAATTTTGCTTATCTCTAAGCTCGGACGAACGAGCACGACTCGCAGTCTTCATACAAGTCCAACTAAGTTTGGTTCACCATCAAAACTATATGACAGTGTTAGAACTCTCACAGAAAACTTTGTGAAACGATTCACTATTCAAACCTGAAGCCACGTAGAGGAAGAGCTTTCAATTAACAAGTTCTCAATTAACAGCCCCAAATTGACACCTAGTTCGACCGACATATAAACTAGTATATTCCTATTTTTGTCCGCTAAATTAGAATATCTGGATTAATATATATACCCCAATATCTAACATCTCCATAATCCCTTTTGGATATTCAATCCAAAACCCAAAATCGATTTATATCTTTCAGATGCAACATTGCTTGTTTACGATCACTTCTTCTTTCTCTGCACAACCAAAACCATGAAATTGATAGGTGGGATGAATGTTTCTCATGTACCATTATAGATATATTGGAAGAACACGATGTGAAGGAAAGAATAATGTGTCGCATTCTCCCACCCCTTACGATGCTGGTCAGTTCTATACAGTGCTATTACTGCATTGTTGGTGGTACCACAGACCGTTAATTTTGATGGCATGTTTTTAAACCAGAAGTTTCAAACGTGGCACATCGGATAATCTAAGTGTAAGCTAAAACTTCGCCGTATACTACTTCAGCTTAAGCGGACCAGGCGACTACCTATATCGTAAGAGGGTAATGTAACAAAGGAGCTGTAGTATCAGCGGAATATTTCAATACGTCATCGTCACATAACACTCTATTGTTCTAAATAACATAAATCAATAAACATATTTAAAAATTCGCTATTGAGCAGAAAAATTACTATGGGCAAGGAAATGTATTTAAATAGAGCAATAGTGGTCCAAGAATTAATCCCTGTGGAAGACTGATAAAAAAGTGAACATTTACAATTAATGCTCAAGTAAGAGGGATTGAAGACGGGTTAACGTGAACTAAAGCAAAGCCGAAGGGGATAATATAAGTTCTTATGAACTAATTTCAAGCTAAGATACGAGTAAGACAATAAGGACTATAATATGGACTAAAGTTTTGTTAAAATAAACTTATTCTAGCTGGAACAAAAGCTATAAACTGAATTAAACTAATTTTCAACTGAAAGACAATTAAGATGCCTTAGTTTAGGTAAACTGAAGAAAACTAAGCTTAGACAAGGACGGAAAATGAATTGATTTCGAACTGTAGCAGTAGCGAAATGAAATAAAGCAAGTACTAAGTCAAGAGAACTAAACTGAATTGGGAAATAAAGTAAAATTAAAATAAAATGAGCTAAAGTTCAGGAAAATGTGAACTAATTTGAACGGATTTCTGATTAAAGAGATATAACTAAAAGAGACGAAAGTCTGTTTTAAATTAAATGCGATTACATTACGCTAAAAAGTAGAAAACAGCGACGCCTACAATTGGCGTAACGGCTGATGGCTGAGTACCAAAATAAAAAAATAAAAAAACACACGAATAAAGCTACCCTTACGGTAAACTCGGGGAACGATCGTGGTAAAAAATTGAACCAAGGTAAACTTATTTTGAAGTCCAACATCCAGCATAGCGTACAACCGGGGTGAGAGTAATTAAGACCTAAAATATTAATTAATTTCCCACATACTTCATTTTCTACCCGTTGTACTATTTTCAATAGTAATGGATGTGATAAATACGTCACTTTAAATGCGAGTAATTGTTCTTAGGCATTTGGATTCCTGGGCAGTTGAGCTTTTGAGAATTTGAAGTAACGTATTACGGGTTGAAGAGACGTATTTCGTCTTTCAGCGTATTTTTAAAATGGGCCGCGTCGTTGTTATGATTTTGTCCGCCTTTGTCGCGGCTAGCGCGCTTTTTGGTCTTCGGTAAATACTGGCGATCCCCTATCTATTTTGATTCCGGTATGTGTTAGCGCTTAGATGCCTGTCCTTTGTCAGCACAACTTTGGTCTCTGGGATAAGTTACACGTGGTCACTTGAGCCTGCTTTCTTATTTTTGTCGAACTGGTTTAACGTTTTGGGGTAATTTTAGTTGTTTTTATTCGGCCATGTTCCCGTAACGAAAGGTCTTGATCCAACCATGTTTCCGTAACGAGATGTGTGAGTCGCTTAATTTCATACCATACGTGCTGTCAGGGTCCAGTCTGTAAGCTGCTGTTTAGTTCAAGAGGGCTTCTTGACCTATTTTAGCGTGGGTTATGCTGAGTGGCAGGATCTATTAATGTTGCTTAGGAACAAGTGCTCTGGTGATGTCGCCAGGAGTTAGTAATTTGTCCAGGGAGTTTGGTACTGCACATAGGTGTGTTCTTGATTTTATGAATTTAAATTGCTGTGCAAAATGTTAGTGGACGAAATCTCTTCAGAGTTCCTCGAATTTTATTTTATTTTATTTATTTTATTTTATTTTATTTAATTCTCACTCAGCCAACAGCCGTTAGGCCAATTATAGGCGTCGCTGTGCAGTTATGAGGACTTCCAACCCCACTAACGACTGTCATGATGTTGTTATGACCGCAGGGACCAACTTTTTTCCGTGATAGCCGTACCACGAGGTGCCGCGAGATGCAGCCGTGGAACTCCCATCCAAGTTCTGACCAGAGACAGCGTTGCTTAACTCTGCTGATCGAACGTGGACGCTTGTTCAAGCTACACCACTCGGGGCCCTTGGTTTATTGTGTGATAATTTGGCTTGGTTCCTGTACGTTGTATCTTTTGAGCTGATACAATCGGTTAGCGCCCTTTAGACCTCATCGATGTTTAGTAACTATTGTTTTCACTTTTATTTAGTTTGACCATTTAGCGTAATATTATTATTGTAAATTTAAATTTGATATCAAGCTACCGTTTACAGACATTCGAATCAGTTGCCCCTAACTGCTATCAGTACTTTATTATCTTTAATTGGTCTCTATATTTCACAATAATTGCACACGGATTCGTACTAGTTTTTATAATCCTGCTAACGAATACTTCGTTTCAATCGGTGTGTTTCTCTAATTCACAAGAAATATTCACCGCTGTCACCATCACCAGCGCTACTTTAAATCTTAATGGATATTAATCTGTTACATGGACTATAGAGATTGTCTTATTTTTAACAGAAAGAAAACGTTTTAACTAAAAGTCGATATTCTTAGTTGAAGAGTTTAAATAGTATAGTTGTTTCTCATAGAGATAGAGTTAGAAATCAAAATTAGGAAGTGATTAATGTGTTAATTTTGTTAAGAACGGAAGATTAGCCTTAATTTTTAATTGGAATAATTACTAATAACCCATAAAAATTGATTGCAAAAGTTGGTTATTTGGGAAGTAGTTAATTGACTTTATTACTTTACTGGGAACGAAGATTAAAATATGAAAAGTAATTATTGCATCCTGTAGTTTTCAAATATCAGAAATTAATAACCGTGTAAGCTTCTTGACTTCTTAAACTACATTTAACAAAAATAGACCTTCCTGTGATGACAATTGAATAAATTATTGTTTATTCCTGATACTATACCATGGATACACCTATACAAGTTTTAAAGAGAGAATGTAGAGAGATAAGAGAGACTAGGTGTACGTATAGCTATGAAAAACTGATGTTAATTATTTTAAATCACTGCCTCATTATTACTAATGTCCCTGTATTTAGAAAATCATTATCTTCTATTAGACGCAACTATACTGAGTTATTATTTCCCATTGTTCTCTGTCATTTCTCTCAATTTGATGTTTATCCTTATTGTAATATGCAACTACAATATGTCGTTTTAAGCTTTTCTTAACGTTACAGCTTTTGTTTTTTTGCAAGTTTTTGTATTATATTGATGTACTTATAGATAATCTATTAACATTTAGGATATTTTTGGTTCTTAATGCTGTATAAAACAATACGTCTTTTTCTGAACTTGGCACCCACGATAATATTGGTAAACAAAATCGAAAGTTGACCTTTACCTACTACGCCAGATAAACAATAAGACTACATTTCAACCCACTGGTTAAAATTCAGGAATGCATAGGTGGAGTCCGTTATTTGTTTCTAATAAAATTGATCCGATGTTAATTACAGCAGTAAAAGTCAAAGGTTTTCACACACTAATTTAGATATTTTTGCAATGGGACCTTGCTGTAAGCTCTTGTAATTTTATTCTGAACATAGCTTTTCCACGTGAAGCCACCATCTTAATCTAACCTCTGAAGGTTAAGCTACCAGGATCACTTTGTGATTCGGCTTTAATCTCTGGTATCATCTATGCTTGCCCGATTTTTTGCAGGCAAACATTTCGTTGTGGAGAATCGTACAACTTTGGATAATTAAGCACGTCGTTTGATGATAATTTTAATTTCCTGCTCGGCTTTGACGGCGAAGTCAGTTTGTTAGAAAGGAATTTTGTGTACTTAAGTTCAAGAAGACGATTAAGCACCATTTGCATTTTTGAGTGAAGATTTGACCTTCATAGGTGTTCCGCGTGTCAAGTACTTCCGTTATTGGTGCACAGATACTAAGTAAGCAGGCCTATACTAAATACAAAATAGGTAAGAGCGGCACAAAATCTACTGGATGCAGATGCAAAACTAGAAAATATTGGTAGTTCGTGAACAATATTTCTTCAGTACAATATAAAGTAGTTAGCTATAGTACTTGGACGTTTAGTATGACTGAGAAAACTTCTTTATAGCCTTTTTAAAGATTTTTACTTGTTTCTTCATTATAATAATAAATTGCCTTTATTTGTGTGTATAAAATAAGGCTTCGTCTGTACCATAGTTAGCTATTATGTAACTTGAGCATTCGGTACTACTTTTAAAAGCAGATTCTCTATAGACTTCTTTAATTTTTGTATAGGTTTAGTGTAAAATACAGTATCAAATAGGTATCAGGTAGTGTAACAAGGAGGTATTTGCGATTGATATTCCATGTACGTGATTTGAAGTGACACTGACATTCATTAAAATTGTCACAAATATTTGACGTAAGATTTAATTAGACAAGCGATTTTTCAGAAATAATAAACAGTTTTTATATTGCGTGAACCGACTTGTTTTTGAGAGTAATCATGTTCTGATGAGCTAGAAATGTTTAATAACTTAATATTAACGATTAGTAATAAAGGATATAAGAAGTACTTGAATTCATCTTAAATGATAATTTATCTAAAACAAAAATAGGATTCGTACAGTAAAATGTGACATATAAAGAATATCAAATAATTGTCGTAATGTAAAATAAATTAAGTATCCAACTCATATTGCAGTGTAGTCAATCAGTGCATAATTAGACGCTGTAACGTAATGCTTTAATAATAGTTGAGGTGAGGCTATTTGAATATATTAGTTATTTCCCTCAACAAGGGCAGATTGTATACTAATGGAGATATGAAAAAAATTGCTTACGAACATCACAGCAAAATATTGGTTTAATGTAAACAATATTACGTTTTTAGTATTCGAGGTCAACTGTTATACAACTTAAATAAACGTTTGTTATCTGAAAACTGATTGTCTATATACCTTTTAATTTTTATAGGGTTACTGTAAAACACAACCCCAAATTAATACGATTGACACTTTAAAAATCTATTGAAGGCGAATATATGAAGGTGTGCAAAGTATTGCTTGCGTGTGAACAAGGCTTCTGCAATGCAATCTGAAGTTAGTAATAATGCAACTTCGACATTTATTGACACTGGAGAACGTTTCTTTGTAGGCCTTTAATAATATTTTTAATGCAAATACAAAATACAATAGAAAAACGGCACCATTTAACATCTAAAGTCGCTTACGAAACGTCAGATCAAAATATTGATCGTTTACATACTACAGGGTTGCGTTTATACCATTCGAAGTTAATTATTAAGGAATCTGAACATTGGTTTTTAATGTCAGAGAAGACTTTATATTATTTTTAATTTTAATAGGAGAACTGTAAAATACACCAAGTCGCTACGAACTGCACTTTAAAAATTTATTGGGGGCAAATATATAAGGTTTGTTCAATGTCTTGCTTACGTGTGAACAAGGCTTGCTTAATGCAATCTGAAGTTAGTAATAATGCAACTTGGGCATTTATTATAACTGGAGAAAGTTTCCTCGTAAAACTTTAATACTATTTTTTATGCAAGTACAAAATACAATAGAAAAACGGTACCGTTTACACTTTTAAAACCACTTACGAAACGTCAGAGGAAAATATTGGTGGTTTACATACTTACGACAAGGTTGCGTCTAAGTATACCACTGGAAGTAGTCATTGAGGAATTTGTACATTTGTTCTCAATGTAAAAACAGACACTTTATATACTTAATTTCTACTGTAACAAACATCAATTCGCTACAATTTACACTTTAAGAATCTATTGGGGGCGAATATATGAGGTTTGTGCAAAGTATTGCTAGTGTGTAAACAAGGCCTTCTCAATGCAATCTAAAATTAGTAATATGCAACTTGGGTATTTATTGTCATTGTTTGTATGTAAACCTGTAATAATATGTTTTATGAAAGTACAAAACTCAATAGAAAAACGGCACCATCTACGCTTTTAAAATCATTTACGATACGTCTAAGCAAAATATTGGTCATATATAAACAATTTTGTGTTTGTAGCATCCCAAGTTAGCTATGGAAGCAAAATATTGGTCGTTTATATACGACAAAATTGCGTTTATACCATCTGAAGTTAGTTATGAGTTATTATCAAACCTGTACATTTGTTTTTGATGTAAAAACAGATTCTTCGTTTTTTATTTTTTTTTATACGGTTACTATCAAATACGAACCCAAATACACTTGGAAAATCTATTAGGGCGAATATATATGGGGTTTGTGCACAGTATTGCTTGCGTGTGAACAGGGCTTCTTCACTACAGTCTGATGTTAGTAATAATGTAACTTGGAGAACTATTGTGACTGAAGACAGGTTTTTCCAAATCTTTAATCATATTTTTCATGCAAGTATAATATGCAATAGAAAAATGGCATCATTTCAAAAGGAATTTCCAAACGTCAGATCAAACTATTGACCGTATGTAAAGAAGGTTGTGTTTGTAGCATTCGAAGTTATATATTATACAACTTGATTACACTTTTTAATGCAAAAATAGATTCTCTATATACGTTTTTCATTTACTTCATAAGGCTAATATAAACTACAACACCAAATCGCTATGATTTATACTTTAAACCTATAGGGGTAGTTACAAGATGTTAGTGCAAAGTATTGTTTACGTCTGAGCCAGGCTTTTTGAATGCAATTTGAAGTTAGTGACAATGTAATTTGCACATTTGTTATCATTTTGATGTACAACTGTTACTAATTTGTTTCATACAGAAGTATAGATTGTAACACCAAACCATAATGATCAACTATTACAAAATTTAATAGCAAGACATTCAACGACAATATGTGTCGTGCTTGGAAAAGGCTGTTAGGTATAATGTGAAGTTAGATGTGTTATACTATAAGTGTTCCTTGTCAAAAAGTTTCTTTATACATTTTTTAAAGTTTTTCATATACAAAATATACAATGCAACACCAAATTGTTATGATTTATACTTTAACAATGTAGTGAGGGGAGATGCAAAACCGGATAATTCAGTGTTACCTAAAGTTAGCAGCTTTTTACAGATGTCCAATTCAAATGGGTAATGGGTTGAAGTTTTGATCTCTCTTTCTAGACATATTCTACATCTATGGGAAGTTTGTAGGATGATCTGGGCCATTGTTGATTGTTTATATTTAAAATTTTTGCTTCAAAGCAAGGTTGTCAAACCATTTCCACAAACCCCAAAAATGGCTTGTGCCAAAACCGGAACCGGCAAAGAGGTGCCAGAGCGACAACCATTTATTAATTAGCCGCGACTACAATTGGAGAAGGTTGCCTGGCATTTCTGAATGCAAATGCCGGCAAAGGTCGGCAAAATACCAAAAATACGTCAATCGCTTTTTCCACCTACTTCCACAATGACGACGTTCAATGAAATTCCAAAACTGGGGCGATTATTCCGACTCGATTTTTCTCTGGGCGCCTTGAAAGTGTCACAACGTCGTGGCATTTGCCTCTTCAGGGCTTCCACGATGCTCCATGTGATTATGGAGGCATGGAATGGGAGAGCAAGGCTGTCCCGATTAGCAATTAATTGCAAGGAGACTAATTTAGCAATGCTCATTAGGCATAATGAGATTAATATGGGACTTTTTCGAATATTTCCCTTGAAATAGATCATCGCCGCCAGCGAAGATGCAAATCCGATGAATATAAATAGCTCGTTTATCACTCGGGCTTAATTATCATCAAATTGACGTTTCCGCACCTGACGTTAGCTCATTACTACTGGATTAAGTACGGACGTTATTCTTAAGTTTTTGTTCTTGCGCGAAATTTTTAATTAAAATTGAACCGTTAAATATGGTAAAATGCGCTCTAATATATCAACATATTTCAAAGAAACTTGTATTTTTAAGATTGGAATTTAGATGAGTTGGAAGTAAATAAATAACGAAATATTCCAAAATATTTTCCTACAAAATCTTGCCTACTTTCAAATTACCTATGCAAATTTCAAAAATTAATTAAATTATAGGAGGTCCACGTCAAATTCTATATAATTATATCTGAACTCCAGCCATAAATACTTGGCGAAGCACCAAAAAATTAATCCATATAAAAGTAACTCTTTTAGGAAGCGTCAAAAACTACAACTTACCATTTTTATTGCAGCTCAGCAACGTTTCCCTCTGAGAAATGAGTCTAATAATGCGATCGAGAACTGGTTTTTACAAACGTGGCTAATTAAGAAAGTTGCTGGAAGCCCAACATTTGTTTAATTTAATAACTGAGGTCGATATAGTTTATGTCAATGCTAATTTTTCGTTTTATATTGCTCAGATCAGAGATCTGTGCGCGATAAAAATAATTACTGTCCAGCATGTCTGAATCCTTGCTAAATTCAGTCGCCGTTGTTGAAAATAATAACCTACTAACATTTAAAGGGTAGAATTTCGGTAAATTAATCGGCTAGTTATTAACACAAGCTAGTTTTTTCTTAAGTTTTGAACTGTTTACACTCGTAAACTTTTGAGGAATTTTTATAGCTCACCTCTGTTTTATAAATATGCTGTTTCGCATAGATATTTTAAGATTCTATTAAACAATTCAGTATCTATCATAACAAGAAAAATATTCTGCGCAAAAACTTCCATAAAACTGTGTTTTGATCTAAAATTGTCATTGCACCGTTGTCAAACGTTGCCTTGTAAGGTTGTATGCTAATTCAGTACCGAATAATTAATAAATGCCACAACTAGTTCAGTTGAGCTGATAAAAAACCGTATCTATGCGGAAGTTATTAGTCAAATTTGAGGCTTAAGATTTATGGAACCACATATGCAGGTCAGTTTTTTAATGGAGACATTAAAAATCGCTTTGGAAAACAATTAAAATACTTAAAATTATTTGTAGGTTTCCAAGTAATGTTTGCCACATGGTCGGAAGTAGTTTGGCTATAAAGTAAAACGTGATAGCATTGTGTCTCTGAACGTTGAATCCGCCATGGTCACTAAAGTGAAAGAAGTTCTGGAAAGGGGATTAAATCAAACGCTAGAAGACCAGACTGGATAATAAAGCAAACAAAAATGGGGCGAAATAAGAAAGGATTTCGCAACGAAGTTGCTGGTAAAGAGGAAAACAGGCATGGGCTGGCCCATGTAGAGGGTAATAGACTTACTTACACCTCGAAGATGTTACCGGTGCCGCAGCGTTGGTCACACGGAAAAAATTTGCAAGGAAGAGCAGCGCAGATGTGTCATAGCTGTGGCAAAACAGGACGCATGGTAGAAGACTGAATAAACCACCGTAAAACAAAAGGACGATGCCTGGTTTTAGAAGATGAGGACGAAGGGCGACCCGAACAGATATAAAATGAGCTACCAGGGGCCAATAAAGAAAATAGATAATTACAATAGTGAGTGAGGAACAACGGTGAAAACTGCGTCATGGAAAGGGACTAGAAGGAGGCCTCAAAGAAAACGCTCTGGAATAACATATGCCAGAAAATAGATTACATCTGGGGCACGGGGTACAAGATGGTCACCGGCAGATTGGATCTACTTACAATGGTAGCACTAAGCGACGAGGTGCAAATGGCTAAGGTGGGTACACTCTTCCCCAAGCATAAGGTCAAACCATGGTCGATGATACAGGTGGAAGTTGATGGAAGACCAGCATGCATTAGAGATGAAATATGAAAGGCTGCAAGAATATTAAACAAACGAAGCTGCATGTCCAGATGGGATACCCCCAAAGGTGGCCAGATTAGTGACCGGTAGAAACGACGAGTAAGGTAATAGATGCCGAGATGAAGAAAGGAAATTTTTGTACAATATGGAAAACTGGCAAACGTAAAAACTCAATGAGCTTTAGGTCACTGTGCTTACTCAGTGGGGTGGGGAAGTTATAAGACCGTCATAAACCGAAGATTACTAAACGAAATAGAAAAAAGAGGCGGCCTTGCCGACATGAATTTTGGATTTAAGAATGAAAGGTCCACAATAGATGCAGTACAAAAGGTACTTCACATAGCAAAAGAAATATGCTGAATTGATTGCATCAGATGACGAAGGCTTATGGATGGATACGACCTGTGGCGTCCCCCAAGGCTCTGTCTTGGGGCCGACCTTATGGAATACCTATTACGACGATTTATTCAAAACAAAACTATCTGATGATTTGATGTTAGTGCTATGCGGGACGAAGAAGCGTGAAATAGAGGAGAACATCGAATTGGCCAAATACAGTGATCAACCGTAAGTTGAAGACATAGGACTCCAGCTTGTGGTATAAAAAGCGAAAATGGAATTACCAGCCGGAAGCGAAAAATTCTTCAAAATACGAAAATAACAAACCAACCGAATATTTATTATTTATTTATTTATTATTTTGTACTAAGCCAACAGCCGTTAGGCCAATTATAGGCGTCTCTGTACATTTATGGGGACTTCCAACCCCACTAACGACTGTCATGATGTTATTATGACATCCGGGACCAACTCTTTTCGTGGCAGCCGTACCACGAGGCGCCGAGAGAAGCAGCCGTGAAACTCCCATCCAAGTTCTGACCAGAAAGAGCATTGCTTAACCCTACTGATCGTACGTACACGCTTGTTAGCTACACCACCCGGGATGAAATGCTTGGGATAACAAGGAGAAATATGCACGTGGGCTACAGAGCAAGCAACAAAAAAGGCAATGGCTCCTCTTAGTCGATTGATACCCAACGTGGGTGGAGCGCAGGTTGGAGGAAAAAGAATGGTGTGCCCTGATGTGGAGCGATTACTTACAAACAGAACAATTCAGAAGAAATGTAGAAGAAGGACAAAGAAGGATAGCCATAGAATAACCAACGCTTATAGGACTGTTTCCACTAAGATAATACTGGATGGCCATAAATATCTGTGATCGTATTACCTTTGGAATGAGAAACGCTTTGAAAAATGATGAATTCGACTACCTAACCTAAATATTAAATGTCATTTATGTCATCACAACTGACATTCCTAGGTGTCAAAATGATTACAGAATTCTATCATTTATTATTATTATTGAAATATAATGCTAACCAACATTTATAAGTATCCATTGAATTGGCTACTGGAATCACAGATATTTATGGCCGCCCGGTGCAAGTAGTAGCCGGAAAGATCACGATACACCTACTGCCTCAGGAATGATTATATGCAGCTGGACAATGTAGAAGACTACGAAGAAATCTTTAATATATACGACGAATAATGTCAATACCACGAAAAATAGGCCTTGACTGTGAACTTGCAAGCGTCTTCCTCTCATAACCGAAAGGCTTTAAGTTTTGTAGGTTGGACTTACGCCGTAGATATAGCTGTGTAATAGAGAATGATGCAATGACATTCCATCTTTCTTATACAATCTTGAGATGGAGCTACATTCAGGGATCGTTTTCAGTGGTATCGACTTTAGGACAAGTAACACCCTGAATGAGATGTGGTCATGGGGAGGTGAAGTATTTCCGTGGGGGCCACGGGTGTTTTGGCTATTACCTACACAGGATGAACCTTCTAGACAGCGATGCTTGTGTGCACGCCGCAACACACAATATTTGAATGCGACAACTAGGAAAACAGCATACATAACCTTATTTTTGGAATTGGCTTTGTTAATTCCTAATTGATAATTACTGTTTATTAAGTTTTCGGGTTTATTATCATTTGGTGTTAATTTATTGTTTAAAAGTTTTAAGTCAGTTCGTACTAGACTATTGATTATTTAAATAAAAGTATCTCATATGAATTTATAGCAGGTTCTCTACTGTTCAGTAAAACAAAATCAAAAACGCATTGTTCAGTGTTATCATCACTGTTGTTCATATACTATTTAGAACCGTTAAAGCTCGACACAAAGAAGTAATTTTATCAGAAAATATATCTAGAGAGAACGAATATAAAGAAATTAGTTGTCAATAAATTAACAAACGCAATCTTTGCACCATAATTCTTCTCCATTCTCGATTCCGAACTTTGTAACCTGTTATGTTACTAGGTTTCGCCACGCCATGCTTCTTTGTTTTCTGCATTTCGCATAATTTCCATTGTTAACATATTTGCTAGGGTCTTTAGGTACTTGGTCGATAAATCTTACTGCCTCCTGTTCTCTTGCCGTCGACTTTGCACCATAATATTCGTCCACAAATAAAAGATATCCGATGAACTTGATAGCAAACCGTCATATTGAAAACAAATCACTACCTACGTAACTAGTAATTACTTAATAGAGTGAAATGAGAACGACGTTGCGCATGGGTCTCTAGCGAGTTCTCTATTGTTCTGTAAAAGAAAAGCGACTCAATGTTGTTAGTTACTATCCGAATGCGCCGCTTGAGAAATTGTCGTCTGCGTTCGTCAACGATCTCGAACGCAATCTCCTGTTTTATTTAGTAAGCTGTCAATTCAAAACTGATGTGATTTTGACAGCCAAACTCCCGGAGCGCAAAGTTTGCAGGTGGGGGATATGGTGTTCAACCGCCACGTTCTTCTAAGGGCACTAAAAACTACGCTTTGGTTTCGTAAGAAGTTTGTTTTGAGTGTTATGCCGATAGCGGATTTTCTTTTGAATCATCGCTTGGTTTCTGCATGAGATCGTCAACGCTGTAGGATACGATCAGTTTCTGTTACGAAGCGAAATAACCTTTGACTACCTGAAATCTGAGGTAAGCCACTTTCGCGATTAATGTTATGTGGGCTAATTCCCAGTTATGATCGTTTTCAGGTCTCTTCGTTTTCCCCTATTTTCTGCTTAATTTAAAATGTAGCTGAACTATTCTTTGTATAATAGCTATATATCATTTTTGTTGTTTGTTAATGTATGTTTGTATTAACTTGTTTTGTATGATTTGTCCTATAATTGGCTGCTGCTGTTGGACAATAAAGATTATTATTATTATTAATAATTTTCGTTTAGGAATTCGTTGTTCGAGCAAAAGGTTAGACATCTGTAATTGCAAAACCTTCATGTTGCGTACGATTTCCGCGCCTTGCGCGTCCCCGCCTGGAATTCCTGAGTTCGCCGACTTGCGCCCGCCAGCGAAAACTGCTTGTTGTGGGCTTTGAACCTGCTTTTTCTTTGCATCCGGATAAATTTAATGCTTGTCGCTCACTATTTATCATTTTTTTGTGTATGGAGCAAACCTTTCTATTTCGTGCAACACTATTGATTGCAACTATTTGGTTGTCAACGGGCGACTAGTAGGCTCACTATTTGTCATTCCCTTCCTGTGTACTTAGCAAGCAGTTCTATTTTATGTAACACTATTAATTGTAACAGAAATAGCAGATGAGCTGACCCAAATGTCTTCGTGTAGCCGTATTATTCGACGATCACAGCGAAGGTCTACGTTGGAATCAAACTAATTCGTAGTTTTGTTGGAGTGTTATTTGAACTATGAACACCTTCATTTGATCATTTCCGCAGGAGATTAGGTAGATCAAACGCCCATTAGCAAATCCCGTGTACACTAAACTTTTCTGCTAGCTGGTGTATAGGCAATTCTCCCTTCTGGGTCCAATTTGTAATCGCGGTTCCTGCGTAAATTTTAATTCTTTAGTCAATGCCTCACGGCTAAGTCAAATTTGATTACACATCGCTGTCGCTTAAGCTTGACTCTTATATTCATTTGGGAATTTGTAATGTTGATATTACGCTGGAACGTCTTACATCTGATGTTCTCTCTATCTTTCGGGGTGTTATCTTGAATAAACTAGCTGTAGTGCATGCGCCGCTTGGTTTAACGGCGTTTGAATTGGTAAGTTATTGAAGCAGGCTCCCTTATTAATTCACTCGTCATTGTTTGCGCTAGTTGGTGACTTATTCAGGAACTACTTCATGCTCACTACCCCACACCCGCAACTAAGTTGAGCTAGTTTTTTTAATACAAATCAATTGACAACGTTAGTATTGAGCATTTTCGTTATGTTGCTCTTCGTTTAATACTTATGTGATATGTTTGCTAAAATGTCTGTAACAATGTATATTATCGGTCAACAAATGAAATACAGTTAGATACATCTTACAAATCCCTGGAAAATAAAATGCAAATGATTACAAAGCCAAAACGAGAAATGAATTAAACAAATTCGCACCTCCTTTAGCCGCTTCCTTCTCAAAAAAATTCAAGGTAGCAATCTCCATGTAATTAAAACAAGTGTAACTGTAGAATAACATCGTCTTTTAATTGCGTGCGATTACCAAGAGCAGCACTTAACAATAGCGTGTGGTTAGTGTAATTGCTTTAATATTATATACTTTGAGGATTGTTAAAGACCATTTCCTATCTGCAAAGGTTGCTTCCCAGACCTGCCCCTCGGAGCAGTCCTTAATTGCTAAATTTCATGCTTTAAACTCACGTTTAACTGGAAACAACAGAGACAACTGAAGGCCATTTCTCCGTTCTTACTAATCACTTGTTAATATTTTATTAAATTTTTAAATTATAAAACAGCTATAACACTTATTGATTTATCTACAAAAATCAGTAGCAGCTTAAGTAATCAGGTTATTTTAACAATCTTAGGAAGCTTGCTGGCTATAATTGCAACTCGTTTCCTTCATAAAACAAAAGAACAGTTTTGACCCATTCCAGCTTTCTTCAGCTCGTTACAGAACCGTTTAAGTGATTTTCTCATGGCTAAGTGATGGTTGCAGGCAATGACAGCTGGGATTCCATTACCACTGACCTATCACGGATGACGCCCTGCTGTTGTTTGCAAGGCCCTACAGTTTATTACAAGAACGCCGGGATTGCTTTGGTATAAATTTACAATAATTACGACTGATAAAGTCGCAAGCAGAGTATTTGATTTAAAAAAATCACACCAGCTTTAGGCAAATTCGCCCACTCCTCAGCGGTAAAAATTCCAACTAGAGTATGCAGGTGTCTGTTTGCATTGTGACAATGGGCATTATGCTCGCGATGACAACAAAGCAAATTACAATGGACGGATTCCGTAAATAACTTTCGATTGTTGCTCGAACACCTATCACGACGAGAAGAGCACGCGCGCCCTACCCTGGGTGAATCACGGATTCGCGTTGCTTGCGGTCACCCACGCCCAGGACTACCAATCCCAGCCCGCAGGCGGCATTCGAGGTAACGTTTCGAAATGGTAATATCAGGCTTATCATGGGATATATTTAATTTATTGATCTGAGCGGTAGTTACGTGAGAATAATGCATATCTTGTTTAAATTCCCTGTGGAGGCGCCAGTAAACTGTTTGCTCCGTATTACTTTTCTGTCAAAACAAACAAAAATGTTGGTCTATTTTTTTTTGGTAAATCGCACACGCCCAGCAAAATGTATTGGTGAGAATCATATCTCCATACAAAGCAGAAATCACGAGTTATTACGCACACACAATGAGAAGAAAAGGTAGTTTTGATCTTGTTCATGATTCTGAACCTTGGGTCCTCAAAAAGACAAACACTTGCAAAACATATTTCTTTTGAAAGATTAGTGCCATTTTATCAATACAGGCTGAAAACAAGGCCTCTGAGCTCGGGCCTGACGTCAGCACAAGTAGGCCGAGTTGGTCAGTGATTGAATCTTATCTTGAGGCTCGAGGCGAAGTAAGGGGCGGAGTAAACTCAATCATTGGGCAATTTGGCCTAGTTGTGCTGACGTCATGCCGGAGCACGTAGGCATTGTTTTTCAGCCGTTATTGGTCCTATCCACTGTAAGAGGTAGGTAACATCTCCACAGTTTAAAGTCCAGCAGAGACTAAATAGATCGATAACTCGGTCCTTCCGACATATAATGGGAAGAGATGGAAATTTTGATCCATTCAGTATTCAAGTATGCCTATGTACGTTGGACCCTCAGGAAAAAGTACATCGCACAAACACTTCCAAAATATATTGCTGCTGGAAGATGAATGTCCTATTCACTGTTAGGGAGAAGTAACATTCTCAAATCCAACAGAGACTAAATAGAGTGACAACTCGAGAACCAATGCGGTACTACCGGGTGACCGGTTTCAAAACCGAACAAATCAAAATATTGGTATATGACAGGGTTACTAGAAATATTTAATTTAATTTTAAAAAAACAGGGTTGCTTAGATCAAACGCTTTCAACACGTACTGATGTTGAAACATAGTGAGAGTTCTATCGACTGTAAGTAAAATTAACATCTCCATAGGTATTTTAAGTTCAGATGAGAGGCTAAATAATGCGATAACTCGATGCACCATGAGGTGCTATTGATATATGACGAGAAGATTTGAAATTTTTTAACTTCTTACTATCTATGTATACTTTTGAACGTTGGCCTCTCAGAAAAAACAACCCTTAATCGAGTTGGAAAACCAAGGGGTTGAAACATATCACCAACATGGTGTATTGACTGAATAAGAACGATAGCAGACGTTTTTCTGTCAGACTTTACCCCCATAACAATAGAACACAGCTGATAAAATTCTTTGGGTGGTATCATATCTTTATATGACGTTGGTTAGCATTAGGGTTAATTTTTAATTATCTATCCATGTCATTCCGGTCTATGCTACAGATTTAGCCCACGAGTGGGATGTAACTCTAGCAATTAAGGCATATACCCTTATTAACTCTTGCGTGGATCGTAGGTTAAAGTCGAAAATTCTAAGGGTGCCAGGTCCAACAATATTTATAAATATTTCTTACTTCCACTGGCGATTTGGTGAAGAGCATATCTTGGATCAACTTTGTCGGTTTAGTCTCCCTTCAAGGCTACTAAAGATGACAGCTTAGCGGTTGTTAAATATTTGTGTTGCTAGAGGTATTCAACGAATTGTGTCTGATTCAAACCGCAGCCGCCAGCAGTGTTTCAGTTACTTCCTAAGTGACAAATAACACTCCAGTCTCGAAGCCAAAGTTTCCACTAACCCTAAATACTCATAAAAATAAGCAAATGTATGAAATTAACTAGATTAAACAGTATTAGTAAAATTATTATCGAATAAGCAATTCGGTAAGTAGACGGTAAGTAAATGAATTGTTTGACAGCATAATTATCATCCAGTACTGGATAATGTCGCAAGGCTTATTGTCAAAACTTCGCTGTTTATTTCATTAAGGTGTTATAACTAGGTAAATTTGTAACATACGTGGGTGTAAGCGCTTACTGTAAACGCAGTTCTTTGTTTTATAGTGCGCTAAAAACATTATTGGGAGGGCTTTGAACTAGATTTTGTATTACGATTGCATATCGGTGATTATTACTTCGCTCTACCCAGAAATCATCGGATTGGTCGCTGGAGCGTTATTTATTTTGTTCATGTGTATATTATTCTATGTAAAATAGTCTTTTTCAGAACTGAACTGCAACTGCATTGTCTTAAAATGGTTTTTACTGCTGAACAACAATCTTTTATGTAAAAAGTGAGGCTGGGTGTATACGTAATCCGTAAAGTAAGTTACGATGTAACTTTCAAAAATTGCTGTTTGACACAAGGCCACTTCGAACGTTTTTTTACCGCACTTTAAATATAAACGTATGGAAATTTCAAGTAATGCAAATTGCATAATTTAAAATGTGCATTAGATCCCATCAGTTTTAAAATCGCAAAAATACTGAGATTTAATTACTCACAAATAAACTATTTTTGAGAGTTTACTGAACTAAATGCAATTATATATATTGTTATTTGTTATGGTATGATGCTTACAGCAATTCTGGTTGCAAACTTACAAATGATAATGAAAGATTCAAATAGGCCCAGAACTGGTATTGTATTTATTGCAACAATAAGAGTCACTATTAAACATTGAGATTAGCAATAACTGTAATTAATTAACAAATGTTAGTAATTGTGTAGAAAAATATCGTCAGGGTTGCATTCTGCTTGTATTCAAGTTTTGTGCTCAATATGGCCAATATAGCTAAGTTTATGATGACTGACAGACTAATTTCGTAAAGTCAGGACACGCTAATGAAGTCGCTTAAGTACAGCATTTTTATTCAAATCGAAATACCAACAATCAATGACGCAACCAAAGGAATTATGAAGCATTGCAAGAAGGCACAGATCAATGCAAAGACTATATAAGAAGCAATCTGAGAATTAGTGAAGACTACAAAAATGTGCTAGTGGTGTGAATCAGTGTTTGATAACTGAAAGTGAAAATGTGCAACCAATTGAGAGGTTATAGTTTCCTGAATGACATTTACAAAACCAATTATAAATTAGGATCAAATAATGTACTTAGAGGGTCGTTTGTTGCTGTTTGTTGGGGAAGCCAAACCGAAAGCTTGTGTGTTGTTTGGCTTCCCGATTTTGATAAATGTTGTCGATAAAAGTCAATAATTTATGCCCGGATGTTGCGTTTTATTGACTGCCTTTGTGCGGAGGCCAGCTGTGGTTAAATTGTCAGTATACCAGAGTGCAGTTTCAGAGTAAATTGAACCTGTTGTATCGTCTTCGAAGCTAAGATTTGACAAGTTTTGGAGCTGAGAGAAGCAGACAGTAAGATGCAGAGCCAGGAAGCAGATACAAGATTGGCATCCTTTCTAACAAGACTGGGAGCTACGAGAAGCGGACAGAAAAATGTAGGACCTGGAAGAGGCTTGGTTCGTGCTTCAAAGACAGGCAGGAGCAGCTGAGAACAGCGAGCCAGGAAGAAAGCAAACAAATTCCAGGTTAGCCAAACGTACTTATTATTAGAAATGCATTGTTATAATTTACCTTAGGTGGACTGATTGATTGTTGGTTAATTTGTGTTCAAAATACGCTGAATTTTCTGTGTTTGGAATAGCTTTGTTTGGGATTATTGTTTTGAGGTTATCTGTCATTTGTTGGAATCGAGCATTTGCCATATAATGGTTAAATTTATCTAAAGTGTAACAACCTAACCCTGTAGATACACGAGTCTCAAATTGCTAGCCGGCGCAAGTTTTGATAATTTGCAAATGAATAAAATATAGAAAGCAACATATCTTTATTAAACAATAAAGTATAATTAAATAATAATATTTTTTATTGGCCACAAGAGAGAGGCAATAAAAATTTCAAAATAATTTATGTTGTGTGTGTGTTTGTAATCAATTTTTATTTATTTATTACACTACAAAAATAATAAAATACTGTCTAAAAATAGGCGAATCATCATAATATGGCCGAATTATTAACTATTAATGAGAAGTTATATAGTTATTCCACCAACTAGATTTGCACAACTCTAACGACAAACGAAGAATAATATAATACGGGTATTAATTTCTATAGAAATGTGTGCATACTTAATAGTACCAATTGAAAAATTATCCAAATTCAAAGAGTACTAGATATGCAGCACACAAAACATGCAAGTTACTGCAATTAATTATGATTTAGTAGTTTTTAGTCTTTGTAGATAATAGTTAGGATGAGTTTAAAATAGAACTTTTGTTTAGCTACCTCGTTTTATAATTTTTCCTTTTATTAAGAAATTAGCTTTGTTAGTAATTTTTTACATAACATTTTTCAGATTCCCTAACCAAGACGAATGTCTTCTTTACCTTGTAATCTGCAGTAATTCGTATTTCTCCTGTAGAGGAATACGTCGAAGACTTTAATTGTCTTCCAAATCTTTATCTTTTCTTATATCCTGCATTGCCTTAACCTAGTAATGCTATGGTATACTTAATATGCCCTTTAACCATTTACTAGAAGTTTCCGTGAGGATGCATGCATTCACTCCGTGCAATAACGCAAACAAACGTTTTAAAACACGTTTTAATTTGGAGGTCATTCTTGGATCGGTGAGAATCTCTTTGTAAATTAAAATATTAAATTGATAATTGATATTAACTAATCTTGATATTAAAAATTGTATCTGCTAAGGTAGGAAATATAACAAAATCTAAAATTAAAGCAATTTCAATTACTGGTTACGTGTTGTACACAGAGATATATTTCTCCGCTCACGGATAATTATTTCCCACACTAATTAATGCAAATTATTATCTAGTCTATTTTAAGCATATTGTTTCTCAATACGCTACAGTTTTTATTTATGAGCTCGAAAAAGTGCTTCCCACTTGTAGCAATCACGCATTTCATTAAGCGTTCCGGTACCGCAGTCCTGGTCGCATGAACCGTACGTGCACCTTCGACATAACAGATTTTCATCATCATGCGTGTACAAAAGCTGCATGAATATGTAAACAATCACACCGGGCTTGCACAGCGGCTGGAAGCACATGCATTCTTAAAGCAATTGCGCTATTTTACGCTCGCCCTAGCATAAATAAGCACGTTACGCGAGTGACACGGCACGCAAGGTTGTACACAGTTTGCAAAATTGGTGGCATTTTAATAGCGCACTTAACAAATTATCATATGCATGCAATCAGTCGCGAGGCATGACCCAGTAGATATTTCTCTTGAGAACCGTGGCGGATGTTTGCAGCCTTAATAAGACTAGGCAGCTGGATTTATCTTGCATTATAGTCGCCCTTATACTATTTAAAATGAATGTCATAAATAAAATTGAGCATGGTTTTTCACCAATTGCACATTCTACAGGCTTTTTTCCAGTGTGAAGTTGAAGGTTTGCATTGGTAAATTTTAAAGGTGCCGATACTAACACATCGTTTAGAATATCAACAACAGTTACAAATTCTCCCATTTATCTATCGGACAGCTTGAATCTCCAAACAAAAACAAGATCGAACGATTTAAATGGAACGAAACGCCTTTATGACCCCTCCTATCGGCGGTCGCAATCTTTACTATCCGCCGGCGGAGTCCGATTCTCATGCACGAGCCGAAAATACGTGACTGAAACGGTGGTGTCATGCTGAAAACGCCATTGTCTTACAGTTTTGTGCGCCTTGAGAAGATCCCACTCCTGTTTTGCATGCGTGATTTGGTCGAATTGTAACATTTTGTAAATAGGTGAGGTGGGAGGGGGAGCGCGTGTACAGTTACGGATATTCATTACTTCGCACTCAAACCAATATTACAGGATCGCGTTGCACTTGCGGTTCTTGTAATAAATCACTGCCGGGATGGTTCGTTTGATCGCACCCAGCTGTGCTAAATTTTATAGCAGATTACTGCAGAAAGATGATGTGGGTAATTAGCATAATGGTGCAGTTATGAATAATTAAATTTATATACCTCAGGTAATAATGTAAATACTTAAACAAACTCAATAAACTTATTATGGCTTTACTGTAATGATGCAAAAATATAATCGTGTTTGATCCATAACTGATTGTAGTCATATAATTTAATTACCACAAAAAATAATTTATTATTATTATATTACAAAAAATGATTGATCTGCTTGTTAAACTCTAGTCTAATTCAAGAGATCCATTATTTATGAGCTTATTTTTTTAGAAACTCAAGCAATGCTTTTTTTTATTACCATTTGGTCATAAACCACAGTCTATGAGAAAATATGTTCAGTTCTGCTGTACTTCAAGCAACAACTGATAATTTTTCCGCAATACGTATTCAGGTCGACGTAAGTAGCTTAAAGTTCTTAGAAGTTAAAGTGATAGGCGTGCAAATTCCTTCAAGCTTGAGGAGGCAGAGTAAACAGAACCACTATACCACCCAGTGTTCTTGGGAAAAGTTCAAACAAAGAGCGAGCTGCCAGTGTTTATCACTTGAGACCTAGAATTGAACTTCTTCTTAAATGAAACCATGAAATGGGTGAAGGTAAAATCCTCTCAACAAAAAAAAAACAAAACATCTACTGGAGAATGGTTTTAGATAGGTCTAAAAAGAACGTTGCAAATTCTTCTTTTCTTTTTTTGTACTTTTAATAATAAAGTAGTCCAGATAATCCATTTAAAACAATCCAGTCTTCAAATTTCCACATTTCAGCTTTCATATTTTCCAAATATAGCAGCCAGATTGCTATTCAAGAGCCGTCCGAATTCGAGTGAACTTCGTTTAATGCATTCCGTGAAAATTCGTAACGCGGAAAACGGTCAGTAGTACAGAATGCGGCCCATCCCATGTTTGTCCAATAACACCTCCCAAGCAAATCATCGTAGGCTTTGCAAATTTGGCGAGCGGCCTTCACGGTGCGTATCCAATGAGCAAGGATTGATAGGAATGCGATTAGGCTCGAAAATTGGGCCACTTTTAATTAGAAACGACTTCATTTGGTATTTATGCATCTGATTGCGACAATTGACTATCTTAAATTTCACCAATCATTTAAAAATATTCTTAGGGACTTGAACTCTATACAGATTTCATTGAAAAAAGTTCATATTAGCCGATTATGACAGCAATTCATACAAATTTTTTATATCAGTAATTTTTGCAATGTACTTATGTCATTCCTCTTCCACCGCTGCGCCGTTAGCCTTTTTTTTCTGCCACTTCAAGGTTTCATCCAATCTGTCTCAGGTAGGCCTTTAAGCTGCGTCTGTAGCGATCTCTCGCCGCAGTCGCAGGCGTCGTCACCGGCTTTACCATCTACAGTTATGACCTATCTTAAACAATCACTACATTCAACTTCTGATAGTGTGTATTATAAGTAACGTGCAATGCCAATGCTCCTTACAGTTACGGCACTCAAATACAAAACAAATTGTGTATCTACTTTTGATTTTTTAATTTAATATTTTTCTACTCATAATATATTTGTTTATTTGTACACGGGCGGCTTCATATTTTTTATGAAATGTAATTGTCCAAGACAATGTAGAAGTCAATACACAAATTCCTGCCAATTTTTACTGAATGTGCAGGAATTTACATATTTACATATTATAATGTAGTTAATAATCCACCACAGTTCCACAGCTGCTTGATTGTTAATTTTTCCATAATCTGTAATAGCCGTTGTCTCGTTTATTTATCTTTCTACAGCAAATAAAAGAAGAACACTGCTGGAAGGTGTTCTGTCAGTTGAATTTGACAGAAACATTAAAAAGTGCAATTTCAACACTATTTTATAAACCTTCTTTTCCATTAATACCACCACTCTTTATACTTTTTAAATATCGAGGGTTTCAGACCTATACCAATTCATTCCAATAAATACAAATTTAATATGTTTTAGTGACACTAATAACAGCGGAGCTAAAATATGTGACGTCATAAAGGGCAAGTAAAGCAGCTAAGCAGTAGGTTTCGTTATATGTTCTCCTAAAGATATTTTTCGATTAAGGATTAACCAAATTTTCGATTCTCTTTCGAAATTTTCAATTGCCCGGTTTCGATCTCCATCTCGACAGCTTTTTGAAGCCAACATAAAAAGATACAGTGGTGTAAAGGTGAGAAGTGAAAAACACTATATAAAATTCGAGAATCGACGTTTAACAATTTTGGTGTTCGAGATCGAGGCAGATAGTTGAGATGAATACAAAATCCAAAGATGTAATGGCAATTTTCATTGTGGAAACCCATTTTTACATTTTCCTCAGCTGGCGGAAAGGAATATCGACAATAAGACAAACGAAGCAAATTTAACCACACTAAACGGTATCCGTTGAAGCCGGATATGTGGCTGCGTTTATAAAGCCAAAGGGCATTCCAACCTATTCGTAATTGTCGTTTGGTGTTGTAGCGATCAAGTTTGAAGTCGTGGTAACCTATGTATTCTACTACACAGAGACGGCAGTAGATTAATCCATGTATGCTATTTTCACCACACATATTCTTTTTCTTCTTCTCGTTTGATAGACACTCATGCTTGTTTATTAACTACGACGCTGTCTATCTACCTGTGTTGGGGTCTATCAGCACTTGTTCTGCCATGAGTAAATTTATCTCGTGCATCTGGTTTTGTTAACAATACTTCTTAATGTTATCTTCTCGGCGTCTTTCAATAACTTTTTCGCCTTGGCTGTATCTGGTTTTGTTTCTGCGTGTATGTTATTATCGGCCTCACTGCGCTTTTGTATGCTTACTTACATTGATTATACCATATTGTACCGTTTAGACAGCCCTATTCAATTTGCTTTTGTTATTTGCTCTTATGTTTCGTTTATGGTATTTTGTTTAGTTGTTATTGCCACTCCTAGGTATTTTATTTTTAACACTTGTTCTATCATGGTATCATTCAAAACTGGCTTACATTTGATAAGGTCGTCTGTTTTAGTTTTGTCTGTTGAAATTTCCATATTATCTTCCTCGCATGTCCTGTTGGATTTAACCAGGAGTTTTTGTAGGTCATTTTCTGTTTCTGTAAATAAAATAGCATAGTCTGCGTAGCATATTATCTTCTAGACTGTCTAATATTTCGTTCATTATAACGTTGAAAATTCATGAGTTTAGTTACTCGCCTTGCCTTGCGTCTTTTTCAACAGGTCAGTTGGGTCACATACTTCACCGTTTGTTCTTACTCTAACACAATTCGTCTTATATAACGGGTGTTCATAAACAGTCGTCATCCCAGTTGCTTTGAAAAACAAAATGTTATGTCTTTGATTAATTCGTGTACACAATGAAACGTCATTGAGTACTGTCATAGCGCTTTTTTTCTCAATGTTAATAGACATACGTTTCTGAAGTCAAAACCTACTGGGATGACGACTGTTTATGAACACCCGTTATATATCAGCTATAACTTTGATGAGATTGTGAGACGTGGAATGGTACCGAAAGTTCTCTGGAAATCTATAAAGCAAAGAAGGCCGATGCATTAAATTTCAGTACTTTTTTACTATTTGTTTTAATATGAATATCGCACCAGTACAGGACCTGCCTTTTCGGAAGCTTTATTGTTCCTCTACCAAGGTAGTATACTGGATAGCCCATAAGTCACGCTGCCATTTAGAATGTAAATAACTTCTTCGTTAGTCAACTATTTTTAATTATGTTTGTTAAACTAGAACGCTACGGATTGTTTGGTCTATACGTGAAAGATAACGTCTCGAAAATGACCTCCGTGGTTCTTCTTTTCACTACATTTTGCATAGCTTTACAGAGCACAGAGCACACGAATTTTTACTCGGATAGTCTTCTTTAGCCCCAAATAGAACATCAGTAGCGCTTAAATCGGACGAACGTGAAGACCAGTTGAAAGCGACGTTTCTTGAAATTATTCCCTCTCCAAAAATTGCTTCCAAAAACTGGATAGTGGCTCTAGTCGTATGGATAGTCGCTCCATTTTGTTGACACCGTATTGCTGGTATGTTATCAATAGGCAAAAATTCTCCAACATTTTTCGACATCTGGAGCGCTAACGGTTACTGCATTACTATTTTCGTCCTCCAAAAAATAAGGTCTACAAGGCTCATATTGGTGAGGTATCTGCAAAGCGTGGTGTCCCAGCTCGTTTCAAGTCACTCATTGACTCATCTTTTTGGAAACGTTTGATTAGTCGGATTATTGCAAATTGAGAGAGTGAATTCCTGACTTGAAAATGACAGGTGATAGCTCTTTGAGTAAGCATGATGGAGCATTGGAATTGATAATAAAATTCAACAATTTTTATTTTTTGGATCTTGCTGATTTGTTTCATAACTAATTTCCATAGATCAAACTCCAGTTGATAAGTAAACATATTGACAATCAAACAACTTATTCAAGTTTCTAATGGTAGCGGGACTTATGGGCCACCCAGTATAATAATTTAGTCGATAGGTTACTATTTTTGTAGTTAATTTTAACATGGTGTTATGCAGATTTATTCCTGTACAATTTTCGAGTTTCCTTTATATCATTTCTTATATAGTGTGATTAAAATGTTGTTTTTCAATCGTCTGGCATTTTTTCTTCCTTAAATACTTTCTGCAGAATTTTATTAGTTGTTCTATTAATTCTGCTCCCACGTACTTTATTAACGCATCTGCTATTCCATATTCCGCTAATTTTCTGTTTTTGAGTTTCATTATCTCTTTTAAATAATGTCGTTAAAATATTGTACCTGTTCTCTTCTATTAATTTTATTGTCCCCGCAAATCCTTTTCTTTTGATTCTCTGACTTCTTATTAATTTCTACATATATTTTTGATGGTCATAGAAATTATTTTCCATGGTCTTAGAAAAAGCTCCTCCGTAATTTCTTTTTAGCCTCTTTATATTAGAGTTTGTTTCATTTCTTGTGATTTTGTATTATTCTACCTGAAACGATGAATTATATTACTTATGTTTGTCATCTTATGTTTATGAAGGTGTATTTGTGCTGCTCTTTGTTGTTGAAAAAGTATTGTTTATTCCGAGTTTACTGGTTGCACAGAACTGTATCATTCTTTCTCTATCGTCGTTCTTCGTGATTTCGTTATACCTTTATTTCACTATAAGGACAGCATCGTGTCTTATACGTTCATGAAAAGAATGTACAAAGGTTTGATGTTGTAACCAATAATTAAAACTAGAAGATTGAGGACTGTGTATATATTGCCTCTTATTGCCGCTTAAGGTATGTTGTGTAACTCTCGATACACCCTGTATCATGTAAGTGGTCAAAGTGGTACAAGTATCTGTCTTTTAGGTCGCCTTTATATGCCCTTATGGTATTTATCATAGCTAGAAGCAAATAGCTGCTCTCAAAGCTTTTCAGTTTACAATCGAAAATGGGACACAGTGTACAATATGTTAGTTAAGTAATATATGAGCCACGGTCCTTGAAAGCGGAATGAGTGTAAAGATTGCTCATGTTCGTTCCGGTACACCCTGTATAATGTTAATGGTAAAAGCAATAAAGTATCTGTTTCCTAACTGACGAGCTTACAACGCCAATCAAGGTATCAAATTTTAAAATTCCAACGCAATTTATTCCTACGCTCACTCCCAGTGATTGATCTTCACGTCCAGCGCAAAAATCGCTAGAAAGTAACTTTCTGCTGAAATATAGTTTCGATTTAATCACGTTGCAGAGGAGCCCCACTCGTGTCCAACACGCGTCCCAAAGTTCATTGCATCATTCGACAACAAGTGAACGTCTCCACCGGCTATCTAGGACTCGGCCGAATGCAAGTGCATGTTCCCGGCCGGTTCCCAGAGTCGGCTGCTGATTAGTGTGTCAGTGGGGTCCCCGAGACACCCACGGCACATCCTGCTGCAGCCTCGGGCCCCAGCCGACCTACAGACTACCGCTAACTCGCTGACCCACACTCAGATAACGGTCACAAGGCCCCACTATCTGTTTGTGTTTGTGTGCCTCACTATCTGCTCATAGCCACCTCTGATGGGATGCGTCAGACCAGCCGACGGGTTCGGCAGCCTTTGGCAGGCGTTTCTGGAGCTTCTGCGTCGATATTAAACGCTTACGTTTAGACAAGGCGCTTTTTAATAAATTCCACTTATACATCGAAAACAAAAAACCTTTTACTATCTTCTTGTGGAACGTAACAAACGTAACCTCAAGAGTTATATTTGAATGTTATGGGTAGTGCTTCGTGCTTATGCAGAGAGCATTGGCTCAAATAATTTCCAAGACGAAGACGGATTACTTCTGGGTCGCAATCAATGTTTCCTGTATTAGCTGATGGGCAGGCGGCACACTTGTTGATTTTACGCTTTCCTTGCTCATAAATTTTTCATTTTACGAGCTACAGATTTATGTAGTTATTGAAATGTAGTGGAAATGGGAAACACGGAGTAATTTACTTTCATCTCTCTGTAATGAAATATATTGCCACAACTCCAAAGTTGATTGCTGCAACACAAATGGCTATTATGAACAACTCTGCATGCCCTTTGGTATTACAAACGCACCCTATCGCGCTTCAATGGATAACATTTAGTGCACTTGGATTTGCCCCTTTTGTCCTATTATGAAGGATTTTTACTATATGCATGCCATCAGTGTCCCTTTGCGACAGTTGAAAATCGCTCGGCTGCGATGAACTAGTGCTCTAGATTTAGCATCCGGATATCATCAAATTCCAATAGCTGCAGAGTTGATTGCTGAGACAGCTTTAGTTATGCTGAACGGTAATTAAAAATACTTTGCCAGGATTTTAATCTGCAACGTTGTCAAATCCACTGCTTCTAAACGATTTAAGTGTAATTTCTATTTGCTTAGAGGTAACTGGAGTATCTGCATTTAGAAGGAAGATTTGAATTATTGAATGGGTGCGTGGCAGTAGCTTAATTATGGGGCTCAAAGAAATTGCGAAGAGAAGGTCGTATTTTATGGATTGGAATTTTGATTGAGCATGGATTATTTAAACAGCTTTTATTAGACCAAATGGCATGATCGATGCCAAGTTCTTTTGGTTCACAATCATCTAGTGCTGCTATTGCTACATTTTACTATGATGCCAGGCACCATTTTAAGACCTTTCGATATTGCACATTCTAAGTAGAGAGATAGGAGCGTAAAATTATAAATTTTTATTGGTTGATTCCGTCCACTCAATTAGTCGCAAGATAAGAGAAGAGCAGCAACAACCTTTTGCATTCCTAGACTTTGAACTTTTAAGAATACACTTTTTCGTTGATTAGCTGTAATCAACTCATCTAGATTAGTCTTTGGATATAAAACAAGTCGAATAAGGTTATATTAAAAGTTTATTGCGTCTGTTCATTCAGCTTTGAATCTAATTCATTGTTATTCGTCAACAATGTCGTTCTTTAATGATTCAATATTCTGAGCTGCAGTAAATTACTGTAGGGCATTTGGGTATTCTCATGTAACGTCAACTGTTAATACAGCTTTCAAGAAACCAAAACCTACAATCGCATTGCAATACACGCAGTAGTCAATTTCCGCCTGAAGCAAGTAATTACAGATACGAAGCTATTTAGTTCCACTGGTTGGTTACAGTTGTCGTAATTAAAATAACATGAGAGCACATTATGATATGATAAAACAAGGTGGTTGTTTACAGCAACTTGAATTCTCTTTCAGCCCAGACACAGTTTGTGCCGCATTAACACTACTTTAACCTTATATATGAATGACATTAGAATTGAAACTGTAGAACTATATTTGCGTTATTTCCTTGAATTGGTTTCATAACATGTCCACAATTGCTCAACACATTATTAACATGTAATTTACCACCAACATTGGAAATAAACTACGCCCAACACTGAACCCTGCGACACTCCCTCGTGCGCGTATTTTAGCCACAATTTTCATATTTGTGCTCAGGAGTTCACGACTTGTCTCCGCTGTTCCCCTTTAATCTTCCCACAGCTCCATTGCATCTCGCTTGACCCACATAACTAGAAGTACTCTCATAGTCTGTCCGGAGTGCACGATACCAGAATTAAATAAGAGCAACAATGCGCCGCGCACAGTTATGTCATTGTTTATATAAGCGGGAGATGATTTAATGAAGAACAGACGAGCTAATCCACGCCACCTGCGTCCATTAGAGGCACAAATTGCTGCTTAATTGCAATTAGCGGCGCGAACTGGGTCGCCTGCGCTTTGCAGGATTCGAGATGAATTAAAATCAAATCGCACCTCGCAGGAAGCGATTAGAACAATGCGTTCTCCTTCGTCGACTTTACGCTCCAGAAGCCAATCGAGCCCGAGCTCCAGAAAGTGGCGACTTTTGCTTAATCCCTTATCTCCCAGCGCTACATATATGTAATGGTTATAGCTATATCGATCACCAGCCTTGTTGGTACAATATATGACTATACATATGTCTAGGACTATACTTTAACAAATACACATAATATCAGACTTTAAGGGCTTGCATCAATATTATTGTTTTATTTTCCAACAGAAAGAGAAGCTGAAGCTACAAGAAATTTTAAAAAGGGTATATATTGATAACCCAATGGAATTAGCTGATGAGTAGTCAGGTGATGAAGATAGTGGACACTGGACAATTGAAATAGACGCCAACTTATGGCTGTTCTTCTTCTTCTTTAAGTTTTCTAACTGGGAGATCTGATGCTTTCACAAAATGTGCTTGTGTTGCTAGTACCGGTATCACTGATGAAGATACTGAGAACCAGAATAGGACGTTTCCAAAAACACAAAGCTTCAGAGCGATACTATTGGGGATTAAGTAAAGACTTGAAGAATAAAGCTGTAGGAAAACCCATTCCTGTAAACCATGACATTTTCAATTGCACAGCTATTGAGGTATTAATTAAGAGAAAAGCAATTCATTTTGGTATCTAGATGTAGTGTCTCAATACGGCTGATGGAAATTTAGTAGGTAACCAACTGTGTTTCTATGTTCCAAAAGACCTTAGTTAGACCATTTGTTCGCTAATACAAATCTCTTGAATATGGTGAGGGCTTTCTGTATAAAACAACTGTGGAGATAAGCGACTGTGGAAGATTTGTATCAGCCATTGACACAAAACATGATTTTTTTTGTAAAATGGACTGATAACAATGCAGCAGCTGCAGCATCAACATGCCACGATGTTAAACCATTTGGAACAGTTACAATATGCAGGGGGGAGTGATGACTTGATGGATGAAAATGTATCGGAATATCGCGTTGGTGTAAAATCCAAAAAGTGATGTTGGTTCATTTTTCAGCAATCATATATAAAAAAAATTATTTGATACTAGACTTCCATGACACGAAACTACTTTACAGAACAGAACAGAATTGTTGATGATAGTATGATGAGTTTACTAACTTACTGATGGATGTTCTAGATTAAAAAAACAACGTTATAAATTGTTCAATAAATACCACAATAATAAGAAATGACTGTTCATAGACAATGCACACTAAAATATAATGGATACACTTCCAACTACATGCATATCAGCTCGTAACATATATTAACAGCTGTTTGTTTCCATGACTTTATGTATTTTAGCTTTTTGCAATGGTTATTTACTATCACATAATGTAAAAACCTAAATTGGCAATAAAATTTCCAAAAAAAATCTAGTTATAATGGGTTAAGATATCTGTCCTGCTTGTAGTAACTAATTCCAAGATGTTGGTCACTTAAACTTTCTTTTTGCAGCAACCAGTTTCGATCAGCCTAAAATCTGTGAGAATGGGCGGTGCTCGAAGAGAGGCCCGGGGGTGACGGATAAATGTTTTATGTAACTATAACAGCAATATTCGATTAACGTCCAAGTCGTTTTGTTGTTTTGAATCAGCGCGCGCGTTGAATCGACAGGTGGCCATGAAGGTTACTAAATTCTGATTTTACCGGAGATAATAGATGGGAACTGATTTTGAGGGCAGCTATTCGGTGGCGAAATGCTTCCCCGAGGCGAGGAAGTGATTATTAATTTTTAAATGTGGACATAAAACCGCTGGGGCGTTATGCTGTGTTGAGACACACCTCCTCGATTAAACTAATCGTCCGAGTTGAAGAACCGAAATGTGCTATTTAGCCACCTCAAGTTACGCCTTGTTGCAATTCCATGCATTGCTAATTAGTGGTTTAATTTTCCAGTGATTGCTTATTTTATTTATGGCTTTTAATTTCAATACATAAATTGCTCTTTAATCAATTTTCTGCAGCCACTCGAGACATTCTGTACGTAAGACATTCACTGACTGATGTAAATATATTGCTTTAATAACAGCAGCTAATGTACCAAACAATAAGAAAATATTTAAAATTAGATTTATTTTGCAAAGTTAAATTTGTATTCCGGTCTCTGCACATAGCCACCCAGGTTTGTGTCCGTTGTATATTGTAAACGCAAAACTTAAATAATTGGAATTTAATTGCAACTTCAGGTATGCAGACACCACCAGACAAACTTGTATATCATTACAAAAATTATTTTCATCTGTAATATATCGTCTTGTCGTAGGTCTAAAGTTCAAACAACTAACTATGGCACAAAATTAATATTATCCCCATGGCGTCCCATCCTTTAAAATTTATTGGATAGGCTTACAGCCTACTCGATGTACTCGACGATTTGTGGTAGTGAGTCGAATAAAAAAAACGGTTTTATAGCTATTAAACACATTTAAATGGGCGCCAGTTGTTTTGCGACAATGATGACTGTAATCTAACCAGCAGCCCAAACAAATTTTAATCAATGTCGAGGGCCTATCTCTCATACAAGCCTAAACTCAGAAATACGAGAAGATATCGGTGAAGCAAATGAGAGAAAATATCAGAAGTAAATGGGAATGGGAATTCGCCATGATACCGTTATAAAATTTAGATATCAACGGTTAAACACAAAGTACACATTAAAAGCAAAGCAAAAAGATCAGATCGAAATTGAAATTAAACTAATAGCAACACTAGGTTTACTATATTCAAAAGCACACAGAAGTTAAATTACTAATACTTATATAAAAACTGCACATAATTAAGCTACACCGCATCCGTCAAACTCAAAAAAGACATCCAGAGTTATTGTAAAAGATTCATGAAGTAAACGGTACGTTGGAATTCAGCAAGTGGAAATAGGAATTGAATAATTATACACCTGACAAACTATGTTTTTACGTAATCTGCGGACGCGTCCTATGCCAAAGGCCTTGCGAGAACAAAGCGCCTTTATTATTACATAAAATAATCGCTGCATAAAACAAGTCTTTGCAAGACGCCATGGAAGTCATCTACTATTTTAACAATCACATCGTTATATCAATTTATAAAAATAGATAAAATAACTAAGTCTATAAGCAACAAAGGTTACTTAGTTAGATACAAATCGTCAAGAAAGCAATATTAGTAAACACACAATGAATGCATGAGAATTATAACAATTGGGAATGCAATTGATTTCAATAAGCTAAATCGCGGTCGAGAGCGAGCATCATAGGACACTGCGGATTTCTGCGATGCTAATAGCTGCTGGGCTCTATACGCCACAGGGGAATACAAGTGAAAATAAGTAAAAATATTAACATCCGTTTCCAAGCCGCTCCCACAGACTTCGTACAACGACCTGAAGCATGTTGCATTCGCCGTTTGCAGAACAACTCTCGAGGGTCGCCCAACAACATCGGCTTTATTAGATAAATGAGTGCCCAAAACCCCTCAAATAAGAAGGAAACTTAGATGTTGATCGGCCTCAAAGATTGTTGGTCTACGTCTCTTCGTCTTAGATGGCCACAGGAAGAAGAGACTATTTTCAAGAAAACGCATGGAAAGGCTCGCTCTGCTCTGAACTCGCAAAAGGCTCAACACGAACAAAGTCCAATTTGAAATTTCCAAAATACCCAAAAATCAGGCAACATGCTCTACACACAGACACTTAAAGTGACCTAGTTGCTATATTTGAAAGTAAGGCGTTCGGGAGCCTAAAAATTGGAAATTTCCAAAAGACTTTAGAAAAATATTGCGCAACGGAAAAATCAATGTTAGACCGTTACAATCGCAACAAACGTAATCACGTTTTGCACGGTTAACATGGTTAACATGGAGCATGGTGCTTCCATCGTTTGCAGAACAACTCTCGAGAATCGCCTAACAACATTGGCTTTATTAGATACATGAGCGGCCAAAACCCCTCAAATAAAGAGGAAACCTTTAGGTGTTGATCGGCCGCAAAGATTGCTGGTCTATGTCTCTTCGTCTTAGATGGCCACAAGAAGAAGACTCACTATTTTTAAGAAAACGCATTGAAAGGTTCGCTCTGCTCTGAACTCGCAAAAGGCTCAACAAGAACAAAGTTCAATTTGAATTTCCAAAATACCCAAAAATCAGGCAACATGCTCTACACACAGACACTTAAAGTGACCTAGTTGCTATATTTGAAAGTAAGCAGTTTGGGAGCCTAAAAGTTGAAAATTTCCAAAGGGCTTTAGAAAAATATCACGCAATGGAAAAAACAATTTTAGACCGTTACAATCGCAACAAACGTAATCACGTTTTGTACTGTGAACATGGGGTGTTATGTTAATTCAACTCAGCTGCCGACCAACTTGATGGGACTTTGGGACAGTTCTGTACCAAGTTGAACAGATTCTGTTTTGACATACTGCTGAGTGTATGGAACTAATTTAATCTCGTTCTTTATAAAACGGTCTTTTATCGTTTCATCTCTATTAGCTGAAGGTTTCATTTCAACAATGTTCAGAGACAAGAAGAATTCACATCCCACCAAATCGAGTAAGTAAGACGAGTAATTAAACTGGGATCTAATTTTTGCCAGAAACTGCTTGATAGGTACACCATTGTACTCTGACACGTTGTGTTGATGCAAAATAGTTTCTTCCTTGCTCGTTGGTTAAGTTTGGCCAGGAAAATATTATTAGCTTTTACGATATCCTTACTGTTTTTCAACATAACCAAATTTTTATTGTCGCCTATCCCTTCTTTCTATGCGCTGAAGGGTTTATGCCACTCGAGCACTTCTCGTAGGCGTCCGTTAACGTAGAAACATGTTACACCTTAGAAACCACTACGTCACGTAGTGCTTGCGCTCGAACTATTCTTATCGAGTTTCAAATTGGACTCGTTCGATGCATGTAGGTTCGCCTTGCAACCCGCTTTAATTATACCGCCCACTGTAAATCCATTCCGGTTTTTAAATAACTACACCCGTATGTGAATCCATACCTATGTGGATTAGTGGCTAACACGTCTACTTAGCATTGAGGAGATCGTGGGTTCGATTCCCGTGGCCGTCTGCTCCGATTCAGGTTTTAAGTAGTTTTCCTGAGTCCCCAAAGTACTTTCTCTGAGGCGAATGCCGGGGTAGTACTTCTTCACCTTTTCTGTTTTCCATTTTCCACCCATAATTTCTCGCGGCCATTCTGAAATTCCCGTTATTGGCTGAAGAGTGACGCAAGGTCCCTATAGCAGCCCGGCCCCACTTGGGGGGATTGGACTGACGTTGAACCTTTTCACCTTTTTTTTGTAAAACTATATTGTTAAACATTTTTCAAAGCCCCGTTATAGAGATGCGCTCTTCCAAAGCGTGCTTTTAATTGTATTTTTAATGTAGTTCACGAACAGTTCGATATTTTTTGTAACACAGATTTAATTGACCAAGAAATGTTAAATATTGCAGAAGTTGCTTTGATTAATTGTAGGTGGGTAGACTAATTTTGTAACAGAAGGTGCCATATTTTTTATTATTGTGTAATGAATATTTAGCAACAATTTTAGGTCTGATAATCAATTAGCTTTATTTCATTTCGATTACGTAAACCGTTTTAGTGAACAATTATTTTTATATTTAACGTTTAAAGTTCACATTAGCGATTTTGATTTGTTTTGAGGTTCTCAATGCCTCTTTAAATTTACAAGAATCAATTTAAAACGATGCTGCTATAGCAAAACCAATATTTTAATAAAAAAACTTTTTTATAGTCCCCCGTATGCACCGCATTCTTATTGCTGGTTTCGAGCACGTTCTTCCAGGAGCTCTCGCTTTCGAGATTTTTAAAATCCGATCCATTGTTGTAATCCGTTGCACACTTTCCAACAAATCCTCGAACTCGATCGTATCGCAGTTCCGGAGATTCTTCCACGGAACAATACCAAGCCCTAATATTGTGATCCAGGAGAAAGGATACGTTAGGTAACCTTCGCATTTGCGATCTGCATCGCAGCTGACGTGAATGGACGAGCAGTGCATTCTTATCCTGGTTGTCATCGGCGTTGCGAAAATCTGCATTTTCGTGGCGAAGTCGAGTGTAATTAGTTTTGAAATATCGGCCTGAAATTAGGGAAGTTTCATTCGTGCATCCATTTAAAATTATGAAGTAATGGGGACTAAGTCGTGCATTTGGGATTTCAGGTGGCGTTTAAAGCGCAATTAGCGGTAATTATTTTGTCTTGATTAATAGATAACCGCAATCTCTGCTTAAGCCAAGACAGTTTAGCTGAGAGTGATGGTGATGACCAAATAACCTTTAAATGAGGAACTGCGGCGACTAAAAATGGCAGAAAGATGCAACCTTTTTTGTTACTAAATGCACATAAATGGAAGCTTTCGTCTTACTTCGATTACGTTTCGTTAGTGGAGCACTCTGGAGTCTGATTAATTATGAGGCCATTAACACTATTGGCATTTTTACTGAACGTGGGATTTGCAAACTTTTATTTTAAAAGCAATGGGAAAAAGTAGCAGCAAGCCTCAATATCATCAGTAATTTCCCATTTGTAAAACTTAAATTTTACTAAAATATATTTAACTGATGATTATGATGCCAAAACGTAGTTGCATTCATAACCTGTTATGTTGTAGGTAAATATTACAAGGTCTCTTCAAAAATTTATGCAACTTTTCTCAACATTTTATTTTCGGGGCGTTATAAATTTACTAAAAGTTGATTTAAATGTTAAAACATCAGTAGCAGATTCAAATCAAGCGATCTATTTCAGAGTTTTACTATGACTTAATTAATGCTAGTATGGAAAATATAATATTACCGCATAGCTCAAATTCAAGTGCAATTTAAGGCGTAAACCCTTTAATGCCAACACTAGAAATATTAATATTCCTAAAGATATCTCCAACAATTTACATTTCAAGGCAAGGTTCACTTTCTTTTTAAGTATGCTAATTTTTTATTTTTATTCAGAAATTGCGTGAACGTGCGAGGTTATGTAAAATTGATGTTATTATAAAACTCCTTAAATCGTTTTATAAACGGCGTAAAATACAATGCCTGAAACTTTATTCAATTAAGTGCCACAAAACGTGAGCTTCATCTCTTAAGTTGGCAGCAATACCGATTGTTGCCCTAGTTATCGGTTTATCACTTTATTGAATAACTGAATATGTAACATTGTAATAAGCGGCCAAGCCTATATCGTTAATATCGTATTAACCAATAAAAGAAGGTTGGATTATTGAATAACTGCAGCTGTCAGTTTGATTTAGAATTTTTATGCTATTTTGGAAGTAAAGCCACCTGCAGGTCATACGAACCTCACGTCTTTCTTTCCTTCCCCGTGTTTCAAGTAACCTCGATGATATCTTCGTTATCTTTGAGAAACCCTTAACAATTTTCAAATGCCGAAGCAGTCAGTTCTTCTGCTTACTTTATTTAAGCTTAGTGTAGATAATCAAATTTAGTGAGGAAATATTATCAGCTACGATGCGTTTTGAATAGAAATGAAGAAGATGAAATCTGAAAATGTCGGTTTTGATACAGTCACAAGTACAAGCAGGTATCTGAAGCCTTCAAATTATTGAACTCAAGGAAGTGGTTCATAAAACGTAGTTTGTTAGTTGAGAGGACCATGTTAGTATGTTTGGTAGTTACTGGAGCGTTGGAGTCTTACTGTGGAGATGTTTAACGTGGTTAGGGATGGAGTAAGTTGTGTAAGCAAAGCCAGGTAACACCCTCGTGTGATAGCAATTGTAGTATACGTTAACTTTCATTGAAAAATAATACAGTGGACGTTAAAACTGTATTAAAAATAATGGCATATAAAAAGTCTGTATTTGTAGGTCATTTCAAGTTCAATGTCTACGTTATATTGCTGTTTTTGCTAATTCAGTGTGATCTACTAGATTGGTTCTTTATTGTAAACGTTGCGAATTATATATACTTAAACATAGTTTGAATAGCAGGTAAAAACGAAATAAGAACAAAGAAAATGACAAAAAGGTAGAAAATTTCGGTTGGAGGCAAAAAGGAAACGAGCACACGCTTAGAAACAGAAGATAAAAATTAAATAATGGTAAGCTGGATATATTTCGACTTATAACGGCATTAGAAGATAAACAGCTACTATACAGAAATAGTAATAGCGCTTTATCTAAATGTTATACTTTGTAAAACTGTAATTCTTAAAACAGTATACAACCTTGCTTTTGAAAAATTTTGCATTCAATTGATATCTATTTTTTTCAATAAGTGAAGAACTGATAAAACTAAATAAAGAATTATCTTTACAAAGACACCAGAAACCTTTTATTAGTCATAAACTATGACAGTCGATGTAAAGGGTGTCCGGTTTTTGTTGGAATCAAGTTGGAAAATTGAATACACCTTTTAGTTTCTAATTGAAAAACGAGAGATTCAAAATATCAATCTAGTATCACAGCGTTTTGAAGCCCAAATTCAAACTAGTTTCTTGTACATGGAATAAAAATAAGAGCAAAATCAAGTGGATAAAGCTTTGCTGCAGCACATAATCAATTCATCTGTCGTTTTTTTAATTTCATTTAAAGCATTCAAATTGCCAATAGATGTTTAGTGCATCGTCTACATATTATTTCAGTTATAAAGTACCCCCTAACTTACTTTGCTGTTCAGTTTGGGAGGAACCACTGATTAGGCAGTGGGGCTACAAGCTCTTATAATCGTCTGGAGAACGATCAGTTGCCGACAAGCAGTCATTGTTTCGTAATATTGTTCAACAATTAATATTGTCTTACATAGCAAGCTTTATATAGAGAATGCGCCATGGCATACTTTGCAAATACTTTAGTTCCTTTTTTGTAAGTTATCTATAGTGAAACTAAATGTAAAGGAATAGAGGGCCGAAGAATAGTAGAAGTATGGAAATTCATACGAAGTGATAAAGCTCCACAAATGGAAGAAACGAGACTACAGGACATACTCCAAGAGAAATGAAATAATACTACAAAGGATTATTGGCAGCAGACCGAAGCAACGATCAGAGGATCAGAAGCAGAGTATACTAGGTGAGTTTTTTAAAGTGTTATAAAGCGATACCTCGAAAATGGTATAAAATATTTTGATGAAATTTTGGTGAAATAATACGGAGATAGGGGACATATTTAAACGTTTTTATAATTACCCTCTTCTCTATTTTGAGGGGTAGGGGGTAACTTTGGAATTTTAAATAAGATGATGTACTTTTGTTTATAAAATTAGAATCTACGTAAAAAACTACGCTTTAAAAAACTCATCTAAAATAGGAGTCACCGTGGATCAAGTAAGAAAGGGTGCGAAGAAGATAAGAAATTGAAGAGCTCCAGCACCAGCGAGAATTCCGACCGAATTAATAAAGTTAGGGACACCGAAACTATATACAACAATAAGCAAACTAACAAACCAATGCCTTAATCGCGATAGATACCACAAGAATAGAAAGTAGGGTGTATATAGTTGATTCAGAAAAGAAATAAATGCGAAAATTATAGAATGATAGCAGTAACATGTATCTTAAGATCTTAAGTAAGTAATACGGGCGGATAGTACGAGACCAAATCGAACAGCAATGGAGAGCATTAGAAGAACAGTGCGAATATAGAGTTGGTAGATGTCCACAACTTATTTTGTCTATCACAAGCAACTTAAAGAACAGGCAAAGAACTGCATCTAGTATTTATAGACATGGCTTGAGCATACGGTCATATACCGCAAAAAAACTACAGGACACGTTAGTCAAAGCCGTGGTAAACCTGTATGAGGACCAGATGGTAAGGGCAAAGGTAGAAGCGAAACTGATCTCAGCATTTAAAGTAAACAAAGAATAAAAACAAGGGTGCTGCATATCTCCAGCACTGTTTACGATATGCACCGATAAAGCGTTACAGGCCTGGAAGAGAAAATGTGGAGGGTTTGGCATACAAATGAGGAAAAGTACTTTATATGTGCTACAAATTGCTGATGACCAGACCATTATAGCTTAGGATAGAGAGATCATAGGGTACTGCAAATGGGGTGAAAGATATTTGTACAGCAAACCTAAATATTACAGGGCCTACGAAAGATTTGACATTGAAAACAGGAAGTGAAAAAAAAGAATAAAGACGAATGCAGGCTTTCACGGCCGTTGTCCATTACGAATAAAGACGGTCAAAAGCGAATAGGAACTTTATAAAACCGTAGTTCAAAGGGTCTTGTAGGATGCTGAAATATGGCCAATATTGGAGAGACGTAAACAATAACTAAAGGTTTTAGAAATGAACTACTTGAGAAGGTCGGCAAAGATATCAAGAAGGGAAAGGGTAGGAAATTCCCGAAAACTGGAAATAATGGTAGTAGAACATGATATAGTTAAAGAGATAGAAACAAGACAACTCAGGTGATACGGACACGTTCAGAGAGTCGGAAATAATAGGCTTTCGAGAAAAATGCAATAGTTACCGCAGTATAGAAGGAAAACTGGAAATAGGAGGGAGAAAAGTCTATGCAAGACCGAAACAATCTCCAAATGTCCACCAACGCCGCAAGCCAAATGTGCCCACACTGCTAAAAGATGCGGGGAGACACATCGCCGAAAAAAGAGAAGGGACACTACGCTGAAGGACACAATGCCGACCGTGTAAAGTGAAACAACCGATCAAAGGCTGCAACTAACCTAAACAAGCTAGAACTAGACACAGCCTCTTTGAAGCACTTTAAACGGTCCGCACGTAGTGTCCATCTTTCAGCGATGTGGGCATCTCTCGGCGTAGTGTCCCTGAGTATCTTTCGACGTTGTAGGCATCTTTCGGCGTAGTGTCTCTGGACAGTTTTCGGCGATGTGGGCGTCTTTCGGCGTAGTGTCCCTTCCCATCTTTCAGCGATGTGGGCATATTTGGCATTCGGCGTTGTGGCTATTCGGCGAAGTGTCCAAGTTTTGTTGAACAGACACCAATGGAAAAAAGGTATAGAACTCAGAAAGACCACGATGAGGGTTAAAACCCTGTTAAGAAGAAGAATTTATAATGTAAATTGCAACAAAACTGAAACGTTTTTAAATAATATATACCATAAAAACTGCTTGGTTTCGCAACTATGCTTCTATAATATCGGATAAATTCCAGCAGGAATTTATGCGGCTGTCATTCTAGCCGCGACACCTCAAAATGCCAGCTCTGTGATTCAGCAATCGCCTTCAGCACGGACGCAAACCAGCTAGGAAAGTGCTGAAACGATTTGACGTCGCGCATAAAATTCCCGATACGTTCTAATGCTGACTGACAACAGTTACCAGCACAGTTGAGTCCCATAAATCGTGCTTAACTGCTACCAGATTACGCGCACAAGCAGGTTCAGCCTCAAATCCACAATGAAGAAAAAGTATTTGTATCAATGATATGCAGTTTCGCAAGCAAGAAGTGTTGGTCCACGTGCCGGCCAATCGCGGGCCTAATTCAATCAATCGAGTAATTAGCCGGGTGGCAGGCCACCGACCAGAACAGATTAATTAAACACATTCTGGTTCCATTATGCCCACCGCGAGCCGAGTTGGGGCCCGAAATTTATGGAGATCTGCTCTGGAACTGTCGTCCATTCGCATTCTTGGCATGAATCTATCGCCATTCTGTGGTAATTGCTTTGTTTGCCAACGCCAACTATTTCGAGAGCAGCAGCCATGACATTTGCGCTCGACGGAGTCGCTTTTTGTTTGTTATGTATGCGGCAGGACTATTTTAAGTTTCATAAAAGCTTCGGTCAATACTAGAAGTTGCATTTTAAACATAAAATTGAAGGTAGGCATGGCATTCTCACTGTAATATTGCTATAACGCGCCTTTGCTCACTCAACAAAATAGAAGATGCTCTCTTTTCAAACATACCAATTTTCTAAGAAACAATTATGTATGTTCTTTTAATAATGCTAGTCTCATCAAATAGAGCGTTTAGGTAGTAACTGCCTTCTAATGTATTACTTATATAGATCGATAATATTTTAAACTGCTGGCATACCCAAAACAGGTATAGAATCAAGTTGATTAGTAAAATGAAATGTAGAGGTCTAACAATGGATCCTTGTGGTACATTAGCTATATGGCAAAATATAAAATCGTATTCCAGCATGATTATAAATAGACAATAATAGTTTTATATACCTAGGATTTATTGATTATAAGATAGCATTCGGTAAGGTGAGACACGTGCGTCTAACTGAAATCCTTAGAAACGGCAAACTTTACCTTTGGGATATACGAATAATTGAGAACTTGTACGTACTGGCATCAGTAGACAATAGTTCGGGTGGAAGATGAACTGACAAAGACATCAAAATCAAGAGTGAGGTGAGACAAGGCTGCGTATTGGCACCGGTGCTCTTCTGTCTGTACTCACAAGGCATCCTCAACCAATTCCTAAGAAAACCTTCACCAAGCAGAAACATTAATTCTGAGATTATAAACAATATTCGCTATGCTGATAACACTGTGGTGATAGCTGATAATTACTTGGGCCATATTAATAGAGGGGAAAAGTATAGGGCAAGTACAGGGCAAAATCGAGGGCATGGTATTGAAAGGACGACGAAGAATATCATGGATGAAGAACTTGAGAAAATGGTTTGCTTGCACGTCTTTTTAACAATTTCGCGCAACCACATCAAAAATAAGAATTAACATAACTTTAAGAAGAAGTAGCATATAAACAAAACCGAAAAAGATAGTATCGCGTTTCAGTCCAAAACATCTATTACACCCTCCTGCTGTATCATTAATACTACATTATTGACCTAAGGTTTTGTGCTTTGAAATATTTGTAGATGCTTTTAATATGATCATTGCAGTTGAAGCAAATTGTATTATTTTTTACATATTTTACTGTTACTGTAAGAAATTTACTACATTCTAGTAATTGACGAAAACTCTAATTGAGACAATGAATGACTTCCAGGATTGGATCGCTTTACCGGTGAGACCAGTAGAAGAACGTTTCGCCTATTTCAATAAGGAAATGCATTAGAAGAGAACCACAGAGCATGGCAACTTAACGTTGGGCCTAAAATCCACACACCATGTCACCAGACAGGATGTACCTATAAACTAATACATTGGGGACCAAGAGCACGAAAGCGAATTCTAGGAAAACCACAAAAAATATGAATTGATGACGTGAAGAAAACAGTTGGAAAATGGTGGTTTCCTATTGCCCAAGGCAGGCGAGGATGGAGAAGTCTACATGTAGGAGTGGATAAATGCTGTCTGAAGAAGAACGAAAACACTCGCTAAATTTCTGTTTGCTCTTACGTCAACAAAAAAATGTGTTTAAGACGTCTATTATTGATAAAACTAAGACTTGCGCTGTTATAAAAAATTATCTAAAAGAATATCTTAGAGGGAAACGCATGGTAATGGAAGTTGGATTCGTCGATTCTTCTTCTTTGATGCTTTGAATTGTAATATTGCTTAATTCTTTTCTACTTTGCGCTCGATCTTATGAGTGGTGAAGAATTTTCCGAACAAACAAAATGTGTTGAACCGAATAACTAAAACTAAACGATCATTTGCATTATCCTTATCTATTATTCTCGTTTTTGTCGTAGGAATTGTGTGGGGATAATAGAGCTACCTTAACTGTTTTTATATGGTGCAAATTAACTATCGGCCTCTAATTTACTTTGAAAGTATAAACCACTACAAAAAGAGATGAACAAAGAATGCAGACTGTTGAAGTACTGTTTCTGCGAGCTGTGTCAGGGTATATAAGAAGATATAAAAAAAGAAATGGGTATGAGAACACAACATGACATCTATAAACTCAACAATAAAATAAAAGAATACAAAAACAAATGGAAAAGAGGGCGAAACGTTGAGTTCTTTTGTTTTAACAATGACACGGTCTAATCCCGGTACCGTTTGATACATAATTGCAAATTCCGTGGAAACCTTAGAAATTATTTAATCTAGATTTCTAAATAATCACAGCCACTCTTCCAAAACGGCTTTTGGTTTATTAAAAAAACCGTCTCTTGTCTTCTTTTTTGTTTTTCTTCAAATTTGCTGTTAATATTATTATTTTTCAAGCAATATTAAAAACCTCATATTTTTTAATATCTTGAGTAATGAACGAGCTGTTTGCCTTGATATGGTGATCTTCTGTGGAGCAATTTTAATGTTCTCGTTTTTTTTTAATATGCTGAAGCAAGATATGTTTATAGGATTGAAGATAAAATGATGAAATAGAAAGCAACAACCTATCCACATTTGTAATACTGCAAAATTAAGAGTAAGAGAATCCCAAGTAGCATCCTACTGGCAGCAACTGATAGCGGAACTTCGATTGAGGGGCTATCACGTAATTACCTACCACTAAATCTATAATTTGAAGTAAGAAAAACTCCATTTTATACCTTAATAGTGGTAATCAAGTGATTTTTACTGTTGGTAGTCAGTCCATAGTTTTACACCTTTTTAGTGTGGGTCAAGGTGTTTTGAACGCTAAATTTACTAATTTAACTTCGTGAGTAATGATAGTGGCGGTCACCAAACGGCATCACTATGACCTAAAAGTGGCGACGACTTTAAAGTGGCTTTGATAGTTTCAGCCACATTTTGGGAACCTCTGTTAAACCTTTCAAGTCGCGAAGCTTATTGGCGGTATCTGGTGGGAGAGGGGAGGGGGGTGGGTGTCAACGTTCTTGCTAAATACAGAAGTGATTTTCGCTTCATCTTCTTCATAAGTTTGTCAATTGGCGTCAGGATTACTAGATGATTTGCACATTACCTAATGCTTTACTTTGGGGTTGGTTAGATGAGGTGCCCAATTTAAAATCCCGTTATGATGGGATAACACTTTGAAGCTGTTAATCATAGTGGCTACCACGCGGCCGCCACTACCTGCTCAGCGAAACCGATACTGAAGTGGAATATTTGCAGAATTTTCACTTTTTACCACTGCAGTGGAACAACAAACACGTCAAACACGCACATTTAAGTAAAAACTACTTCAAAGTTATATTCTCCAAAGGTCGCCATATTTATGAACAAGATTAACGCCGCCTTTATAATAATGATAAACGGGTCATTTAATAAAAATTAATTTCTCGTCAGTACTGAGACTGAAATATAGTAAATTTATGCGTAATTAGTGGTTTTATATAATCAGTTAATTAAAAATAATGTTTGTGGTATCTAAGTTCACATTTTAAGAGAAATGGGATTTACTGTTTTTGATATTTCTTCAAGAAAGTGAATTTTATGATAGCGTGTGCTCATATTACCAGCTAAAGCATCTATATTTGACAATAAACTTGAAATTGTTTTTTTTATTTTTATTCCGCAATACTATTATAATAAGTTGTGAGACAGAGATCAAGGGACATAAAATAAATTACCCCTAAATGCGGTTTTATAATTATATAATCATAGTTTTAAGCTATTTCCAGATATTTTGGTGCTAAAAATGACTAATTTTATGTAGCTTCCTATTTTCAGGCTTCCTGATTATAACTCATATTTACAAAGTGTCTCTTTCTCTATTGAATTCAGTAATGTTGCATTCTCAGGCTCCTACCACGTCTTTCATCTCACCCTGTATATAGGTGTCGTCGTCGTCAACCAAGTTGGAAACATCCCTACTACAAGGACATCGGCCTTTTCTCTTTGAGGAAGTTTAGGCATTAGACCCCACGGTTGCCAAAGCCGTAGTATACGTAGTGAAAATGTTACATACCGTTTAATCTTGAGTAAATACGATAACAGCAAGTATGACGACAAAGCTTCTTACCTGAAACAAAAGAAAATTAATTATTTTTTTGCTTAAGCCCAAAGCCTAATGTTAGTTCAAACTGGTTTTCATTCGGTTCTATCTGTTTAAAACAGTGCCTACCCTTTACAAAATGCAAAACCCATGCAAAGCGGGTCGCCTTGACCCGGTGTTAAGTGAAGAATGCGACTTGGAACAAACGTTTAGCGACGCCGCGCCGGCTTAAGGTTGGTGTTTATTTGCCGAAAAGCAAATCATGATACATGCAGCTGCGCCGGAAGCTTGCGGTACCGCCAAGCTAGTAAACACGCGTAAACGCCACTATTTAGGTTATGAGAACTGCATTGTGGGCATCCCCGCCGCTTCCGACGCGGGATTCTCCTTCGACAGTTATTGCCTAATTCCCACAACCGAAGGCTTTTCGGTTTTAGCTTTGCATAATGGACGGCGATAGAGTTTGGAAGCTGATGATTCTTATTATGTGAGAATGTTTTGTTTTCGGTTTATTGCGTCGGCACCGTTATACGTTCGACACAGCTATTCAAATGAATTTAAATTTAGATTTGCGCATGATTACCACAATTTAAGTTCTTTTAAAAATCGGATAGGTTGTCGTATATAAATGTTAGCTGACGCGGTAATGAAGTATGTGTAGTAACAGTCGGGGGTCACGTCGGGGTCACCAATTGTAAGATTTAGGGCCTTCGGGGCGTTATGTCTCACATAATACGCTTAAATATACAGGTCGAGAGAAACACGTTTTGTTTCAAAAACCAATATAATTAAACTGCTTATACATTTGTTTTCCATCGTTACCTTCACAACATAAACCAGGTGGCTAAATCGTTCAAGTACTACTTTTAGATTGATCGAAATCAGTAATATGCTGGTTTATATTGCTATAATTGTAAAAACCCATTTAATTCTATTATATTGCTACATTTTTTTTGCACAAGTTTATTTCTTTGAATTATTTACAATCTGTTATTTTGTGATACCATTCAGTAAATTTTTTGTTACATGTAATTCTGATATGAGAAAATTGTGCGCTTTAGCAACTATTGCTACATCAAAATACTTTCTCAGTAGTTGAAAAAACAACCCGATAGGTGTCAACCGAGCTAATCAAATCTAAGAGAGATTCAGTGCAGTACATACGGTTACTGTATTGATTTTTAATACTATGAGTACATTAGAAACATTCGATAAGTTGTATATCTTGTAAATATTGCTTTTGTGTATATTGTGGTGTTCTACACATTCAATAGGCAGTAACCTTAGTAAGATTTTTAAAGGTTACTTTTAAAGATAAGTATGTGTTTTCTTTGTATCTCTTTAAAATGTTCTTGCGAATTAATTTTTATAACTACATTAGATATATTGCGTATTGTTTTTATTTCTTGTTTGTTGCTTAATTTCATTGTGGTTGCTATTTACTGCATACTTGTTGTTTCGACTAGTTTTTAAAAATCATGTACGAATACTAAATAATACAGTAAAGAATTAATTAAATTCTGTACTTCTATCGCTGTTTTGCGCCATACATGGTGGGAATTTTCTATCAGTAGTTTATAAAAGTTCAATAGACATCAGAAGATTAAGGTTTTTTAGAAGTCTTCTAGGCCAAATGGTGACATATAATTTGAAGAAAGCATTTTGCTGCATGAGGAATTTGTATACGAAGAATTAAATAATAATATGCAATACTGTTTTATAAAAACAATACACTATGATCTAGAAATTGTCTTGTGGTGTAGAATAGTTTTACCAGCTAGATCCTGAGTAGGAGGGGGTGCGTTGTATGTAAGCGCCACTGGTCCAAACCGGAAGACCTACAGTTCTTGGTGTAAATCTCTAAACTATATAACATTTTTCATTAAGAAACAAGTGAAACTCAAACATTGCTGTAAAGCATTATTATTTACACTATACTTATAGTTGGCTCCGGCAAGTACATAAATCTTCTACAAGAAAAAATCTTCGGGAGGGCAAAAGAGATATGACGAATGTTTACGCTCATGTAAATTTACATCAATTGTATTTATGTGATTTTAATCTAAATTATATTTCAACTTCATTAGTTGTAAATGTGACGCTGTTTACGTGTGTATGTATCTCTGTTAGCAAAAATTAATGAAAATAAACCGAATAATGAGCGAATGTTTGTAGGATTTTTTAGCAGTTCCCTTCAATAGCACAGATTTTTCCAACGGCTAGTGAAATCGAAGCGATCACGGCACATGGAAGCTAAAAACTCGTATCTATATCGAAAATCTCGCGCTATAGGCCTATACGTCCGAATTCCTGTACACTTCGTGTAATTGCCCTGAGTAAGTACCAAGACAAAGGATTCAGTACTCCCTTGCAAGATTGTCGCTATTATCGGTTGACGAACGTGTTCTGTTAAGCCAAGAGTTGATTGCGATCAAAATCGTCGAATACTAACCACCGCTCTAACGAAAATAAAAAATTCTAGGATGCCACCACTAACTTAACTGGCACACCGTAAGTAAATATGCAGCTGATTTCTAAATTTTCCTCAACAATCTGCATGGAATCGTGAATGCAAGCCGTATTTGCGCGGCATTTCCAGTCTCCTCTCAACCCTTAAGACCTCTATCTTAAATTGTTTGATCAAGATGTGTTAAACAGTATCCACTTTTTTGAGGAAGCTGTTAAGGATCAGTTGGGCAGATTGAACTTACATCCTTCATCTGGGCCGGATAATATTCCTCCATATCAGCGAAACCGCTGGCTGCCATTATAAATCTTTCTTTTAATGCATCTACTCAGCAGACAGGTCTAATTATCAATCGTCCAACAAGTTTAACCTCTATCTGTACAAAGACGATAGAAAAAAATATTGTCAGTCATCTTCGCATTTTCCTTGCTACTAAAGGAATTGTACCAGATTCTCAGCATGGTTTTACTCCCGGTCGTTTAGCAATCACGTATACCTATCGTCTTGATGTTATACATTTGAATTTTTCAATAACCTTCGAGCGAATACCCAAACGCAGGCTAATAGCTAAATTTCAATATCTTGATATAGAAGGATTTTTGCTATCTTGGATATCTGATTATTTGTTCGGCAGAAGCTACTACGCCAGAATTGGTAGTACTTACTTTGAAAAGTATCTCATGCTTTCTGATGTTCCCCAAGGCTCAGTACTCGGGCCGACTCCCTTTCTGTTATTTCTTCTCGACCTCGACGCTCTTATTACTTCTCATCACTCTTTTTATGCAGATGACTGCTAACTTTAAAACAACCTTTCCAATTATGCTTTTCTGCTGCAAGATTTAAAAATAGTGAAACATTGGTTTGATATATAGTTAGTTCCCCTTAACGTAACAAATGTTTTGTTTTGCATTTCGGCTCGAACAAGCTTTCTGTAGAGTATCTAATTGAATCGCTTAATATTTTTAGTATTGACTCTCAGGTTGATTTAGGTGTTACCATATGTAAAGATTTGAGTTGGTTTTCGCATATAACTGCATCCGTACAAAATATCTTTACTAGGCTTTAGAATTCATATATTCGACCGTTACTGGAATATGCAAACGTATTTGGTCTCCGTATTTGGCAAAAGCCAAATTTTATTGGATAACGTTCAGAGACGTGCGGCTCACGTTCTAACTAATTTATGTAATTGGGAGTATGCAGATCGCGTACAACTGTTACAATTATCTTATCTTTCAGAGAGGAGGACTAGAGGTGATCTCATCCACATATTACATAATAAATGTTGGATAGATCTTCGCCACTTATTTACAATGAACACCGATATCCGTCTTAGCGGCCACTCTTTGTAAGTGACAAGAGAAAAAGTTCATACCAGCACGTGTCAACATTTCTTCTCTAATCAAGTGTTTTATCTATGGCATCACTTCCTGAAGGCACGGTCTTAGCACCATATGTCAATATCTTCAAAAACAAATACGATGTACAGGGATTATCAACGAATTGAGTGGAAACTAGTGTAGTATAGTGCGCGATTATAGCATTTGTAGATAGATTTGAATAACTTACGCGTTTTTCATAAACAAAGCGGGAACGAAAGGAGGCCGACGGCCGCAAGATATCACAGAAGCTGTTCAAAGGCTACAGGGTTGAGTAGTGCGAGCTTTTCTCTAGGTAGTGGGTTAGTTGACTCGAACACCTCGCAGAGAGATAATTTCTGGCGTAGCTTAACCGGACACCAAAACTGATTACATATCTGTTCTCCAGGTGCTTCACGTGGTGGCAACAGATCCCCAAAGAGGAAAATATCAACCGGGGCAAAAAGAAGCCAAGGTTGGAGGGCGGCCAGAGGTAAGTTTTGCTTCTAAAATACTTTCTAATCCTGCCACAACCATGCTGATGTCAGCTACTGCGTACATGACACGTTAACGTTGAGAAAAGTTTTCAATTCCAAGAATTTTTCATATAAAATGAGCATTTGGAAAGATCCAACACACACCAGAAGCAATCAATTTCCCCAACATCGAGTTATTAAAATTAAATATCGAGTTAGATTGCGTTGTTTTTCTGGATAAACAGCCAGTATCTTATGGCTTTATGAGTTTTCTTACACCATGTGAACTTAAACCAGGTTTTTTATAATAGGTATGCTTGGTGGTGGCTCTTAAACTCTTACAAGCCATCCATGTCTTGGTCCGCGTTGTTAAAGTACCTTGTGAATAAGGACAATTAGGCACACTTGGCCTTTTTGTTGTTTGTGCACTCATTCAGACTAACGCTTTACAGGGACTACTCTATGAGACGTGATATTACCTAATGCCGATTGATCGTTCAAGTTCAGTTCACTTGGAGTCGGCGATATAAGATCGGCCGAAGGGGTGTAGCTATGATGCTTTAGATTGTGAATGTCAGAATTTGAAGTTTTATCCTGTTTTTTTAGTTTTATAGCTTCACGTATCAATAGTGGAAGGTAGTGAGGTACTCTGGCAAGGACTCTGGCGTGCTTAAATTTTAAGGTGTGACCATTCGTAAATGTATGTTCAGCCGCGCTAATTTTGTGAATCGTTTATTTTTGCAATGGCTTTAGTGTTCTTAAAGTTTTAGATAAATGGAACGACCAGTTTGTTCAATGTAACTAGAGTCGCAAGAGCACAAAATGTTATATACACATAAATATTTTCTTAGTAGTTAAAGTAAGCGCAATAGAAGTCAGTTAATCTAATCTGGACTTAAGGAAAATTTATATTAGAAGGTTGAGAACGCTATGCTAATAATTTAAGCTGTAATTCTTAAAATTATTTTGAACTAAACTGTTATATAACATTGCAACTTATTAGATCTTGAACATATTTACTGTGATAGCATTTTTATAATTGCCAAAAAAAGTGACGTTTTCAAACTAACGTATACAATTTAAAATAATAACTGCATGATTGATACAGCCGCAATGCCAACATTTAATTATTATATTTTTTACAGACCTGATTGGCTTTTACTATATTTAACGGTTTTTAAAGGGTACGAAATAGAGAAAAGTATAAACCGATAGTAAATATTAATACCTATTGGTTAAAAACTCTCAGCAACTTATATGGTACCAAGCCTTAACCAAACCAAAATTAGGTGGGAAGAACAAGAGCAACTTTATTTAATTATTTAAAAAAAAATTAAGAAAATTCAAGCATATATTAATAGAAAATACCAATGAATGGCTTTAACACAAATTTAAAGTTTTATTTAATGTAGGTATTAGATAACTTGTCGAAAAAAGCCGCTAAAGGCGCTAGCTTAAAAATTTCAACTGAGTCTATTTTCCAAAATGCTAACAGCACTTTAGTGTTTGTTTAAAGATGTGTTTAACGCTTTGCGAAATATTTTTTTATTCATAACGTCAACGTAACTCAAAAATCGTCGATTCCCAAACGTATAGCTTTTGTAAATATTCAAATGCAAAGTAACTGTACAAAAGCCCTACATACAATTAATCGAAAACTCTCATTAGAATTCCTGCGCGCCCGCAGTCGTCTTCGGTGTCATTGTATTTTCCTGTTATCTAAACAAGGACGTGCCTGAATATTCATGTACAGCAACGTAACCCACAATCACAGATTTTAGCTAATCCCAGTTTGGCCTATCAATATTCAGCAGCCTGGCGCAATGACACAATACCCGTTGTTATATGAACTGGTTACGTAATTGCGGACATGCTACTTAAATTTGGAAGTAGCCTAGTAGGCTATGGCAGATTTATGAATGGGCAAGGCTGCGTACACGCCGACAAGACTCATTACAATTAAATGGACGAACCTTATGGGATATTTGCGTGAGAGGTCGTCGACGTGCGATTTGCATGTTGTTTATTATTTTATTTCTCATGAATTTTTGGCAAGATTAATAGACGTCTAACTGTGCATCCAATATTTATAGCCTAAAGAAGCGGTAGTTACGCGAGAAACAGTGCTAAAATTAGTTTCTTCAAATTGGATAGGAAACTTTTACTAAAAAATTTGCATCAAGAACGTTTAAAATTTAGCTACTACCGCAGTTAAGTTAAAGAACTTAGCTGAAATTCCCAAATCGTTAGATGCAGTTATTGGCCCGGCAACGGACACATAAAACTCTTTTAGATAGCATCAACTACATTAAATCCAGTATTTCTTTAGAGATTAGACCGATCAGTGAACCTACGTAAGAGCAAATTTGCCGAGATATTTCTCCACGATAGTGCCTAGTTTCTATAATCATTACATTGACAGTAAATGCTGTTATTTATAGGTAGTGGCGTAACTTGGCCACGTGGATATCTTTGAAAAAGTTCAATTGCCAGTACTGTTGCTTCAGCTGAGTTATTTAATATATTTTTGATTCAACTTCATAAATCTCGCTTTGGTTGAGAAAACATACCCACTAATAATTGGCAAGGGAAAACAAAGTACTAAAAGAAGAACATAGAACAGAAAGCACAAATAAAAACTAGCACAGTAGGGGTGCTGAACGTCCGTTTTCGTTAATTTAAATTATTGTTGTAGTATTTTCTCTTGTACCGTTTTATTTTGTATTTGTAAATATTCACTCTCATTCATTAGTATTTCTATTACGATAAGCGTTTGACTAATCCTACAGCTTAAATATATTACGTTCTAAATATTTAGAATCCGGACCGAACCCTAAAAAGTGTTGCGTTAAAGACCTTCGGTGGGGCAGTTAAGTAGTTAGTGGCCGACAGCGTATGTGGTTGGATGTGACATTTGATACCACAGAGGGTTGCATTCCAATGCGCGAGCTCTGATATGATTTTTAGGTGTTACTGGTGGATTAATAGAAAGGACGAAAGAATAATGTATGTAATCAAAATTATTGCTTGAGTGGTTTAGCAATGAAGGTTGTACTTGGTTTTATTACGCAGCTGAAGAGGACATTATTTCATCGCTGCTATTGCTGGATTCATTTGTGGAGAGCTTTGTGGTTGGATGGTTACACATTGTTATTGTTGGGTTAGTCCCCAATTCGCACCCCAATATAGTATACTGTGTACCTGGGAATACTGGACACCCGGCGAAGTGATCACTGACAGTTGACCTGATAAACCATTACCAGTGGTCCAGCAGATGCAGATGGATAGTCTGGGATGCTCATTTCCCACCTGAAGATCATTTCTAATTGAGATGTTCTACTGAATGCTACGTGGGAGCATCGCGGGGACCGTAAAACCCTTGTAAGTACTACCGTTCCAAACATGTACTTGCCTTTCCTGGATCGTATTAGTGACTCAGAGCCCGAATTTCGGTAAATGGCATAGTAAACGATTTGAATCCAGGAAAAAATAAATTAGCCCCGAACCAAAATAACTGTGGCAAAATTTTATTTAACTAATGATTTCTGGCACCTTTGGGTAGAGCTTCACTGTTGGCATCTGTTGTCTTTACTTATTATTTGTAATTACAGAGAAATCTACTAGAGGTTTCGGTATTCTATATTGTGTTTTTATTTAAGATTTCGAAATGGTCTTTATTTAACTATTTATATTATAATAAGCTTTTCCCCTTTCAGAAAAAATTGGAAATCAGCTAAAACATTCGAAAAAAGGGAAGAAGGAAGAGGATCTGTATAATAACTACTTATACATATAATGAAATGTGCGTTTTAAACCATTATTATTCTACTTCGTTTTTCGACGCTGTTTGGCATATTCTATGGTTTGCATTGGTATGCTAGAGTCACTAAACGGTAAATCACCTGACCCACAACAACGTTGAATTTGAGACGGTTTACTTACCTGAAAGTGAATCAAGATGTAGTACATCATAACAACTGTAGAAAATAAAAATCCAGTGAATGAATGAGGTGACATTGTTTTACCCGTCAAATTAGTGTATATATGCTAACTACCATCTTCACATTTTTTTAGCTTTATGATTTTCTGGTTTTCCCTGTTATTAAATGATATGTTGAACGTAAAACATCTGTTTGAAAACAAACTAATTGTATTTGGTTACTTTAAAGGTAAAAATACTATAAAATTATATATAAAAATACTACTACTACCAAGTTCAGGAGTAATTTTACATGGAAGCAGCTCCGTATCAAATTTTACCACACACTCGTCGCATTGTTTAAAAAATAGATAGAATTAGCAACAAAGAATCTGCAGGCATATACATACTACGTGTAGTTTTAAACGAAAAGAGTTTAGTTATTTTTGAGCGGAGAAGCATAGTTTCATTTAAGAGATTAGGTAAATGTTCAAAATTACTGCGCTTGGCTAGATGAAAATTCTAAGAAACCCTGTTCCTTTCTCTTCAAATTACAGTTTGGCTACTTATATTTAGAGGAAGAATTGATACAAAGCACTAACACCATTTCGGCTGCTCCATCGAATAACGCAGTATGTGATAATGAGTAAAATTGTGGGAAACAAGGAAACACTTTAGATCGATGCCCCACACTCTGCATGCATTCCCAAAGTTAAATCCCGTATATTTGCAGTCTGTATTAAGGTATAATTTTTACTGTCTGATCAAAAATCTTGCAACCCTAAAGTTTCATGGTAAAATGTAGGTACTGTGTTTTGAAATCTAATGGGTGGGCGGAAGTGAGGATTAAATTAATTTTCTACACATTATCTACAAGAACAGTTTTATTATTTTTTTACGATATTTACACGATTTTTTTTTATCAAAAAGATATGCTGGACAACTTAAACAAATACAAAAACAATAAAAATAACCACAATTTATGAATTACCGCCCTGCACACCAATAACAAACACTCAGAAATTAAGGTTATGTAGGTACGTTGAGTGAGCATGTCTGCAACAAAACACAGTATCTCGTAGATACTGTGTTATACACAGAATTTTGACATAAACGTTCGCTCTAAGTGTTTTTTCTAAAACACAGTAACTACCAGATACTGTGTTTTCTTTGGTTCTTTTGAACATTATAATGACTTGCTGTGTTTTGAATTGGAGAACAGAAGAAATTGTAGATACTGTGTTTATGAGTTAGCTGTAAATAGGTAACCAGTATAGATAGCTCAAATCTGATTAGCTAGAAAGATGCGGGACAACACAGTATCTACATATGAACATTCAGCTCAATTTCATAAAAAATGTTGAATACTGTGTTTTTCGATGGAGCAGCCGATTTATGGCAGCATCAGTGCTTTCAACAAGATGGAGCAACATCTCATACGGCACATAGAACATAAATCTAGGTGGATGACATTTTTTAATGAACCGATAATCAGTATAGCTCGATCTCTCGACGGTTTCAGGGCCTCTACTATTATAGAAGCCAGTGCACCTATAATGCATCTGTTGTGGCTGCAAACAGCTAATTCGCTATCAACACTAGTTTCCAGCCGCTAGAAAACAAAGTCTTATATCTCAGCTAGCAACTCAATCGATAGGTTACCACATGTTGACTAAGTAAGTTAGGTAATAACATGGCAGGACCACGCCCCTGGTCACAATTATCATGTCGTGTGAACTTTCTTTATCTGCGTTAAATATTGTTTTGTCCCAATACGCTGGGGACCCATGCGTCTTCGAAGAATCTGTCAGAACGGTCTTCCATGGCGCAACCGCTGCGGAACAATCGTAATACAAGTTTAATTGCAGGAAAGTGAGGCTGGAGGAAGAGGAAGGAACCGCCACAAATGGATTTTTGATTTCTTGACCGTTGCTCAACGCTGGCAGTTAGTAACACACGCTTTTGCCGCCGGCGCCTTTTTTTTTACTTGCTCTATTTCGAGCAGCAATTATTGCTGCTAAATAGGCGAGTGAGTTATTTAAGGAACGGCTGCCTCCGGCCCTGTAAAATGATTATCCTAAACGCCTACTACTCGGACTAGGCCTATGAGAATGGCTGATCTACCGGAGTTATTCAAAAATTGGAAATTTTGACTTCACCAGTGGAGACCTGATGTTGGCTCGTATCACACTTACATTACGAATACTGATAAAGCTTCTACTGCAGTTGATTGGTAGTAGTTTTCTGGTAACAGTTAAACTTATCTCAAATTTTGATGATTTATTTATCTCTGTTGCTAGCACTAGTTAAACTTCGGCTGAAGACAAATCAAATTAAGTTACCTGTGTATAGATAAAATCTACTCATAAGATGTATATCAGTGGTATACTACAATTTTCAAATGTTTTAGTTGATCGAAAGGAATGCTACCTCTACAAGTTTATCTCAGAGTAATCAGTTTCTACAATAGTTAATGTTTCTTTTGTTAAGTATATGATTACATACTAAATCCTAAAGATCTTATAGATTTCGGGAAGTTGTAAAATAACCTGTAACAACTGCGGTAAAGTATATGTATGTCAAACTAAACGTTCATCCAAAAGCCATAGAGTATGCTATCTAGGGACGGAATTTATATGTACTAAAAATGATCAAAAGAAACATTCCTCTTTGAAGTATATATATATTATAGCAATAGAATAAATTAACGATAGTCTTGCAACACTTCAACATAAGCCGCATAACAAACCGTGAATACCCAACACAGTACCGTAATCAATGGCGTTTAATAGGCCAGCTAAGCTAGTCCGGAGGAGCGAGTGGGTTAACACTATGATGTCCAAAACTAAATACGGGCACCACCAAGTTATTTGTTCAACAAATCGTGCATCTAAGTTGGAAGATTCCCCATGATATGTTGATCGAAACTTACATTTGAGGGAGACATCTCAAAATTGCATTTATCAAACGCAGGCTCTTTGATAAGCTATAACCTGTTATAGAAGCAATTAAAGTGCTATTTATTTGCAATACCTACATACAGAAAAGTAACATAAGAATGCAAGTTTCTCGTAGAAATAAGAAAGAAAAAAGCGCATAAACTTATTCACATTAATACATTTTGAATTGCTGCAGAATATTTATTTACAGTAAAGCAAAGTCGTGGCTTATATGTTGAATGCAGTGTCCTATGAAAACGAAGTAAAGGAGCCAAAACCACAACTAGAAACTGCAATTTATTCAATTCACGAACCCAAATCTCGGAAATGCATCAAACCAAATCTAGAAAGCCAAATCTAGCAACTGGAAACTCAAATCCATAATCCAATTCTAAATCTATCAATGCAAACAGAAAGCTCTGAAACACTCAGACTCAGTTGGTTACAGTTGCGGGAGCCGTTCGAATGCCAGGTTTCCAAAAAATTTTAAGGTTGCAGCGGAGGCTTTTACAGCTAGAAATTCGAAAAATCACTAGAAAATCTGATCGTAAAAGATTCTTTCCAAGCGACTGCGTTATCATTTACGATGGCAATACAATATATTCGCGAAATAGAGCAGGAAATACAACAAAACTCAATAGAACACATCTGATCAGCTAATACAATACGCGATGACACACAAAACTAGACTAGATATGTGAAACAATCATAATAATGAATCGTCAATGAATTCACAGCAGTGGAACAAGAGACACTGCCTATTGCAATCTGCTGCACAAAAAGTCACTAATGGCATTGCCCTTCAAAATATCAAAAGAAACCCTTAATTTGACAAGTAAACATTGAGCTGTAAAATTTAAGTAATTAACATCGACTTTCAGTGGGGCTAACCCAAACCAGGAGACATCACATAGCTCGAGGAGAAAGTCTGCGAGAATTCAGGCCAAACGCATAGCTGTAGTTAAGCTTAAATGTTGATGGTAACATGCAAAACCACCCATATCCTTTTAAATTCGCATAGCCATTAAGTAGCTTTTTTAGGAAAATTAAGATTAGTTTTTTATAATGTCGAAAGAATCGGAAAGTGACAAAAATATCGTTTACAATTCATTCAATGATGAGATTCGGAAAGCAAAAATGCATTTTAATGAAGACCAAACCTTTAAAAAGCTTATTATTGGAGTAACACATTTTAGCATACATGGAAGGGCTGAAAACACACGGAAACACAATCGGTACCCAACGTTACTTACGAGATCTTCGCATTTTAGAAGTTTATCCGGAAATGCCTGTGCGGTTTCCAAAGCGTCTAATCAATAGCATATCGACTTTCGTTTTAAGATGCTAATAAAAAATGCTAATATGCACATGCTACTTGTAGATTTTCAACAAGCTTACGATTCAATAAGATGGGACAAGTTGTTTCAAGCAAGAAAGGAATTAGAAACTCACCAAGAGCTAGTACAAATGACAATAACGTAAACCAACAATCTAGTTAGAATAGAGATCATAGAGATCAAGATTGACAATATTCCACCAAGAATCGCTGTATTAATAAAATTTAGTAAAGTGTGTAACACGTTGAGAAAAGCTAATTTTACACTAGCTGGAAATGAACACCTTTTCGTACTTGGTACCGATAATATAATATACTATTTAGTTACTAGTGCGGATTAGAAGTGCGTGAACTCTGCGAACGCTCCCCCATTAACGAGGTAAAGCCTCCTTTGCTGCTTAACCCGATCCCCCTACAATATGTTAGATCCAACATTTGACCAGATAGACTACACAGCCCTTCTGACAATAAAAACCCAAAACTAGTACAGATTGCAATTCAGTTAAACATTTCTTCTGATGGAAAAATGCCCAATTTACAAGGGTATTATTGAATTTACGTTTACAGTCTCGAAGATATGTAAATGTTCATTTACTCGAACTTAATTTGTTGTCCCGTATGGAAATAATTGGAAATCTTCGTTGTTGTTAGAGCAACAAGAAAATAGTTTACACAAAGTGAGACCAACTGTTCAGAGCAATATGGCGTTGATAACAGAAATCAAATATCTCTTTTGATTTGCGAACTACAACAGAAAATTACCATTACTTGATATAGTAAGTACTGGCAAATTTTTGCTTGAAAAACCCAATTCTATGCTACCTGTACATGAAACATATTCTAACGTTTAACCATAACTTCATAATTCCCGGTACTCACAGTTAATCAAACCAAAATGGAAGAAGGCTACATGCTACATTACCAGCAAAACTGGATAGGAAGACAAATAAAATCTCTTGGGAAAGAAGAGTACGCCAAGGTGATTATATTACCGAAACTGTTTACGTTGACCTTGCAAAATGTTTTTTAAACAACAGAGTGGATAAACGAGGGGATCAATGTTAACGGCAAGTTTCTTATAAATCTTATACGTAAGCAGACGACATAGTATTAATTGCCAACAGCATGGAGCAAATGAGAAAAATGTTAAATAATTTAAATGGAGATAAATATTAAAAAAACAAAGATCATGTCTAACATGCTGACTAATGAAAGAGTAAATTTGGATGGGCGGCTATTAGAAATTGTGACATCGTATTTGTCCTTTCGGCACACCATAGCAACAGTTAAAGAAAATCAGGAGGTAGAAATTAATAGGGGGTGAAGTTAGCTTGCTCAGCATGTGGAGAGTTATTACAAGTTCTCCAATCATCAAAATTCCCAATGAAATCAAGGGCAAAAGTATACAAAACGTGTGTACTACTGGCTTTGACTTACGGTTTTGAAACTATAGTGTTTACAAAATGTAACATCCGGAAATTGAAAATAGCACAGAGAAATATGAAAAGATGTATGTTAGGCAAAAAACGGAAAGATAAAATACGAAATGCAAAAATAAGACAAAGAACGCAGAAAACGCAGCAAAGCAAAAATGACGCTGGACCAAGCACGTCGTACAAAGGGAACATAAAATATGGTTTGTTAAGCTACTAGACTGAAGACTAAGATTAACAAAACGTAGTGTCTACGTTTAAGATGGAGGGGCGGCATTGTAAGGATAGCAGGAAAAACGTGGATACAAATCGCCAAACATAGAGAAAATATTGGAGGGTTATATCCGAGAATGGATGGAAGTCTGACAAAGAAGAAGACGAAGAATTATAAAGAATAATTTTCCCTAATCTCCTCGTGTATACTTCCATCACGGAATTACATTTTTTTAAATAGTTTATAGTATCGTAACTAATTCATAACCAAGATAGTGAGAAGACAAAGAAGTATGTAGCACTCTAAATGTCAATAAAGCTACCAGGAATTTAATGGTCAATTTCTGTTAATATTTTCAGTACAGTGCAATCGATTTTTTTTTCTATAATTTTTCAGTAATTGGAAAATCTTCAAATGACTATATCAACTTAAGCAGATCAGCAGTGTAGACCATACTATAGTATATTGTATTGTGTGTTCTAAAAAAACTCATTTAGGGTAGGCCTTGGAAAGAAAGATAGAAAATCTAGTCTTAACTTAAGTCTGTAGGTGAATGTCAGATTGGATTTTTTTAATGAAAACTTCTGTCACTGTGACAGGCAAAATTTTACACTACATTAAGTTTACTTGTATCAAGCAAAAAGGAAAATAAGATGGCATTTACACAACAACGAGTGTATTAATCATAACAGTCAATAAAAATTGTTTTTATTTAGTGTTTTCTATATTTTTATAAAAATAGTTCAAGATCAAGATATAATTTAGTTCTCTCTGACTTATGGTAGTTCATTTGCTTCAATGGATATCTATCAAGTTATGACAAACTTCACTTTGATTATGGCATGCTGCGAATGAGTGTTTGTATTAACACACGATATAATAAGAGCTGAAAGTGCATTCTTGCCGCTTGCGCACGAATATTGCTGATTGTGGGGCAGCCGAAACCAGCAATCATGCAAAAGCGGCAAGAGCACTTTTAGTTCGAAATATACATACTATTTTTTCGACGATCGAGCATATTATTAAGGCGAAAATAACCATAGTAGTTCATTTTATCAAAAATATTAATTGACAAATTTTAAATTACTCGCGTAGTATCTGACATGTGATGCATTATTTTAACAAATAACGAGCGTTGTCAACGAAGTACCCTGACCTGGCTAACTATTTTGCTTGTGCGGAAACCTAAAACGCTCGGCGAGCGGCAAATACTGAAAACGCTGGCTGAGCGGCGAAAGTCAACTTTCTGTTGTCAAATGACAGTTAGAAAAAATTACTTTCGATATCAGTCTTCGAAAAACGTATTTATTCCTTATTATTATAATGAAAGAAGCATTTTCAATTTGTACTGCTAGAAAGACCTGAACGATTTTATTCTTGCAATTTGTAATAGTTTTATACTAGATTATTCGACGTCCATTGCATCGCAAACGTATCGCACTTGCATATAGGAACATATTTTTAATTTCTTAAAAGATATGTTGTACTAGATGGTGTATCCTTAATATTTGGTAGACTTTCTCTTATTTATTCAATTGATATGACCTTCCATTATCCTCATTTTAGGTCCCGGGTGGTGTAGCTTGAACAAGCGTCCACGTTCGATCAGTAGAGATACGCAACGCTATTTCTGGGAGTTCCACGGCTACTTCTCTCGGCGCCTCGAGGTACGGCTGCCACGGAAATAGTTGGTCCCGGATGTCATAATAACATCATGACAGTCGTTAGTGGGGTTGGAAGTCCTCATAAAATGTACAGCGACGCCTATAATTGTCCTAACGGCTGTTGGCTGAGTACCAAAATAAATAAATAAATAAATATATTATCGTAATATCCTTCTACCAATTGGTATAGGGTTATCCTCATTAATAGTTGTGTCAAATGAAGTTCGTCATTATCTGCATTCCTTTTCTTCTTTTATCTTTTCTAAGAATACTTTATTAGAAACTTGGTTTCTCTCACTTTTTCGTCTGAGTCAGAATTGTCCTTCCTTGCTGTTTCTATTGTTGAAAACTTCTTATATTATAACACTTATTAGTAATTACTCTACATCATCCATTTTATGAAACTTTTGAAATTGCAATTTATTAATAGATACTAAAGATTGATTATGAGCATCTTAATGAAACGAGTTTCATTGCCAAAACCAGCCGATGCGCGAGCCGAGTGTTGCGGCAATATTTAAGTGCCATAAGCAAACGTGTATTGTTTAATATTTTATCTTCATCAATAAATTTTGGTTCAATGTATTGTTTTTATATAAAAAGAGTGGTAATATCCATTACCACACTGAGTGCGGTAATATCTATCCATTACCGCACTCAGTGCGGTAATGAAGCTCTTAACTATACTAAAATTAATTTGGTTAATAGTCTATAACAACGCCGATGAATATAAAAATAGTTTGCATTAGTAGAAAGTCTTCATTGACGATGATAACTTAGCTATAAAAATGTGTATTGCTTTACAGAAAAGTTGAGTTTTGAAAAAAACAATACGAAATATCTTTTACAGCTTTCGAGGCCCCGATGCTAATTGAAGCATCATGTAGTAGAACTATACATTTTCGTATTTGCGGAAATCACAGTTTACCCTCACGCTGAATGCAAAGCAGGAATATGTCGACTCAAAGTTGGACAAAAATTCTCAAAGAATCAACCCATGGGCTGCCCCGGAACGTGCGCCCCAGATTTTGGTCCAAAGTGGGAAAGGGGCAAGGAGTCACCCGGATCGGAGTTCAATTGGTCGTCTAATCATGGAAACAGTGGCTAGATGAGGAGGTACAGTTAGAGGAACCCACAGCCTTGGACGACATACCGCAGGCGTGGAGGAATGGGACCGACAATGTCACGTTGGTGTGCGTCTGACTTTGCTGCGATCATGAATTACAATTGCCGAGTGGGTGAAACTGAGCCGCTTTCGGATTTCTCGTTGGAAATAATAATTCTCCAAGAGAAGCTGTTTGGGAGCTCGAGGCTTTTGGTGCATCAAGCAGTTTTTCCAAATTAAAATATTTAGATTCGATTATCGTTAACCCCTTTTGGTATTCTGTAATGCTGTATCGAAATACTAGATAAGTGTCTTAAATATCTATAAAATATATCTCTATCTGAAGTTAGATGCACATACAAACGCATCAGTTCGATTGAGTCACAAGATACCTAACTATTAAAACACTTATTAACATTTTTTATAGTCTACTAGCTGGCCCGACAAACGCTGTTCTGCCCAAAAATGTCTCTGAAACCCCGTTTCACCACTATAGAGTTTTAATTGTGTGTCAGGTTCATCGTCTTGGACTTAAAAATAAATGCCATTTTCGCAATCAACGTCCCAAAAAACTTTAAGATGGGGGGTGAAATTTTGGGGTTTTATGTTCTGATATGCGAGAAATCTTTAAAAAATAAAAAAGAAGAAATTCGTCAAAAAATTGTTTTAAAAATGTAGAACTCGATTGCAGCGCCACCTACTGAGTCCAATTGTGAATGTAAACCATCCAGGGACCCACTCAAATACACACAAAAAAGTCCAGCCGTTTAGGAGGAGTTCAGTCTCGTACACACGTACAGAGGAATTATATATATATAAAGATAATAAACTGATTAAAGACACCCATATTATGGAAAAAGCGAATGATTATTGATTTCATGCAGTTCTCACTGGTCACAGTTCTCAGAGCTACCAGTTAAAAATGATTATAAAAAGCAGAAGGATCAGTATTTAATCCTAGGATTGGTGTCTTTCTTGTGCTAATCGTTCAATTTCAGTATTTTCTACATCCTACATCATTTGTTACTTGGTTGATGTAAGATAGTAGTAGTGCAATTTGTGTAGCAACCACTACGAAAGAGATCGGAATATATTTTAACATAGAAGGTAGAAAGTAAAACGTACCTACAATTTTGTAAGTTATTTATTGGTTCAGTTGTAATTTAAAATTTTACTTTTCCTAAAGCTATACGGTAAAAGAGATCAACGCTATCATTTTATCTCGTATCTCTGCTTTTTCCAAACATCGCTGATATCACAAAGCATCCATTTCTATCTGTACCCAGATACTTGCACCAAACTATGATTAACAACTGGATTATGCAATAAGTTGAGCATAACCTGCAGCGGTTGCCTAATAATTGGAGTTCAGCTTAATTGGGATTTTTTGTCGAACCTTGAGTTGAAATCTTCCTGTCGCTCTGTATTCTTACCGAATTTCGCCTACAGCACCAGGTTTTGCAACTATTTTCAGAATGGCACAGTAAAAACAAACCGATTAAAATTCATGTTTGATGATTGCCCTTCTGCATTCATAACAGAAGCAATCATTCGTTTTCCTTGACAAAGGATAAAATGCTAACACCAATCCGACAATTAAAAAATATTAAGAAATAGTTCCGAAAGTGTATATAAAACTCCCTCCGCTGGAGATTTTAACGCTGGGGAAGACACAAATATAAATTGTGGTTAAAACCACTCTTTTGAACCAACCTATATATGACTATAAAAATTAAAAATTGTGTTCTCCTATGTGCATTCTGCAAATGTTTGGCAACTAAAACTAACACAGTTACAAATTTAAGAAATAATTTTAAAAGCGTATATAAAACGCTTGAGAGCAAGAGATTTCAAAGCAGGGAGGAACACCAAATGCAAAAGAGTGGTTAAAACCACTTCTTTTGACCACTCTATATGAGTTTAAAGGTATTTGTGATCTCCATGTGCATTCTACAAATCTTTGGCAACTAAAACTAACAAATTTGAAAACTTAAGGAATAGTTCCAAAAGTGAATATAAACCGCTTGAGTCCAGGAGATTTCAACGCTGCTGGAGAGACCAAATACAAAAGTGTTGTTAAAAGAAGTCATTTGGGCCACTCCGTGTGACTCTCAAATACAAAAGTGTGGTTAAATCAACTGGTATGAACTTCCCCATGTAACTCCCACGGAATTTGTGCTCTCCCATTTGCATTCTACTAACCTTTGGCAACTAAAATTAACAAATTTGAGAGCTTAAGGAATAATTCCAAAAGTATGTATAAAACGCCTGAGGCCAGGAGATTTCAAAGCCCAGGGACACACCAAATACAACAGTGTGGTTAAAACCACTCTTTTGTACCAATCTAAGCGACTCTAAAGGAATTTGTGCTCTCTCATGTGCATTCTACAAACCTTTGGCAACTAAAATTAACAAATTAAAAAAATTAAGGAGTCTTTCCAAAAGTGTGAATAAAACGCCTGAGCGCAGGAGATACCAACGCTGGTAGAACACCAAATACAAAAGTGTAGTTAAAGCAATCGTATGGACTACTCCATGTAACTCTCACGGAATTTGTGCTCTCCCATGTGCATTCTGCATACAGTTGGCAACTAAAATTAACACATTTGAAATCTTAAGGAATAGTTCAAAAGTATGTATAAAACGCCTGAGCCCAGGAGATTTCAACGCTGAGGGAGGCACCAAATACAATAGTGTGGTTAAAACAACTCTAAGCGACTTTAAAGGAATTTGTTCTCCCCCATGTGCATTCTACAAACCTTAGGCAACTAAAATTAACAAATTTAAAAATTTAAGGAATAGTTCTAAAAGTCTGAATAAAACGCCTGAGCGCGGTAGATTTCAACGCTGGTAGAACACCAAATACAAAAGTGTGGTTTAAGCAATCGTATGGACTACTCCATGTAACTCTCACGGAATTTGTGCTCTCCCATGTGCATTCTGCAAACAGTTGGCAACTAAAATTAACAAATTTGAAATCGTCTGAGCCCAGGAGATTTCAACGCTGAGGGAGCCACCAAATACAATAGTGTGGTTGAAACAACTCTAAGCCACTTTAAAGGAATTTGTGCTCCCCCATGTGCATTCTACAAACCTTAGGCAACTAAAATTAACAAATTTAAAAATTTAAGGAATAGTTCTAAAAGTCTGAATAAAACGCCTGAGCGCGGTAGATTTCAACGCTGGTAGAACACCAAATACAAAAGTGTGGTTTAAGCAATCGTATGGACTACTCCATGTAACTCTCACGGAATTTGTGCTCTCCCATGTGCATTCTGCAAACAGTTGGCAACTAAAATTAACAAATTTGAAATCGTCTGAGCCCAGGAGATTTCAACGCTGAGGGAGCCACCAAATACAATAGTGTGGTTGAAACAACTCTAAGCCACTTTAAAGGAATTTGTGCTCCCCCATGTGCATTCTACAAACCTTAGGCAACTAAAATTAACAAATTTAAAAATTTAAGGAATAGTTCCAAAAGTGTGAATAAAACGCCAGAGCGCAGGAGATTTCAACGCTGGAAGAAACACCAAATACAAAAGTGTGGTTAACGCAACTCGTATGGACTACTTCATGTAACTCTCACTGAATTTGTGCTCTCCCATGTGAATTCTACAAACAGTTGGCAACTAAAATTAACAAATTTGAAATCTTAAGGAATAGTTCCCAAAGTATGTATAAAACGTCTGAGCCCAGGAGATTTCAACGCTGAGGGAGACACCAGATACAATAGTGTGGTTAAAACAACTCTAAGCGACTTTAAAGGAATTTGTGCTCCCCCATATGCATTCTACAAACCTTAAGCAACTAAAATTAACAAATTAAAAAAATTAAGGGGTAGTTCCAAAAGTGTGAATAAAACGCCTGAGCGCAGGAGATTTAAACGCTGGTAGAAACCCCAAATACAAAAGCAACTCGTATGAACTATTCCATGTAACTCTCATGGAATTTGTGCTCTTCCATATGCATTCTGTAAACCGGTGGCAACTAAAATTAACAAATTTGAAAGCTTAAGGAAT